>WOXC01011282.1:0-427072 GCA_011680675.1 Gymnobelideus leadbeateri
AACCAGTCTGATAGATGTGAGGTGGTACTTCAGAGTTGTTTTAATTTGCATTTCTCTAATCAATAGTGATTTAGAGCAATTTTTCATACAACTATAGATAACTTTGATTTCTTCCTCTGAAAACTTGCCTGTTCTTATCCTTTGACCATTTATCAATTGGGGAATGATTGTATTCTTATAAATTTAACTCAGTTGTCTATATTTTAGAAATGAGGCCTTTATCAGAAACACTGTTAATAAAAATTATTGAGGGGGGCGGAGCCAAGATGGCGGAGTAGAAACAGCTCATCCAAGCCTCTCTGCCCTGCAGGAAGGACCAGAGCAGTGGTCTGGGAGCCGGCAGCGCGCAGAGCGCAGGAGCCGAGCCGAGCCCAGGTCCACTTGAGCCGAGGTTTTAGCCCCAGGGCGGCAGGGCCAGCAGCCAGCTGGAGGAACCCCAGAACACCAGGAACTGTGTGATTCCAGAATTATCAACATAGACTTGCCTAGGACAAAGTAAGAGGTTAGTGTCCTATGGACTTTGGGACCTGTATTTGGGGAATGCGTCAGCTCCCTCCCCTGGGGGCTAGAAGCTGCTGAGGAGACACGCCACTGTGTAGTTTTCAGAGGCATTTCCGGCTCCCAGCCTACAAATCGTGGGGAGATCCAGCGATCAGTCTGGGGGGGTAATAGCTCTTGCTTTAACCTCCCTGGATCTGGATTGTGATCTAGGGTGGAAGTTGTGGGTGGGTTTACAGCTTGCCAGAAATGGAAGTTGCCCCCCACATGTTTGGGACGAAAATTCCTCTATCTGGCCTTAAAGCCATAGTGTGGCAACAAGCCCAAAAGTCAAGCAATTAAGTGGCAACATGCCAAGGCAAAGGAAACAGAAAAATGCAACCCTAGACTCCTATTTTGGGGGCATAGAGCGGGAAAAGGACTGTGAGGTCAGAAGTCCTGCTCCAAAAGCCCCAGGGGAAAACATGAGCGGGTTGCAGGCCATAGAGGACCTTAAGAAGGACTTTAAAAATCAAATAAGAGAAGTGGAGGAAAAATTGGAAAGAGAAATGAGAAGGATGCAGGAAAAGTATGAAATGAGGGTCAACAGCCTGACTGAGGAAAACAACACCTTAAAAAATAGACTAACTCAAATGGCAAAGGAGGCCAAAAGGGCAATGAGGAGAAGAATGCCTTAAAAAGTCGAATTTGCAGATGAAAAAGAATCTCAAAAGTTCACTGAGGAGATTCATTCCTTCAGAGTTAGACTGGAGCAAATGGAAGCTAATGACTTTATGAGAAATCAAGATGCTGTTAAGCAGATCCAAACAAATGAAAGATTAGAAGGCAATGTGAAATATCTCATGGGAAAACCACTGACCTGGAGAATAGATCCAGGAGAGACAATTTAAAAATTATTGGACTACCTGAAAGCCATGATCAAGGAAAGAACCTAGAAATCACCCTTCAAGAAATTCTCAAGGAAAACTGCCCTGATGTTTTAGATCCAGAGGGCAAAATAGAGGTTGAAAGAATCCACCGATCACCTCCTGAAAAAGATCCCAAAAAGAAAACTCCCAGAAATATTATAGCCAGGTTCCAGAATCCCCAGATCAAGGAGAAAATACTACAAGCAGCCAGGAAGAAACAATTTCAATATTGTGGAAACACAATCAGAATAGCCCAGGACCTGGCAGCTTCTACACTGAGGGATCGAAGGGCATGGAATATGATATTCCAGAGGGCAAAAGAACTGGGAATGAACCCAAGGGTCACCTACCCAGCAAAACTGAGTATTTTGTTTCAGGGGAAAATATGGTCATTCAGTGGAATAGAGGACTTTCAAGCATTCTTGAGGAAAAAACCAGAGTTGAATAGAAAATTTGACATCCAGACGCAAGAAGTAAGAGATGCCTGAGAAGGTAATCAGGGAAAAGAAATCAAAAGGAACTTATCAAAGTTGAACTATTTACATTCCTATATGGAAAAGCAATATCTGTGACTGATGATATCTTTCTCACTATGAAAATAATGGAAGAAGGGGGTGTGGTCATACGAATACATATGTGAATGTGTGTGTATATGGCTACAGTTATATATGGATAGAGGGCATAGGTTGATTTTGTTGGGAAGGGAGAGTACTCAAGGGATGAAATTATGAGGTGAGAGAGGAAAGTGGCAAGAGGAGATGGGGAGAGACATGGTAGGGTAAACTATCTCATGTAGGGGAAGTGGGTGCAAAGGAGGGGGAGAATAAGGAAGGCTAAAAAGGCAAAACCACATTCACATTGAATTTGGTTCAGGGAGAGAATGACATACATACTAAATGGGATATCTCAACCTGCAGCAGGATAGGGGGAAGGGGGATGAGAGGAAGGATGATGGATGGGAGGGCATCCTTGGGGTGAGGGGAGGTTGGAAGTACCCACTATAGAAGAGGGACAGGATCATGTAGGGAATGGACCAGGTGGGGGGTGGGATGAGTGGGAGGGAATTATAAGCAGCCTTGTACAATATATCTACTATGATAATGTTTTGCATAGCTAGACATGTACAACATATACTGAATTACTTATATCCCAAGAAGGAATGGGTGACAAGGGAGGAAGGAAATGGATCTGAAATTCAAGGTCGTAACATTAAATGTTTCAAACATATATATAAATACTATTATTAATACTCTTTTGCCTATAATTGGGAGATAAGATGTGCAGGCATTGGGACACAAAGATTCATCTTCCTCTAATGGAAAAGTCGATGGGGGTATGGGAGAAGGTATGGGAGAGAGCAGATTGGAGGAATCGATATCTTGTGGGACTGCTATTCTGGGAGGTTGGGTAGGGGAATAATGGGGGGAAAATGATTGTAACTCAAAATCTGGCGGAAATGAATGATGTAAAACAGAAGTTAATAAAGTATTTGTTTAAAAAAAAAAATTATTTACCAGCTTTCTGTTTCCCTTCTAATCGTGGCTGCATTGGCTTTGTGCAAATCTTTTTAATTTAATGTAATCAAAATTATCCATTTTGCATTTCATAATGTTTTCTGTCTCTTATTTTGTCATAATAATTTACACTTTTCAAATGAGTACTTGAACAGAGATTTTAAATTAAAAAATGTTCTCAGTTCTGAGGATTAATCCCACTTGCTAAATTTCCTCCCACTTCTCATTTTCCTTTCTGTAATTTTTGGATTAGGTATCTCATGTATAAACTTAAAGGGCAATTTAAAAAATGGGGTTGTTTTGTTTTTTCTAGATAAATAATAATAGTGCCTGATAGTCTTCAGGGAAAGACTTTTTTTCCCCTCTCCACTACAAGGTAGCAAGCATTTATTAAGTACCTACTCTGTGCAGGTTACTCTGTTGGCTTCTGCAAACCAAATTACCCCTCTCTAGCCACCACTTATGCTAATCTCGTTGATGATAGGCATCTTGTTGCCCTCAAGGACATTCATATTTGTTTTAACCGGGGATACCAGTATATGTGGCAGCCAGAGAGGGACAGTTTGGTTTGCAAAGCTACAAGGATGGTGAAGGGAGCCATAGAACAACAGGTTGACATAACCTTTCTTGTATCAGTGGTAGTATTGTTTTAAGTGTGATTCCAGACCTCCAAGGGAAGGAGGGTTATAGGTAGACAGAAGATAATATGACAATAATGTGATAATATGAAATAACAATGTGATTGGTGAGAATAATGCAAAGCAGTAACATGAAGCATGGCTAGAATAACCAGCTAGATAGAGTGGACCGTACCTGATGCTCCAAGACCTTGGAATACCAGGACAGGAATTCTGGAGGTAAAAGTATTAAAAGTTTTCTACATCATGATCTTTGGTGGCAAGACGACTGAGAGGATAGTGGGGGTAATAAAGGTTTGGTAGAAATTTAAAAGACAGTAGGCATCAAGTAGAGGGTGAGGTAATTCTAGGTATAGGGAACAAGGTAGCCAGCGGCATAGAAATGTGAAAATTCAAGGTGTGTAGTGAAAGGGGGTTGATAGAAAAAGTTTGCATTTGGATTCATTAGGGTTATAGACTTAGAGCTTAAAAGGCCATTCTGAACCTTAAAAAAATGATAAAATTTCCAGAATTCACACATATTAATGAAATATACTGTGGTAATCTATGTTTAAGATCAAGGGAAATATTATTATTATTATTTGTTTACAAATGTTTTTGTCAGTAGAAATGGAGAAAGTTTGTTTTATGCAGGTATCTAAGTATGGTCATGAAAAATGTATTGGTGAATAGCTGAGAAGTGTGATTCTTGGTTGCAATCCAAGCTCCTTTACCTCATGGATTATCATATTCCAGGCCCTCCATCCCTTAATGTAGAAGCTGCTAGGTCCTGCATAATCCTGACTGTAGTTCCACAATATTTAAATTATTTCTTTCTGGTTGCTTGCAGTAATTTTTCCTTGAGCTGATAATTTTGGAATTTGGCTACAATATTTTTCATTTTGAGGTATCTTTCAAGAGGTGATTAGGGGATCCTTTCTAGAACTATTTTACTTTCTGTTTCTAGGACCCCAGGGCAACTTTCCTTTATAATTTCTCAGAAGATGCTATCCAGGCTCTCTTTTTCATTATTACTTTCAGGAAGACCAATAATTCTTAACTTATCTCTCCTAGATCTATTTTCTATGTCAGTCTCCTGTGTTTCCAATGAGATAGTTTACATTTTCTTCTATTTTTTTCATTTTAATAATTTTGTTTGATGATTGTTGGTGTCTCATAAAGGCATTAGCTTCCACTTGCTCAATTCTGATTTTTATTGAATTGTTTTCTTCAACTAACTTTTATATCTCCTTTTCCATTTGATCAATGTTGATTTTCAAAGAGTTCTTCTCTTCAGTGAATTTTTCTACCTCATTCGTCATTTGTGTAGTTCTACTTTTCAAGGAATTGTTTTCTTCAGTGGATTTTTTTTTTTCAGTTTGGCCCATTGTATTTTTAAAGAAATTGTTTTCTACAATCAGTTTTTATCCTTCCTTTTCCCAGACTTTTGACTCTATCTTGCATTTCTTTTCCCAGTTTTTCTTCTGTCTCTCTTATTTGACTTTGAAAATCCTCCTTGGAGAGGATTCTGGGAAGATGGTGGAGTAGGTCACAAAATTCCAAGCTCTAAAGATTTTCCCCATGAAAGATTTAAATAGCACCTTATGATGAACAAAGTTCAGTGTAAAAATAAATAAGAACAGGGGCACAACTGTGTTCTTCCTAGGAGAATTTGAGATCAGAAGAAAAATCCCAGGATGAGGTTTGGTCCCTGTGAAGAGTAAACACCTCCAGGCTAAGGTCAGCATTAACAACAAGTGGCAAGACCTGGCATTAGTTGGTTTGAGAAACTACCTGGACCCCAGACAAAGGAAATTTTACCCCTAGGGATAGTGAGGGGAGTTGGGTATCTGAGCCTGGGAAGATCAAGGGAACCTCTGCTGACAACAAACACCAAACATAGCTGTGCTATGAAACAGTAGGGGCAAGAAGAAACCAGTACTCTCCCAGTAAGTGCAGAAGCAGTGGGCCAGAAAGCCTCTGACTGTGGGCACTTACATGAGGTTTGAGGTTTGTCTTTGGTTCCAGGCTAGAGGGAAGAACTGAAGATCTAGGGCAAGAGGCAACATCCCTCTATACCCCAGGGCTAGATGTGATTACAGAAATTAAGCTATTACCACGGCAAATTTACAGGCAAAGGAGAAAGAATCCAATCATAGAAGCTATTATGGGAATAGAGATGACCAGGGTTCACCTTCAGAGAAGGATATTGAAGTAAAGAAACCTTCCCAAAGAGAAACATCAAATGGTTACCTGCCCCAAAAGAATTCCTAGAAAATCTTTAAAAAGACTTTAAAAATCAAATGACAGAAATGGAGGAAAAGCTAAAATAATAATAATAATAATAATAATAATCCAAGAAAAAAAGATTATGAAATGAAAGTCAGCCAATTAGAAAAAGACATCCAGAATCTTAAGGAAGAAAATGATACCTTAAAAATTAGAATTGGGCAAGGTGAAGCCACTGCAATTATGAGAGATCAAGAAAAAATTAAACAAAATGTGAATAATGAAAAAATAGTAGAGAAAGTGAAACATAAGAAAAACAACAGATTTGGAGAATAGATCAAGAAGAGAAAATATAGAAATAATTGGACTAACTGAAAGTCGTGATAAAAAGTATCTTGATAAAATAATACAATAATTAAAGAAAATTGTCCTGAAGCATTAGAACGAGGGCAAAGAAATAGAAAAAAAATCTATCAATTACCACTTAAAAGAGAACCTATGATGAAAACTCATAGGAGTATTATGGTTAATTTCTGAAACCTCCAATTCGAGGATAAAATATTTAAAAAATCAAGATTTAAACAATTTAAATATGATGGTGCCACAATTAGAATTACACAAGACTTAGCAGTGGAGATATGAAAGGACAGTAGGTCTTGGAACACTATATATTGAAGAGCAAAAGAGCTTGGACTATGGCTGAAAATATCAAACCCTGTAAAGTTAAGCATTGTCCTGAACAAAAAAAAATGGACATTTGATCAACTGCCAAACTTTCAAGATTTTGTTAAAAGAAAACCTGAACTAAATAGAAGATTTGACATACAAGATCCAAGAGAAATATAAGATACACACCAAAGAATGATTATAAGGGATTCCTAAGGACTTCATATATATATGTAAAATTAAAAATGTATATTTAAGATTCTTTAATTATTGGGCAGCTCATAAGAAAGATTGTGGTAAAAGTGAGTGTGATATGAATTTAAAAATTAAATCATTTAGGAACAGCTAAAAAGAGTAATTATTTTATACAAATGAGGTGCAAGAAGTAGAATCAATACAGAGGAACCAGAGGGGGGCCGAGGGCTGGTAGTCCGATAACCTACTTTTGTTGGGAAAAGGTTTAAGAGGGGAAGAGTAGAAGGAGAGTATTTAGAAGTCTAAAATTCGTCTAAATTCAAAAGAAATAGAACTGTAGGGGCACAGGGACGGGGGAGAAGACAAGGGGAGTTATGTTTAGAAGGGAGGGTGAAGGAATAGGTAAAAGGGGCTTTAGAAGGGTCTTTAGATTTATGGGAATGGGAGGATAGGGGAGAGATCCTTGAAGGGGGGTAAGCAAGTAATTGGGGAGCAGGGTAGTAAGTAGAAGTAATTAATTGAGGAGACAGGAGGGATAGGAAACGAGATATGTTCAAACATAAAAACAAAGATCAGGAGTAGGATTTTTTTGGAAAGGCACATGTCTTTATATGTATGTATATATGTATATATGTGTATATGTATGTATGTGTGTGTGTGTGTGTGTGTGTGTGTGTGTGTGTGTGTATAGCTATAGAGAAACATATTCAAAATTAATTGCAGCCTTTGGGGGTGAGGAGGGGGGAGAAAGAAAAAGGACAAAGTAAAAAAGTACACATCAGAGAACAAAAGAAAATTTAAAAAGAAGCAAAGATGGATGGCTCTCAACACAATGTGTATTATTTATCCTATAGATTTTCTTGAACTGAAAATTTATTTTTACATATTTTGAATCCTATCATGTTCTACTATGCATGAGCAATGCTTTTTTTTCCTTTCTTACTTTGTATTTAAGTTCCAATATTTAAGTTTATAATATGTTTTTGTTCCTTTTTTGTATTCTGTATTTGTGGTCTGGCCTTTGAGTCTAAAATTTAAAAAAAAACCAACTTAAAAATAAAAGAAAATCCTTCCTGAGCTCTTCCAAGAAGGCTTTTTGAGCTTGAGACCAGTTTATATTCCCCTTTGATGTTTCAGACATGAGAATGTTATTCTCTTATGTGTTTATGTTTTGATCTTCCCTGTCACCATGAAAAGGGTCAATGATCAGTGTTTGGTTTTGCTTTTTGCTCATGTTATTTGCCTATTTTCTTGTTTTTCAAGTTAAGCTCTGCTTCTAGTAAGCACGAGATACTGTCCCAAGCTTCTTGTGCTGGGAGCTAGGGGTGTGGTCAGTGTGGTCAGTGACTGTGTACTAGGGCCTCAGGTGCTCTCAGCTGGAGACTGTAAGGTGTCTGTCAGCTTACCTATTGCTGAGCTGGGGTCCTAGTGGCAGTATCTGGCATGTGTTGAAGCCTAGTGGGGTTTTTCTGTGTTTCTCTGAAGCTACTGAAATACATGGAGGTCTGGCTGCTGGAAGACATCTGCCTGCCTAGAGTTACACTGAAGCATGTGGAGGTCTGCTATGGGAGGATGCCTGCCCACCTGGGTTTGCACAGGAGAACATGTTGGTTCTCCGAAATGGAGTCTGTTGGTTCCCCTGGCTATGCCAGGGCATGTTGGGGGTCTTGGTGTTGGTGTCTGCCTGCTCCACCAATGTGGGGCTCAGGTGTTACTGAGGTGGGACTTGATGCCATTTTGCTGTTACTCTTCCTGCCCTGGATTACATTCCCCTTTTATCTGAGTGAAACAGACCTTTCTTGCTGGTCCTCCAAGTTTCTTGGACTAAGAGATCACTCCACTACATCTTTCCCCTGACTCAGCTGTTCCAGGATTTTTCCTAGGGCAGAGGTCAATATGGGAGGGTGACAGCAACTTACTTCTTACTCCTCTATCTTGGCTCCCAGAGGTCAGTAAGACCCAACATTTTTATTTGCTCTCCATTGTGACAGTAATATGGGACTCAAAAGAGTTGATATGAATTTTTGGCTTCATTTAATAGGAGTATAATGGTGATTGTTACACTCTATAGTGATCAGGTTGGGATACTCTATCTAGATCTTGTGCTGCATTTTAGAATTTGATAAGATGCATTGCATCTAGAGAAGGACTATTGGGATGCTGATGAGAGTTGAAGCTGTGCTTTGTGAAGAATGAAATTATCATTAATGTGGAGCAGGGTAGAGCCAAGATGGCAGAGTAGAAACAGGACTTCCATGCTGCTCCAGCTTCCACCTCCTCCAATACGTGTAAAAAATAACTCTAAACAAACTTTAGAGCTACAGAACCCACAGAGTGACAGAGAGAAACAAATCTCCCACTGATGGAAGCCTGGGAGGCCATCAGGAAGGGTCCATCATAGCATGCTGGGAGCGGAGTTCAGTCGACTGAGCCAAGGTTTTAGCTCCAGAGCAGTCCTGACCAGCAGCCCAGGCTAGAGCTGACTTCTAAAGAGTTATTCACCAGCAGCTGTAGTGGTTTCCAGATTTCTCAATCCATAAAAGCCAAATACAAAGTGAAAGGTCAGTGTGGAACTTTGTTGGGAACAGAGAGAGCACAGTCCAGCAGCTGCTCCCAGAGCAAGAAGTGGAGGAGGCTCAGTGGCTGTAGCCACTGCCCTGTGGCTACTTTCAGTGCTCCTAGGCTGCAGATTGTAGGGGAACCAAGCAACCATTCAGAGGGTAATCGCTTTTGCTTTGACCTGCTTGGATCTGGATGGCGATCTTGGGTGGTGGTCCTGGGGTGTGTGACCAGTGAGCCAGAGTGTGCGGGGCTACAGAAAGAGTGCCTATCTAATAGTTCCAGCAGCTACAAAAACCCCAGTAATTTGGGATATAGCTCTCTCCATTCTGGAAGCAGAGTTCTACTATTGCAAAGAGGTCAACAGTCAAGTAATTGGCTGCCAATATAAGCAAACAGTGGAAGCACAAAGAGACAATAGAATCCTTTTCAGGGGACAAAAAGGATCAAGGCATGGAGCAGGAGGAAGACATCGAAATCAGAACTCCTGCATCAAAAGCCTCCAAGAAAAATATGAATTGGTTACAGGAGGAGCTCAAGAAGGATTTTGAAAATCAAGTAAGAGAAGTGAAGGAAAAATTGGGAAGAGAAATGATAATGATGCAAGAAAATCATGAAAAACGAGTCAAAATGAGCCTGCTAAAGGAGACCCAAAAATAAACTGAAGAAAATAACACCTTAAAAATAGACTAATTCAGATAAAAAGAGGCCCAAAAAGCCAATGAGGAGAAGAATGCTTAAAAAAGCCAAATTTGCCAGATGGAAAAGAAATTTCAAAAATTCACTGAAGAGAATAATTCCTTCAAAATTAGATTGGAGAAGTTGGAAGCTAATGACTTTATGAGAAATCAAGATACTATAAAACAGATCCAAGCAAATGAAAAAATAGAAGGCAATGTGAAATATCTCACTGGAAAAACCACTGACCTGGAAAATCGATCCAGGAGAGATAATTTAAAAATCATTGAACTACACCATCTTTCAAGGAATTATCAAGCAAAATCGCCCTGATATTCTAAAACCAGAGGGCAAAATAGAAATGGAAAGAATTCACCAATATCCTTTTGAAAAAGATCCCAAAAGGAAAACTCCTAGAAATATTATAGCCAAATTCCACAGTTACCAGGTCAAGGAGAAAATATTGTAAGCAGTCAGGAAGAAACAATTTGAGTATTGTGGAAACACAATCAGGAAAATACAAGACCCAGCAGTTTCTACATTAAGGGATCAAAGGGCTTGGAATATGATATTCCAGAGGTCAGAGGAGCTAGGACTAAAACAAAGAATCACCTATCCAGCAAAACTGAGTATAATGCTACAGGGAAAAATATGGTCATCCAATGAAATAGAGGATTTTCAAGCATGCTTGATGAAAAAACTTGAGCTGAACAGAAAATTTGACTTTGAAATACAAGAAGCAAGAGAAACATGAGAAAGTAAACAGGAAAAAGAAATCATAAGGAAGTTATTAAAGTTGAACTGTTTACATTCCTACGTGGAAAAATGATCATTGTAACTCATAAGACTTTTCCCCATATGAGGATAGCTGAAGGTGATATGTTTGTGTGTGTGTGTTTGTATGCATATGTATGTATGTATAGGAGGATGTGTGTGTATATAAATATATATGTGAGAGTGGGCATTTGTATGTTCATCTATACATAGAGGGCACAGGATGAGTTGAATATGAAGGGATGATGTCTAAAAAATAAAATTAAGAAGTGAGACAGGAATTTATTGGGAGAAGCAGAAAGGGAGTAATAGATTAGGGTAAATTATCTCATATAAAAGAGGCAAGAGAAAACTGTTACAATGGAGGGAAAGAGCAGGAAGGTGAAAGGGAATGGGACAACCTGATTCTCTTTGAATTTAGCCTAAGGAGGGAATAACATACACACTCAATTGAGTATCTTACCCTACACTATAATAGGATGGTAGGGGATAGAAGGGAGGATGATCAAAGGGAGGGCAGATTGGGGGAGAGGGTAGTTAGAAGCAAACATCTTTGAAAGGGGATTGGGTCAGAGGAGAAAATAGAATAAGTGGGGGGTGGGATAAGATAGGATGGAGGGAAATATAGTTAGTCTTTCACAATATAACTACTGTGGAAATGATTTGAGTATCTACACATGTACAATCTATATTAAATTGCTTATCTTCCCAGTGGAGATGGGTAAATAAATGTTTAAAAATTGTTCTTTTATATGTAACTAGGAAAGAAGATATACAGGTGTATAGAAACCCATCTTACCCTACTAGGGGGTTGAAAGGCAAGTATATAAGAGAACAGATTTAGGCTTGCTATTTTAGGGTTGGGGGTAGGGGAAAGATGGGGAGAGAAAAATTGTAACTCAAAATCTTGTGGAAGTGAATGTTGAATACTATAAGTAAATTTAAAATTTGAAAAAAGAAATTATCCTTAATGTGTGCTACAAATTTATTAGTTTTCTTCTTCTGGCAGAGCGAGCACCCTGATATATGTATTTCATTGAAGTTTTCACTTACTCCTATGTTATGCCTTGGTGTCAGACTTGTGATTTGCTTCTCTAAGTCCTTATCTGTTTCCACCTTCTGCCCAGATGTTCTTTATACCCACAACAGTAATGCATATTGATCTAGACCAAAATACTCTTCATAATGCTTCCTTGCTCAAATTGCTGCATTTTCAAACATGTTCATATTTTTGTTTTAAAAGAATACATTTTTGGGATGGCTAGGTTGCACAGTGAATAGAGTCAGAAGGATCCGAGTTCAAATCTGGCCTCAGACACTTGACACACTAGCCATGTGACCTTGGGCAAGTCACTTAACCCCAACTGTCCTGCCTTTCCCCCTCCAAAAAAAAATTAAATTTTTATTGACCTCTTTTGTTTTTATATCACCTGTATTTCCCAAAGTGTGTCTCTTTCCTTACCCCTTCTAAGATGAATACTTTATAATTGAGAATTTTTCAAAAGAGAAGAACCAAAAAAACAAAAACAAAAACAAAAAAACAAAACGTAGTTACAAAAAACGAATCCATGCATCAGAAGTTTGACATTGACATTGAGTGTTCTTCTGTTATGGGGAACACCTACGGTCTCTCCCCTCTGTCAAAGGAGGTGTGTCTTCTCATATTTCTTCTGTGGTAACAATATATCTACTTAATACACAGTGCTGCTCTCTTCCTCATTCATTAATTTAGCTTGATCCTAATGAATAAAATATATCCAACTGGAGTCATATTTCAGTCCTGAGACTTCTCTCACTGCCACGGTGATAACTGTGAGATCATATTTGCCTCTTTGCATATGAATATCTTGTTTATGTCCTTTATTTACTCATACGTTATGCATATGTGTATAGCCATTAGAGTCTATGGGGTTTATTGTCAATAATCTTGGATTTTATCTCCTGTGAATTACTGAGCTCTCTTGTTATTCTTTCTATGTTGTTGTATATTCTACTCTATGTAGGATTCTTATCATCTCATGTTTTGATGTTAAATTGTCTTTCTTATACTTTGTGACCATTCAGATGAACTGTGTGTGGTCTCACAGTCTGGATTGAGGTCAATATGTCACTGAGTCAGTAGAGCCAATGAGGCAGTCCCCAAAATTTTATCCTTGTCTTTGGTCTACCAAAGGGGTACAGAGTTTTAAATATTCACATAGTAGGTCAGTAGCATTCATCTATACCACATGTAGCTGCTGAAATGAAATAAAATTCAAATTACAAGTTCTAAAAGCACTTATTAAAATGACTTCCATATGTTTGGAACATTCTAAACATTATAAATTCATCCAAGAGAGCCATCAAAATAAATAGCAATCAATCATAAGGTTCTCAGTTCATATATTTTTTAAACAGTGTATGTGTGGGGGGGAGGGGGGTGAATGCGTGGAAAAGTTTGTTTGTTAGGGAGACACGTAGAGGGGATGGGCTGGGGGGAGTGATAGGGAGAGGAAGACAGTATGCTAGATTCTAACCCCAAGAAAATTAAATATTCTTTCTGCTCAACACATACCCAACTGTGTTCACTTGGGAAGGTAGACTAAGCCTTGTAGTGTCATTATTTATATACAGTGTAATGTTAAAAGGAAGAGGGAAGAGAAAAGGCCTCATATTCTGCCCTCAACGAAGCCAGCCTGTCAACAAAAAGAATCAGAAAATTGGGCACAGTGAATGAATTCAAGGAAATTGCTTTTGAATAAGGATTAGTATTCTCCTTCCTCCCCAGTACAAAGTAGATTGTAACCAGGTCATACTTTTGCCTAAGATTTGGCTAAGTGCTTTTAAAAATTAGATCCCCAGATTAGAAGGGACTGTAATAAGGTCTAATAGGAGGCTTTGATGAAGCACCTGCTGCTTTCAAAACTACCCATGAGTGAGGGGATTCTACACAAAAGGGCTTCTGTTGTCGTTTCTGTGCATGTTGGGGAAGAGCTTAAATAACAAGAGAATAAAGACACAAGTGAAAGAAAAAGCAAGAACCAGTAAAATTAATAGGAACTCTTGTTGAAAAGAGGGTATTCAAGGAAGGAAGAAGGAGAGAAAACATGTGCAAGAATGGAAAAGTATAGGAAAGTAGAAAAAATAGAGCTGGAAAAGAATTAGATTTGGCCTCAAGAGATCATGAATTCAAATGCTGGTTCTGGCCCTGCTCATTACCTGGTAACCTTGGGCAAGTAAGTCCTTCAAATTCTTTAGGCTGTAGTTTCCTCATTTGCAAAACTAGGGGGTGAGACTCGATGGTCCCCGATAGCTGTAGCTTGATGATCCTAAGAAAAAGTAGAGTAGCAAACCTGATGATAATTAAAGGTTTTGTTTTTTTTTAAACTGGGGTACAAATCTATCAGAAATCCCACCAGACATTGTCATTAGATCTTTCAGGTCTCTAACCTCTGTGAGAGTTCCCGCTCTTTATAAAATGAGTATATTGGCTGCTTAGGAGAGTTAGATCATAGTCCTTTACTTTGTCTTGGCAAAAGACTATTGGAGATACCCAAGCTTGAGGCTACTACTGCAGATGAATTTTATTTTTTAAATTAATTTTTATTGCTATCTTTTGTTTGTACATCCTCAGAATTTACCCTAGTATGCCTTTTCTTACCTCCTTCCAGAGAGCAACCTGATATAATAGATAATATTTTTTAAAGAAAAAGGAGAGAGGTTGTCTAGGTGGTGCAGTGAATAGAGTACTGGCCCTGGAGTCAGGAGGACCAGAGTTCAAATCTGGCCTCAGACACTTAGCATGAAACTAGCCATGTGACCTTGGGCAAGTCACTTCACCCCAACTGCCCTGCCTTCTCTCCTCCAAAAAGCAAAAAAAAAAAAAAAAGGATAAAATGAGAGATATTAATCAGTAAATCTCATCAGTAGCTCATCAAAAATTCTGGAAATATATGCTATGTTCCATATTCATGAACCACTAACCTCTTCAAATGAGTAAGGTTAGAGTGGCTTATATATTTTCTTTGGGGTCATACTTCTTTGTAATTTTGTACCATTCACTTAAAAAAATATATTTTTTAAAAGACTGGGTCTCTCCATCTCACCCAGGCTGGAAGTGCAGGGGTTATTCCTGGGCTAGACCCCAATGCTTATCAGTATTTTGACCTGTTTTTACCTGCTCTATTTCTGACCTGGGTCAGTTTGCCTTTTCTTAGATAACCCGGTGGCACCCTGCTCCTGAAGCTCACCATGGTTCATTCAATCCATAAACATTTATTAAGTACCTACTACATGCCAGGGATTGTTCAAAGCACTGGAGTTACAAAGAAAAGCAAAAGAGAGACCCTGCTATCAAGGAACTCACAGTCTGATGGTCTTAGTGTAAACTTATGATTGGCTTAAAGAGATCCTCCAGGCTCAGTCTCTCCAGTAAGAAGGGAATACAGTTTTGTGCTGTTACCCTCAATGTAGCATTTACTTTTGATTTATGTATGTGTGGTTATTCTTTCCATTTATATTGTTGCAGTCATTGTGTATGTTGTTTTCTTGGTTCTGCTTATTTGACTTAATCAGGAAAATGCTTCTATGGATTGATTTTATTTCAGTTTTCATCCTCTGAATTGATCATATTTCTCATTTCTTATATTCATATACCACAATTTGCTTATCTTTTTCCCATTTAATTGGCCTCTATTATGTTTCTAATTGTTTACTATTACAAAAAATGCCACTATGAATATTTTGGGGACATATTAGGGCTTTAATCTTTTTGGGGATCTCTTTGGGATATATACTTGATAGTAGAATTTCTGGTTTCAAGTGCATCGCCATTTTAGTCATTTTATATGCATAATTACAAATTGCTTTCCAAAAATGATTGTACTGATTCATAGTTCTACCAACAATGCACTAGTAGTATGTTTGCATTCCCATAACCCCTCTAACATCTGCAGACGAATTTAAACATAGTTCATGGTTATAAGATGGTGCTGTCCTTCCTTTTCTTGAAAGTCATCTGTGTCAAGTTTAAGGTATTTTTAGAAATCTCAGGTTCAAGATTTCTACTTCTATTTAAAATGATTAGGATTCTATGGAGGCAAATTAAGGGCATTATTGATTTGGGTAGACATCTATTTAAATAGAAATGCATGTTGTGCAATTAAATGATCAGTGATGATTACATCATTATAATATGTACATGATGTACGCACAGGTTAATATTAAAGTCTGGTTGAATCAGGAAGACAGTGTATCACTATTTCGGGATTCACCCTTAAATTTATTGTGCCCAGCTTTCATCAGGCAGTGAATATGAACTTATTTTGCTTTTAAAGCTGGATAGAGTAGGGTTATAGTTCCTATTGCCAGATTTGATTGTTTTTCACTTTGTCTCTGAGTCGTCCTCCACCTTCCTTCTATCATCATCATCATCATCATCATCATCATCGTCATCATCATCATCATCATCACTCTTATCTTTTTACTCCTTACTTCCCAAATCCAGTGGTTGATGGATAAAGGTAGTATGGTTAGGATTGGTAGTAGCAATTGTGTTGGGTAGGAAAATATTCCAATTACCTTTCAGTGTCTACTTTGAACACTATCTAAATCATCTGATTCTTCCCATCTTCTTCTAGGTGCTAATTTGTACAACTTGCTGTTTGAAGATCGTGCTGTATAAGTTTTTAAGTATTATAGGCAAAGCCTTAGCAAATTTGCCTGAAATCTAGGAACTAGACCTCAAGTTATATTGTTCAAAAAATAAACAAATTTTATTGAAGCCTTTTGTTTTAACATCAGAATCATACTGGATATGATATGGATATCCCCTGGGATATAGAACCCCTACTTGAAGAAAAATAGTTAAAGAAAAACAATAAAAAAGAAAGAAATAGAAAAATAGTTAAAAATAATTAAGTACTTTGAACACTTCTGACCATATATGCAACATTCTGCCGTCATAGTTCCCCATTCTCCTGCTCGGAAGAAGGATGTTTTCATTATCTCTTCTCTCAAGCAGATTCAGTTCAGTTATAAAGAGTTCTGCTTCCCTTTAATAAACTTTTCATTTGCATTCTTTCAGTTTTACTTATTTCAATCTGCATTAGCTCATGTATTCCCTGTTTTTTTCTGAACTCTTCATTTTCCATCATTTCACATTACATAATAATATTCCATTACATTCATATACTATAGTTTGTTCAATTATTTCTGAATCAGTTGACACCCACTTGTTTTTGGTCTTTTGCTATCTCTAAAAGTTCAGCCCCAAAATTAGTTATTTGGGTCAGATTGAGGAAGGAATTAGCTTATGCCTATTAACCAAAGGGCATTGATTCCCAGCTTCAAGTCAACATTCAATTTAGGAGTCACATTCTCTGTAAGCTGAGCACTCTTGATCAGGTGACTTTTTGGACAGTGTATGGGGGGCAGGATTCAAAGCCCTGTTTTTCAGAAATCTCTCTGCTTACCCATTCCTTCAAATATATGTTGGGAGGTAATTCTACATCTCAGTTTGAGCAGGTCGTATGGTGACTGATAATGCCCAGGTAAGAACTCATTACAGCCAGCACTAAATAGGGCTGCTAGTGCCATGGAATTCTCTATAAGTTTTTGTTATCATAAAGCCCACAAGCAAGAAGAATGTGCTACTGTCCTGAAGCTCCCTGTAAAATCATTTTTAAAATACTGACATCATGGTGAAATTGTTAGATGCTATGGCAACCTGGCTTTGTGGATTTCTCAAGCCCTTTGATAGTCTCCTGTGGAAAAAAAAATAAACCATTCCAACAGTAATTAGAAGGTACCCTTTGTACTTTGTTCCTTGTATCATACACTAAGACCCATGACCTGTACATTATAGTTAACCTGAAAATGCACAGGAGCACACAAATACTAACAAGTATTTAAATATGTATATGCATGTGTTCACGTATATAGCTGTTTCAGAAAATGGTTGGATCATGTCTTACTAGCATAATGAATTAGAGAACTGAAGCAAATATAAATTTTAAAATTTTCTACTTTGCTAATGGAGATCTGGGCATAGGACCAAGTGCTAATCTACTTCAGTTGGTTATTAAAAGTGGTATCAGGTGGTATTTTTTTTTCTTTGAAATATATGAACTTTTAGAATGATAGAATGCTTTCAAAGTATTTCTGGGCAAATGTATTTCTGTTTAGGATTCACCTGTTGGAACCCATGTTTAAATATATGTATTAAGTGATGTTATTTTAGAAATAGACTAATATATAGTACTGGATGACTTTCTTATACATGAAAACATGGCATTGAATGACATTTGCTATTTATAGATAATGAACTGGATAAGACCTCAGAGAGTATCAAGTGTGGACATCCTTATTTACAGGTGAGGGAGCTAAAACTCAGTTAAGTGACTTTTATAGGATTTCACTGGGAATAACATGGCCAGGATTTGAATACAGATCCTCTACCTCCAAATATAACTATCGCTTCACTGTACCACAGTGCTTCTTAAGAACTGTTGGTCTTTTCCATTCCTTATAGAATTTCCTTTTAATATAATTAATTACAGTTTTCTATAATGATATGTAATGTATCTATATGTCTATCTATATGTAATGTATCTATAATGATATGTAATATGGGTTCTAGGGTTCAGTTTGTGCCTCAAGTCTTTCTCATTTTCTGATCTACTAGAAAATCATTTCTTTTGCAACAAAAGCCATGGGTAGTAAGAGTGTAGAGAGAATTTTATTAAACTTTTGGAAAGAAAATACCACCCAAGATATTGAAGAGGCAAGAAAGGACAATGAGAAGGATGCATATTCTATATTAACAATAATGGTGATTTAGCTGTCTTTGAGCTGAGATTCAAGTGCCAAAGACCCCATTTACTCTTGAGACTCTCCTAAGGGCTCTTGTTCATGTGGATTGGATTATGGATTGGCATGGGTGGAGAGCATATAAAGAGGTGAGGCTAGCTGCCCCAGAACTGTGAAATAAGCTTTGTTTTCCACAGCACAGGAGAGATGTTCATGTTGTATAAGACAATAGAGTGTTTTGAACATACTAGTTAGGATCCATTATGCTAGGTCGTCATGTCTTTAAGGACATTTTTTATTTTGAAATGCCTGCTTATATTTAGCCATCTATTTTCAATCCTTAACAGCATGCAAGAATATAGTTAGGAGTCAGGAGGTCTGGATTATTCATTCTGTTTTGCTAGTAACTTGATATGTGACTCTCAACTTAGTCACTCAGTCTTTATTGGTGTCCAACCCTTCATCCATAAAATTAAGGAACTAGAATAGATGAATAGATAGATAGATGAATAGATAGATAGATAGATAGATAGATAGATAGATAGATAGATAGATGGATAGATAAAGAGAAAGAGAATTTATTAATCACCTGTTATGTATCAGGAACTAAGCTAAGTACCTAGGATACAGATAAAGGTAGGTTAGATTGGGCATACAAATACAAGTAAGAAAGACTCTCTCTGCCCTCAAGAGTTTTTATTCCAAAGGGAGAACGGTCACACATAAAAGGAGCTGAAAGAAGGGAACTGTGGCTAGGGATGAATATTTTGAACATGGATGGAAGTTATGTGGAGACATAGATCTACACAAGATAAAGTGAACTTTTGTTCCCTTATTAAAACCCAGAGTGGTTCTAGGAGTGAATTTCAATGTTCCTTTGGAGAAGATTTGGGGGATGAAGGTGGAAATAGAGGCAGAATGGTCTGGATATGGCTGAGAATTAGCCTTTAAGGCCTTTTCGTCTTGTGATGTTCCATGATTCTCTGATTTGTTTTAGTTTAGTTCCATGGTTTATCTTTAACGTTGGACTGACTGTGGTAGCACATGCAATGCCTATTGTGATGAGAGTCTTTATAAAGGAATACTCTGGATACATGACAATGGGCTGAGAGTTACCTAGAAATTTGCTTTACTAGCATTATCAACAAGCTTCTACACCTTGAAAGAGAATGAATGCTATGAAGCCAACTGCATCTTATATAATGGGATCATTATCAGTAGTAAAATTACCAGTGTTGTCAAGAGTTAAGATTTGGTAAGTTTCAGTGGAATAAAAAGTAACCTTGTGAAAAATGGTTTTTCTTCATATTTGATACATAGTATACTAGTTCCCAACAATTTTTTTGTTCTGCAAACCCCTTTCAATAGCAACAACAAAATATGGTCAACCTCCCAGCTAATTTAATATACTACTCAAATTATTCTTTTAATTTATTAAGTACTTATAATAACCACAGTGATAGCTTTTAACCAACAAAGCCTCACATTATATAATTACAGAATATAGAATTTTAAACATATGTAAGACTATAATAATAAGCACTTTAAATGTAATTATGAAACTTTTATGATAAAATATAAATATTCTAAGTGGTACATTTTATAAGAATTAAAACAATTAATCCAGCAAGACCTCATATGCTTGCTATTATTTGCGAGTCTTCATATAAAATTTCTTTATTTTACAAATTTTCTTAATATAAATAACATTTAATGTGAAACATTACAATTTGGAAGATATTTAACATAATATAATCATATATAAACTTGATTTCACTGTTGGATTTTTTTTTGTTTGAGCAGAAGTTTGCAGTATTTGCAGACAAACATATCTTGAATTTCATTCAACATCAATTTTATTTTTTTATTTTGATTTAAAACAATAGAGTGAATAGAGATTTAAAAGAATAGAGTGAAATTCTTGTTCACACAAATATGTGATAGAAAACAGCAGTATAATTTTATAAGCTTTTTTATGAGAGATAGTAATTCATTTTCTTGTTTTTAGCCAAAATTTTATAAAACTGTTTTGAAATCGCTTATGATGCACATTTCCAGTTGCACAGTTTTCAAGCAGCCTGAAAGATCACAAACATTAGTAGCATTTTTATTGTGATTATACAGTTGATAAAATATGATTACTGGGTATCAGAGGGGTATAAGGAAACTATTCAGGGTATAGAACAAAAATGAGTGCATGAACATGTGTTTGATCATCCACTGAGGAGCAGTTTATGTTCAAATATCTGACTCTTGTGGTGGTTTGGAAATAATTTGATGATACATTGAGAAACTGTAAGAACATGTTGCACTTAATCATTAGAATTCGATATAATTGTTTCATGAACATCAAAATAGCTATATACATGATCATGATGATTTTTAATCTTTGCAGAAACAAATCTGTAATACTTCAACATGACCATGCTTGTTGTCACAAAAGAAAAATATATTTGTAATATAGGCACTATTAAATAATTTTTAGCACATGCCCTTTAGACTATCATCAAGAATCCCAAAAAATAGGAACCATTGGTATAGTGGAAAGAGTATTGCACTGGGAATTAAGAAACTTGGATTCTAGTCTCTGCTTTATTATTTACAAATTGTATGATCTTGGGCAAGTCACTTAACCTCTCTTGTCCTCATCTGAAAAATGAAGAAATTGAATATGACCTCTAAGGTCCTTTCCAACCCTAAATTTGTTATACAATGACCCAATATTTGTTTTCATCCGAACCTCATTTATGTTTTTTAAAATATTCTTTTTATCTTAGTTTGAAATTGACAAATATCAGGAAACATAAACATTTATGCAAAGAACAGAAAAAAAGGTTTGCTTATGACAATGAATCTATGTTAATATAGATTTTTAATTTTTTTTTTGTGCTTTTTGGAGGGCAGTTGGGGTTAAGTGACTTGCCCAAGGTCACACAGCTAGTAAGTGTTAAGTGTCTGAGGCCGAATTTTAACTCAGGTCCTCCTCTAGGACCCTTACTCTATTCACTGCACCACCAAGCCACCCCTGTTTTGATTTTTGTTTGTTTTTTTAAACTTTTTTTAGTGAGCCCTTACCTTAGTAGTTGGAGTACTTGGTAATGGTTTTTTGAGAGTCTGATGATTCTTAAATTCTCTCTCAACCTATTTTCTAAGTTATTTTTGATAGTAGATGCTTTGTATTTTCTTCTGCTGTTTGAAAATTTTTTTTTGCTTTGTTCTAACATTTCTAATCCTAATAATTCATGGAATTATTAAGTTCTGATTATTTTTTTCAGAGTCCACTATTAGAGTAAGATTTTCTACTTTCTATTATAAGCTTTTTATTCCGTTTTCCTCAACAGCCATAATTTTGATTTTTAAAAATCTCCTTTAATTTTACTTACTCTCACAGTTTTTATAGCCATTTAAAATTTTTTTCTGATTCTTTCCTTGTATTTGCTATGAAGTTTCTTCTTCTATGTTTACCCTATTGATCTTATTTTAACTCATAGTATTTTCTTTCATGGTGTTCAGTGTTTTCTTCTTTTCATTCATAGTTCCAACCTCATTTCTTATATTAGAAATTTGTGGTATGGCCTGGTGTCATGTCTTTTGGAATTATATAAGCGGTGTAGACCCTGTTCACTTTTTTCCCTTCAGTACTCTGGATGCTGCTGCTTCTACTATCATTCTGGATGGGTTAGTCAGTACTAACCCATACCCTCTGCTCCAAATCCTGATTTCTGTCTCAATCTTTTGGTAGTTCAGTATTGGCCTCAGTTTGTCTTTTGTCTCTTTCTTTTCCCACAACCCCCAGCCATAATGAATACATATTTTCCTATATCTAGCTGTCCCCATTGTCTTGTTTAGTCTATGCTTCATGTGACCCACCTGCTGGTGTGACTAATCAAGGATACCCCTTTTCTCCCACTGTTCAAATCAAAATATCACTCCCCTAGGGGGCACAGTGCTGGGCCTAGGGTCAAAAAGACTAAGTTCAAATCCAACCTGTGTGTTCAAATCCAATCCTAGCTGTGTGACCCTGGACAAGTCACTTAACCCTATTACCTCAGTTTCCCTATCTGTAAAATGAGTTGGAAAAGGAAATGGCAAACTACTCCAGTATTTTTGTCAAGAAAGCCCCCAAATGGAGTCACAAAGAATCAGATACAACTGAACAGCAACAAACAAAATTGTGTTTGGAATAGCCTATCTTAAAATTTAGATTGCAGCAGGCCAAGGACTGTTTCTCCTTTGTATTTATAACCCCAGTTTAGTGAAGTTCTTGAGTGTTTTTTGTGCAAGCAGTCTGCCTAGGAGCCTTTCTCTGAACTAAAAGAAAAAATACAAAACAAACAAACCTTTTGAGACTTTTTAAAAATTATTTTTAAACTTTATTTTTTAAAATTAAATTTTAAGTTTATTTTTAGTTTACATGATTCATTTCCACAAGATTTTGAGTTACAAATTTTCTCCCCATCTTTCCCCTACCCACCACCACAAAACAGCAATCCCACTGTATACAGCCTCCCCCAATCTTCTCTCTTCTATATTCTCTTCCATCCCCCCTCCAACTTTCCAGTAGGGCACAGTGGATCTCTAGGCCCCAATGCCTGTATATCTTATTTCCCAATTACATGTAAAATAATAATAATAACAATGTATTTTTTTAAAAAACATTTGATTTTAAAAGTTTGAATTCTAGATTCTTTCCCTTCCTCCCTTGTCACCCACCCTTACTGGGAAGGTAAGCAGTTCAATATAGGTTGTACATGTGTAGCTACGCAAAACATTTCCATAGTGGATATATTGTAAAGGACTGACTATATTTCCCTCCATCCTATCCCACCCTCACTTATTCTATTCTCTGCTTTGACCCTGTCCCTTTTTCAAAAGTTTGTGCTTCTAACTACCCTCCCCCCAACCTGCCCTCTCCTCCATCATCCCCCCTCTCATTCCCTTCCCCCCTACTCTCCTGTAGGGTGAGATACCCTATTTAGTGTGTATGTCATTCCCTCCCTAAGCCAAATTCAGTGAAAGTAAGGTTGACCCATTGCCTTTTTCCTTCCTGTTCTTCCCCTCCATTGTAACAGTTTTCCCTTGCCTCTTTTATATGAGATAATTTACCCCATTCTGTCTCTCCCCATCTCCTTTCATTATATTCCTCTCTTACCTCTTGACCTTTTAAGTATCATCCCTTCCTATTAAACTGAACCTGTGCCCTCTGTCTATGTATACCTGGGCACAAATATACAAACACTCACATATGTATTCATAAGCCCATATGGTCTCCTATATAGACATATATATGTATATACACATTTCTATTCCCTTCAACTGTTCTCATACTGAGAAAAGTTTCATAAGTTACAATTATCATTTTTCCATGTAGGAATGTAAATAGTTCAACTTTGATAAGTTCCTTATGATTTCTTTTCCTGTTTACCTTCTCATGCTTCTCTTGCTTCTTGTATCTGAATGGCAGATTTTCTATTCAACTCTTTTTTTTTTCATCAAGAAAGCTAGAAAGCCCTCTATTTCATTGAATGATCACATTTTCCCCTGAAACATGATACTCAGTTTTGATGGGTAGGTGATTCTTGGTTTTAATCCCAGTTCCTTTGACCTCTGGGATATCATATTCCAAGCCCTTCGATCCCTTAGTGTAAAAGCTGCCAGATCCTGTTTTATCCTGATTGTGTTTCCACAGTATTAAAATTGTTTCTCCTTGGCTGCTTCTAATATTTTCCCCTTGATCTGAGAACTTCAGAGCCTGGTTGTAATATTCCTAGGAGTTTTCTTTTGGGGATCTTTTTCAAGAGGTGATTGGTAAATTCTTTCAACCTCTGTTTTGCTCTCTGGTACTAAAATATCAGGGCCATTTTCTTTGAGAATTTCTTGAAGGATTGTTTCTAGGTTCTTTTTTTGATCATGACTTTCGGGTAGTCCAATAATTTTTAAATTATCTCTCCTGGATCTATTTTCCAGGTCAGTGGTTTTTCCAATGAGATATTTCACATTTCATTTTTTTCTATTTTTTCATTTGTTTGAATCTGTTTAATAGTATCTTGTTTCTCATAAAGTCATTAGCTTCCATTTGCTCCAATCTAATTCTGAAGGACTTATTCTCTTCAGTGAGCTTTTGAGATTCTTTTTACATCTGGCAAATTCAGCTTTTTAAGGCATTCTTCTCCTCATTGGAGAAGAATTGGAGCTTTTTGAGCCTCATTTGCCATTGGAGATAGTTTATTTTTTAAGGTGTTATTTTCTTTAGTCAGCTTGTTGACTCTCTTCTCATGATTTTTTTGTATCATTCTCATTCTCTTCCCAATTTTTCCTTCACTTCTCTTATTTGGTTTTCAAAATCCTTCTTAAGCTCCTCCATGGCCTGTAATCAGTTCATATTTTTCTTGGAAGCTTTTGGTGCAGCAGTTCTGACTTCATTGTTTTCCTGCCATTCCATGCCTTGATCCTTTTTGTCCCCAAAAAAGGAATCTAAAGTTGGATTGCTGTGCTTGCTTTGGTTTCTTTTGCTTGGTTATTATCAATTACTTGACTTTTGAGCTATTTGTCAGAGTAGAACTCTGCTTCCAGAAGTGGGACCTTTGTCCCAAATTGCTGGGGTTTTTGCAGCTGCTGAAGCTATTAGTTGGGTTCCCTTTCTGAAGTGTCCACAGGCTCTGGCACCTGGTCACACACCCCAGGACCTCCACCCAAGCCAGCGATCCAGATCCAAGACGTTTAAAGCAAGAGTGATTACCCCTCAGAATGGTCGCTTGGTCCCCCTACAATCTGCAGGCCAGGAGCTCTGAAGCAGCCACACAGCAGTGGCAGCATGGCAAGGGCACCTCTGTTTCTTACGCTGGGGGCAGAGGCCAGACTGCTCACTGACCTTTTACTTTGCCTTTGGCATTTATGTGTTGATAATTCTGAAAACCGCCACAGTGGCTGGTGATACACTCTTCTGAAGTCCCTCCAGCCAAGTCTGGTCGGGGACACCCTGGGGCTAAAACTGGGGGCTCATGCAGGACTGGGTTCTGCTCCCAGCATGTTGTGATGGACCTTTTCTGCTGCCTTGACAGGCTGCCTTCAGTGGGAGATTTGTTTTTCTCTGTCACTTTGTGGGTTCTGTAGCTCTAAAGTTTGTTTAGAGTAATATTTTATAGGTATTTGAGGTGGTTATGTGGGGACTACACAGTTTTTCTGCTTCTATGCCACCATCTTGGCTCTGCCCCACCCCCCCTTTTGAGACTTTGCTGGAGCTCTATATGTAGTTTAATAATCTGAGGTTTCAGGAAGCTTAGACAAATTTATTGTAGCTGATCAGTATGGTTAATTCATAGAAAAGAGTTAATATGCCTCAATCTACCCACTTATTAAGAGAGTCATCCACTTATTTCTTTTGCTTTTCACATTGAACTTTTCTCTATATTGTAGCTTTCTGCTCCTCTGAGCCTTTCTGTGTTCTTTGTAGCCAAATTTTAGCTAGGACAAAATACAGTCAATCTTCGATTTTCATGGGGGTAATGTGCCCAGAAAATAGAGCAAAGCTCAAAAACTCAAATCTTTATACATTGAAACTATGGGAAATAGAGGGTTAGGTTTCTGCAGTCACCAAAAACTGTAACCTTTCACTAGATATTGCTGAAAATATACTTTTTTGCATGTAGTTCTTTATAACAAAACATTAATTTCGATAACATGCACTTTTTCTATCATAGCAACCAGGAAATTACCCATGAAATATGGCACACAAGATAAAATTGGTAACATGCAAAACTTTTTTTTTCCTCACAAGTAATTCCCTAGAATCCTGTGGTCTCTTGTGCTAAAATCTCAATAAAAATATTGATTTCAGACAATATTCACTTTTTATGACACAAAACCTATAGTACCATAACTACTATACAGCAAGTAAAATTCTTAAAATTAAAACATTTTCACTTGACTCTTACCTTCCACTGTATCAAATGGCAGTTTGTACGCTATACTGCTATAAACCTCTCTACCTTGGCTGCCTCTGAAAACCAGGAGAAAGATTGCTGGGATTTTGGTTCCTGCTCTCAGAAGACTCCCAGACTGGCAATGTCTTGACATCACCTCTGACATTGTTCATGGCTGATGAATTGCACTGGAAATTGTGAAGAAGTCATCAGCTTAAAATAGTCTGTTACAAACATCTGCTTTGTGCTCTGTTGGAGATTCTTAATGGTCTTAGGATATGGGATGGAGGTTAGTTGACATTCAGTGCTGAAGCTGCAGTTGATGATGGAATCAGCAGCCTTGAATGTCTTTAGCCAACTAACTGATTAGGCTGACTATGGCTGAAGACATCCTTCCGTGAAATCTAATATCTTCATTTCTCACTGAGTCACATGACTTGACTTTGCATATTTGGGCTTAGTGCCCAAAGGACTTATACTACAGTTTAAGAGCATAATTGCAATACAAAACTTGAGTTTTAAAGTCAGACATTAATTGTAGAGAAGCTGCTCCATAAACTCCCATTCATTTTTTTCTCTTCTGTGCATATTGGTGAATATGTATGAGGTTGCCAAATTGAAAATGAAGCTACTAAATCACACAAATGCTTGAAGTCACTAAAGTTAAACATGCAAATGGTGAAGATTGCTTGTACTGACATTTTCCATGTTTCATGTTACCCATAGGCACTATAACCTAGAGGTTCCCAAGTTGGTAGAAGCAAAACTGTTAGTAAGCAAAAGTCAATTTGGCTTCTGGTGCAGTATACAAAATTCTCAGCATAAGAGTCCCTGCTGGATTTTTGTGCAAGAAGGACATGTTAATGAAATAGCAGAGTTTACTTTTTTATTGGATCCTAGACACTTTTCCTACCTACTGACCCTCTCTCACTCATGATTCACCATTATGATTGTCAATCAACTGAAACAAGCAGTGGTAGTATTTTGGTGTCATGTGACAGACTAGAGCTTTGTTGGTGTGAGGTGAGAGATGTTTCAGGAATGTAGCAATAGCTTTTAGAATTCCTTACACTCATAGAACCTCTGAGTTATAAGGGATTTCCAAGATCATCTGTTCTGACACAACATTGCTGACTCATATTGAGCTGGCAGTTGACTAGAAATCCTCAGGTTCCTATATATCTGAATTAGTCTGAAGACAAGAGAAAACCATGTAGTGAGGATAGAACCCATATATGGAAAAAAATCTAAAAGGGGTACTTGCTGCTGCACACTGTATTTTTCTGGAGATGGAATAAGTATTCCATCTGTGTAGGTTGTGAAAATACTTTTTTTTTTTTTAAGGCTGCTCAAAGTTTATTAGTTTCAGTTGAGTACAAAGTCAACAGGTTACTGAGGCTGCCGAAAAGCACATAGGTGATTCAGATAGTAAAAAACCAAAATAGCAGTGTGGTTTTCCTTTACTTGTTTTTTTTTTTTTTTGGTGTTTTGCTTTTGTTTTCCTTAAAAAAAACACACACACACACACCCCACAACTACTTCTATACTTATGCAGTCTATCTATTCTAAAGGAATAGATGGGAGAGGGAAGGGAAGGGAAGGGAGGGGAGGGGAGGGGAGGGGGAAATGGGCTCTGATGCCTAGCCCACTTCAGAAGCGGGGGGGAGGAGCAAGGAGGGTGCTGCTGCTCATGCAGAAGGCCTAGTGCTGGTCTTGCTGGGCTCACTGACATGCCGCTTCCTCATGGCCTCCTGAGCCAGGTCACAGGTGATCTTGCCATGAGCAACCTGGAAAGTTCCTGAGTGCTCTGGAGATTCCAATACAGTTGTCATGAATGGATGACTCGATTTGCCGAATAAGAAGCTTGCCCACCAGTGGCCTGGGTCTGATTTAGGAAGACCAGGATGGTGGGGGATCACTTCCCCAGAATACTCAGCACTTCCACAGGAGCTGTTGCTGGAGGTGGAACCCAGACACCTTCGGTAGTAGTCATGGGTTGCTACAAGTGAACCGCTGGACGGGATTGCTGCCATATTGCTTGTTCTTCTTATGATGATGTAAACCTTAGTGGCGGCTCCCGAGCAGCCCCTGTCAGGCAGTGGGCTGCAGCAGACGATCACCGGTGACCTGGCTCGGGGGAAGGGGGCGCTAGGCCATAGAGCCCATTTGTAAAGGCACTGCAATGAAAATGCGAGAGTTCTTTGGGTTTGACCATGAAAATACTTTTTATTCTCTATGTTTTTCTGCTTCTCATTCAAATCAATTTATTTAGAGAGTCTTGACGTGCCCTGTGATGAGTAAAACCAGAAGAAAGAATATTACTGAATTTTTTTTTTTTTTGCTTTTTGGAGGGGGGAAGGCAGGGCAGTTGGGGTTAAGTGACTTGCCCAAGATCACACGGCTAGTAGATGTTAAGTGTTGGAGGTCAAGTTTGAACTCAGGTCCTCCTGACACCAGGGCCGGTGCTCTGCACATCTACCTGCCCCAATATTAGTGAATTTTGGCTGAGTCCTAGCCTTGGGAGAGTTCCTGAGGCCAGTTTGAAAATAATCTTCCAAATTGATTGTTTCTTTCAGTCCTTCAAGAAATACAAGGGAAAAAAAACAACCTTGGGATCTGAGAAACATTTAAAGAAATGAGAGAAACACACATGTGTTTGGAGTTGCCAGGCTTTGATTTCTCGAGGGAACGACAAACACCATTCCATAGTGATTGATCTCTACTCTGGGCCTAGATCTATAAAACTGAAGCATTTGCTGCCTAAGGAAAAACAGTAACTCTCTTGGTGCTGTTTCCCAAAGAAGAAACTCACTAATCATATTAGAAAGGCGTTTCTCTTTGCCTTATGCCAAGTTTTACAGGTACTATTAAATAGCTTTATTATTTGAGAACATTGTTATTATTAAAAATCATCATCACTGGCAGCAGACCAGGAAAGCTGCCCATTAAGAAGTGTTCAAAGCAGAAACATCTGTCTGAAGACACAATGGCTTGTTAGGAGACTTCAGTGACTGGAGGCTTCTGTAGAAAATTCATCTTAGCCCTAGAATATTATAGATGTTTATAGCTGCTAAGAATCAGATCAAGAAATTCAGCCAGGGTTGGTGGGTGGGGTAGCTGAGAAGTTTAGAGGTAAGACACGCTTCTTGCTTTAGCCTTAGTAAAATAAAGATTGATTTAAATGAGTCCTGAAAGCAGCTTTTCTTGGCTTCTGCTGCTAAATATCACTAGCACCCTTCCCTCCCCCCTTCCGCTATGCCACTCTGCTTGGTAACAAATCATTGATGGAACATTTGTTTAAAGTTCAGAAGAAGGACAGCTGCATTATTTGAAGAAAAAAAGCAAAGTTTTGGGAAGACAATGCTCTAGGATTGTTGTTTTTTAATAAGCCAATTTCATGCAGTCCTTCCAAACTGCTGTTTTGTAAGAAGTGTTGGCTATATGTATCCACAAAATTTCTATTGAAGTCACTGAGTTATAGCTATACTCCTACAGTCCTTAATATTAAAGGGATTTAGTTTTTATGTACATGTGCAATTTCTTTTTTCAAAAAATCTATCTCAGTTATAGGCTAAAAGGGTTGGCTAGTGTTGAATATCTGAGCAAAGAATTAGTGATTAGTTCTGTGGTTTCTGGATAGCTCTACCACTGTACCCCTTTGACTATTGTGGAAAGAACATTTTTTGCTTGTTCAAGTACCAGCACTGACACTTACCATCTCTGTCACCTTAGAGAGGTCACTTTAGCCCTTAGTTTCCTCATTTGTAAACTAAGTCCAGTACTATATGCTTCATGGGGGTTTGGTAAGATTTTCTTTGGCACAGAACTGTGATTGAATTAGTGTAGGCAACTCATGAAGGAACCCCCTCTACCAACACAGCAACTTCTGTTGCCTGGGAGCACTGAGCAGTTAAATGATTTGCCAGCAATTATACTGCTTATATGAATCAGAATGTGTACTTGAACTCAGAATTTCCTGATTTGAGTTTGGCAATCTGCCAACTATTTGCTGCTTCTAAGGACTGCTGTGAAGAAAGCCCATTTTGAACTTAAAAGTGCTATACAATTGTGAGTTATTGTTATTCAACCTTAATGGATTATCTTAATCTGAACAATTATTATTACAATTTTTAAAAAATCAACTCTATAACCAAACATTCCACTATAGTGCTAACTGTGTGATCATAGGAAAGGATCTTTGATTTTCAGTTTCTTTTCCACAAAATGGAGATAATACCAGTTGGAGATAATAATACTAAGTAGTACTACAGCAATAGTACTAATACTACCTCCCATGGATGTTGTAAAGGCAATGTATATTATGAGCAAAACTTAAAGAACCACAGAAATAACAGCTATTGTTATTATTGATAACTCATTATTTTGATCTTGTTCTGTGGAATTCAGAAAGAAATGGTCTTAAGATGAGTAATTATCCTACCATCCTATCCTACTACTTTTATGTTTAATGTTCTGTGATCTACTGCTCATGGATAAAATGGCCTCATTTCTAGTTGTATGTGTAATTCCCTGGTCTGTTCTTTCTCACTTTTGATGTTAAAAATATTTAAAGATAAACCTTTTCCCCTATTGATTGTTATCATTGCACCCTACTAGTTTGATATATTGTCTTTTGTAATTATTTTATGGAAATGTTTATTTGTTCTTTGACCTTTTCGCTCTCTTTTTGTCTTTATTAATTTGTTTCTTTACTTTTAGCTTACAAGATTCAATTCCATAATTCCTTGACTTTCAAATTTTCTTTCCCTCCATCCTCTCTGTGCCCCACCCCCCACCGCCAATGACGGCATACAATCCAGTATAGGATCCGCAAATAGTTTCACATTAGACATTAGTCAGATTACAAAGGTGGATTGTACTAGATGGAATGAAAAATGGTAAAGAGGAAATAAAACCAAACAATAAAAATAAAAAGTTTGCTTCAATCAGGATTCAAAATCTTTCAAGTTCTTTCTCTGGATGTAGACATCTCTCTCTATCATGAGTCTTTTGGGATTGACTTATATCACTGCATTGCTGAGAAGAGTCCAGTCTATCATAGTTGGTCATCACACATATGGTGTGTCTGTGATTGTATACAAATTTCTCCTGGTTCTACTCTTCTCACTCAGCATCAGTTTGTATAAGCCTCTCCAGGTAAATATGAAGTCCATCTGCTCATCATTTCTTATAGCACAATAGTATTCCATTACATACGTATACCACAACTTGTTCAGCCATTCCCCAATTGATGGGCACCCCCTTAATTTCCAGTTCTTTGCCACCACAAAAAGAGCTGCTATAAATATTTTTGTACATATGGGTCTTCCACTTCTATGATCTCTTTGGGATATAACCCTAGAAGTGGTATTGCTGGGTCAAAGGGTATGAAATTATTTATAGTCCTTTGGGCATAATTCCAGATTGCTCTCCAGAATGGTTGGATCAGTTCACAACACCACCAGCAATGCATTAGTGTTCCAATTTATCCACATCCTCTCCAGCATTTGTCATTTTCCTATTTTGTTATCTTAGCCAATCTGACTGGTGAAATGTGGTACCTCAAAGTTGTTTTGATTTGTATTTCTAAAATCAATAGTGATTTAGAGCATTTCTTCATATGCTTATAGATATCTTTAATTTCTTTCTCTGAAAGCTTCCTGTTCATATCCCTTGAACATTTATCAATTGGGGAATGACTTGTGTTCTTATAGATTTGACTCAATTCTCCGTATATTTTAGAAATGAGTGCTTTATTAGAAACATAGGTTGTAAAAATTCTTTCCCAATTTCCTAGCTCCCTCTTAATCTTGGTTATGTTGGCTTTATTTGTACAGAAGCTTTTCAATGTAATGTAATCAAAATTATCCAGTTTGCGTTTTATAATGTTCTCTAATTCTTGTTTGGTCATAAAGTCTTTCCCTCTCCACAATTCTGACAGGTAAACTATTCCTTGCTTTCCCAGATTGCTTACAGTATCATCCTTTATACCTAGATCATGCACCCATTTAGACTTGATTTTGGTATACGGTGTTAGATAATGGTCTATACCCAGTTTCTGCCATATTATATTCCAGTTTTCCCAGCAGTTTTTGTCAAATAGTGCATTCTTATCCCCAAAATTGGGGTCTTTGGGTTTATCAAACAATAGATACTCATTGATTGCTGAATCTCGTGCACCCAGTCTATTCCATTGATCCACTACTCTACTCCTCACTGAGTACGAAGTAGTTTCAATGACTGCTCTGTTAAAATACATCTTAAAATCTGGTATAGCTAGTCCACCTTCCCTAGCATTTCTTTTCATTAATTCCCTTGATATTCTAGACCATTTGTACTTCCAAATAAATTTTGTTACTATTTTATCTAGCTCTATAAAGCAATTTTTTTGGTAAATTGATTGGTATGGCACTAAATATGCAATTTAGTTTGGGTAAAAATGTCATTTTTATTATATTAGCTCTACCCAGCCACAAGAAATTATTTTTCCAATTAGTTAGATCTTACTTTATTTGTGTGAGAAGTGTTTTGTAGTTGTGATCATATAGGTCCTTGGTTTGTTTTGGCAGGTAGATTCCCAAATATTTTATAATGTCTACAGTAACTTTAAATGGGATTTCTCTTTCTATCTCTTGCTGTTGAGTTTCATTAGAGATATACAGGAATGCTGAGGATTTATGTGGGTTTATTTTATATCCTGCAACTTTGCCAAATTTATTTATTGTCTCAAGTAGTTTTTTACTTGATTCTCTAAGATTCTCTATGTATATCATCATATCATCTGCAAAGAGTGATAGCCTGTATGATTTCTTTTTCTGAGATTTGGTTATTTAAGTAATTTACTCCCTCTTCAGTTAATCTGGGCAACTTGTATTTTTGTAAATATTCCTCCATTTCACTAAGATTGTCAAATTTATGTGCATACAATTGGGAAAAATAATTCCTAATTATTGTTTTGATTTCCTCTTCATTGTAGGTGGATTCACCCTTTTCATTTTTGATACTCATAATTTGGTTTTCTTCTTTCCTTTTTTTATCATATTGATTAAGGGTCTATCAATTTTATTAATTTTTTCATAAAACCAGATTTTAGCTTTATTTATTAATTCAATTGTTTTCTTATTTTCTAATTTTATTGATCTCTCCTTTGTTTTTCAATATTTCTAATTTAGTATTTAATTGGGTATTTTCAATTTGTTCTTTTCCTAGGTTTTTCAATTGCATGTCCAATTCCTTTTCTCTAATTTATTCATGTATGCACTCAGGGATATAAAACTTCCCTTAAGAAATGCCTTTAAATGCATCCCACAAGTTTTGGTATGTTGTCTCATTATTATCATTCTCTTGAATGAAATTACTTATTGTTTCTATAATTTCTTGTTTGGCCCACTCATTCTTTAGGATTAAATTGTTTACATTCCAATTAGTTTTTAGTCTATCTTTCCATGGCCCTTTATTGCATATAATTTTATTGCATCATGATCTAAGAATGATGCATTTAATATTTCTGCCTTTCTGCACTGAATTGTGAGGTTTTTGTGCCCTAGTACAATGGTCTATTTTTGAGTATGTACCATACACCACTGAGAAGGAAGCGTATTCCATTTTTTCCCAATTCAGTTTTCTCCAGAGAGCTATCATCTCTAGTCTCTTTAAAATTCTATTCACCTCCTTAACTTCTTTCTTGTTTATTTTGAGGTTAGATTTATCGAGTTCAGAGAGGGGGAGATTAAGGCCCCGCCTAGTATAGTTTTGCTATCTATTTCTTCCTCTAATTCCTTTAACTTCTCCTCTAGGAATTTAGATGCTATACCACTTGGTGCATATATATTAAGTAGTGATGTTGCTTCATTCTCGATGGTGCTTTTTAGCAGGATATAGTTTCCTTCCTTATCTCTTTTAATTAGATCTATTTTTGTTTTTGCTTTATCTGAGATAAGGATTGCTACCCCTGCTTTTTTTACTTTAGCTGAGGCATAATAAATTTTACTCCAACCTTTTACCTTTACCCTGTGGGTCTCCCTTTGTTTCAAATGTGTTTTAGACAGTGTATTGTAGGATTATGGTTTTTAATCCATTCTGCTATGGGAGAGTTCATCCCATTCACCTTCACAGTAATGATGACTATCTGTCTCTTCCCCTCCATCCTATTGCCTCCCCTACTTATGTTTTTGTTTCTTCCTTCTCCCTTCCCCTCCTTAAGGGTTTTCCCTTATGACTGCCCCTTCCCTCAGTGTTCCCACCTGGTGACCCCCCCTTCTTTACTTACCCTCTCCTCCTACTACTATTTCCCTCCCCACTACTCCTCCCCTTTTTCTCCCCCCCTTACCTTCCTTCTGCCTATAAGACACAATAAGTTTTTATACTTATCAGAGTATGCTGTTTCCCCTTTGACCCCAAACTAATGAGAGTAAATTTTGAGCAGTGCTCCTCTACCTCCCTCCTTTTCCTCTATTTAATGAATTTTTGTGTCTACTCACGTTAGAATGTTAAACTTAACTGATTATGTTGATCCCTCTTTGTACCAGAACCAGTAAGAATAATGTTCAAATGATGTTCCTCTCCCTCTTTCCTTCCCTTCCACTATAATGTGTTTTATTCCTCTTCAATTGGCATTTTCTGTCTCATCTTTCCTTTTTATCCCATTACAGTACCTTTGATCCCCTTAATAAGGTTTTTTTTTTTTATCTTCAGATTAGTTCATTCATACCCACACCCTCTACTTATGTGTAACCCTTTTAAAGGTCATGATAATCATATAAATTTCAATATTGAATGTTATCAGCTTCTCATATAAGGATGTGAACATTTTGGTTTTCTTGCATCCCAAGTTCTGTGCATGTGTGCATGAGTGTGCGTATGTGCATGTATGTTATGTGTGAGTGTCTGTTTTCCTTGTTTACCTTTTTATGTCTTTCTTGGGTCTTGTAATTGGCGATCAAATTTCCCATTGAGCTCTGGCTTTTTCATCACTTTCATTAAAGTCTGGAAGTCCCTTATTTCATTAAACAACCATCTCCTTGCCTGAAAGTTTATACTCAGTTTTGCTGGGTAGTTAATTTTTGGTTGCTGTCCTAGCTCTTTTGCTATACAAAATATCAAATTCCAATCCCTCTGATCTTTTAATGTAGAAGCTGCTAGGTCCTGTGTGATCCTGACTGCAATTCCATGATATTTGAATGGTTTCTTTTTGGCTGCTTGCAGTATTTTTTCCTTAATCTTGTAATTCTGAAATTTGGCTACTGTATTTCTTGGAGTTTTCAATTCGGGATCTCTTTCAGGAGGAGTCCAGTGAATTCTTTCAATAACTATTTTATCTTCTGATTCCGGGACTTCAGGACAGTTTTCTTTGACAGTCTCATATAGGATGATGTCTAGGCTGCTTTTTTCATCATGGTTTTCCAGTAGATCAAATTCTTAAGTTATCTCTCCAGAATCTGTTCTCTAGGTCACTTGTTTTTCCAGTGAGTTATTTTACACTTTCTCCCAGTTTTTTAATCTTCATATTTTGTTTGATCAACTCTTGCTGCATCATAGAGTTCTGAGTTTCAATTTGGCCAATTCTAAGTTTTAGCAATCATAGTCTTCAGTTAGTTTTTGAAGGTCCTTTTGTTTGTTTGAAGCATACTATTTTTCCACTTTATTTTTTATGTGTTTTTAGATCTGTATCTTCTTTTACAACATGACTAATATGGAAATATGTTTTGCATTATTGCATATATATATACTCTATGTTAAATTGCTTACCATCTCAGAGAGGAGGGAGATAATTCAGAACTCAAACTTTAAAAAATGAATGTTAAAAATTGTCTTTACATGTAACTAGAAAAAATGAAATATTATTTTAAAAATATAGATGCCAGACTTCCCTCAGGAATGAACCTCGTCTGGACCACATGTATGGCTCTGGAACAGAGAGGCCCTTCAGTGATGAGGATATTGACCTAATCCCCTGGAGCTAGAAGTAATTCTTATTTAAAAAACATCCTGTCAAAAATATATATAGTAATACTATTACTGTACTCTGTTCAAGTCTACCAAAAATAATTTTATTTAATTCAAATTAATCTATATTCAAGCCATGCCTACCTTAGAGAGAGGAATTTTCAAACTAGCATAGTACCCCATTATCTCTAACATGACTCTGCTTGGTAATTTCAGGTAATATTTATTTACATTCAGTTAATCCATAAATATTTATTGTATTAGGCACAGTGCTAAATGGATACAAATAATTTTTTAAAAAAGATAATTTCCTGCCCGAAAGAAGTTTACATTTGAATGGGAAAGAATAACACACAAAAGGAAGCTGAGAAAGGGAGGGGAGAGGAAAGAAGGTAATGAAAGCAGGAGGCTTGATCAGAAGGCAAGGTGCTACAGGTGGGACAGTAAGGATCTGGAAGACCTTCAGATCTTCATCAAGGTCAAGGTGACTACCTGTCTGCTATTTGCCCCAGATTCGAGTTCTGAGGTCACCTTTTTAATTTTTTTATTATTTTCTTTCATTCATTTATTTATTTGCTTATTCATTCATTCATTTATTCATTTATCTATCTATATATCTATTTATTTATTTATTTGCATTTGAAACATTTAATTTTAAAACTTTGAATTTCAGATCCATTCCCTTCCTCCCTTGTCACCCACTCCCTCTGGGAAGATAAGTAATTCAGTATGTGTTGTACATGTATAGCTATGCAAAACATTACCAAAGTAGATATATTGTAAAAGACTGCTTATATTTCCCTCCCACCCATCCCACCCCCCGACCTGGTCCATTCCCTACTTTGATCTTATCCCTCTTCAAAAGTGGGTACTTCCAACCTCCCCTCCCCCAAGAATGTCCTCCCCTCCATCATCCCTCTCTCATCCCCCTTCCCCCTACCCTCTTGCAGGGTGAGATATCCCATTTAGTATGTATGTGATTCTCTCCCTGGGCCAAATTCAACGAGAATAGGGTTTTGCCTTTTTGCCTTCCTGTTCTTCCCCTCCCCTGCAGCTACTTCCCCTTGCCTCTTCTACATGAGATAATTTACCCTACCCTGTCTCTCCCCATCTCCTCTTGTCACTTCCTCTCTCACCTCTTAACTTCACCCTTTAAGTATCATCCCTTCCCACCAAATTCAACCTGTGCCCTCTATCTATGTATACCTGTAAACATATATACACACACATTCACATATGTATTCATATGTCCATATACCCTTCTTCAATTATTTTCATAACGAGAAAGGTTTCATCAGGCACAGTTATTGTTTTTCCATGTAGGAATGTAAATAGTTCAACTTTGATAAGTTCCTTTTGATTTCTTTTCCCTGATTACCTTCTCAAGCATCTCTTGCTTCTTGTGTCTGAATGTCAGATTTTCTATTCAATTCTGGTTTTTTCCTCAAGAATGCTTGAAAGTCCTCTATTCCACTGAATGACCATATTTTCCCCTAAAACAAGATACTCAGTTTTGATGGGTAAGTGACCCTTGGCTTCAATCCCAGCTCTTTTGCCCTCTGGAATATCATATTCCATGCCCTTTGATCCCTCAGTGTAGAAGCTGCCAGGTTTGGTGGCCTCTGTAAAGCTTCCACACGCTCTGGCAAATTGGATTCCCTCCCCAGGCTTCCCCCCAAGACCACATCCCAGATCTAAGCAGGTTAAAGCAAGAGTGATTAACCCCCAGACTGATTGCTGGATCTCTCTACAATTCGCCGACCAGGAGCTGGAGCTGCCACTGATGCTGCAAAATGGCCTCTGTGCCGAGTTTCCTCAGCAGCTTTTCACCCCCAGGGGAGAGAGCCGACGACTCGTTCCCCAAATACTGGTCTCAGCGTCTATAGGGCACTAACCTCTCACTTTGTCCTAGGCATATCTGTGCTGATAATTCTGGAATCGCCACAGCTGCTGGTGCTCTGGGGTCCCTCCAGCTGGCTGCTGGCCCAGCCACCCTCGGCTAAAACCGTGGCTCCCATGAGCCTGGGCTCGACTCCTAGAGCGCTGTGCTGTCACTTCCCATAGTGCTGTGCTGGCCGCTCCCTGCAGGGCTGCCGGGCTGTCCTCAGCGGGAGGGTAGCTTCTCTGTGTCCTTCTGTGGGTGCTGGAGCTCCAGAAGTTGTTCAGAGTCCCCTTTCACATGGTTTGGAGGTAATTTGGGGGCAGAGTGCCTTGAAAGTGCTGTTTCTGCTCCGCCATCGAGGTCACCTCTGAAGGTCCTTTTTTAGGGAGGCATTTTCTCCAATTACTTCACTCATTTTACTTTTTAAACATTTGTTTTCTTCAGTGAAACTTTTTTTCCAACTTGGTTGCTGCCTCCTTAATCTGGTTTTTAAAATCTTTCTTGAGCTTCTCCAAGAATGCCTTTTGGGCTTGAGACCAGTTCATATTTGCTTCTGTGGTCTCAGGTGTGAGTGTAGAGTCCAAGCTGTCCTCTGTATTTGGTTGTTCTTGATCTACATAATAAGCTCTGATTGATTTTTCTTGTCTTCCCCTTCTGTCTCTCAGCTTCTTTCCTTTCCATTGTAATTTCCTATTTCTTAATTTCCCAGGCTGGGAGCTAAGAGCCTGGTTGTTGACTTTGAATGCTGTAGCCTCTGGGTGTCTAGTTTGAGGCCAAGGCAGGAGTCTCAGTGAGGTATGGTGATGTGCACAGAGTAATCTGTGGAGGAGGGGTGGTCTGGCCACTTCAGATTTCTGCTTCTATGCCCCTGGGCTACAGCTTAGGCAGGCTTTTGCTGGTCAGATGAGGTGGGGCTTGTTGGAACCCCTCCCCCTCTTCTCTTCAGACTCCTTGCTGCCTCAGTTATACCCCTTCTCAATGACTTCCAAGCCTGACGCTATTTCCACTATTTTAGGATTTTGTTCTGGGTGGAACACTTATCTTTGGGTTTTCTAGGTCTACAAGGGGGGATTGGAACAGCCAGAGTTTATTTTGTCATTCTGACCCTGGAAAAACATTCAGGCGATTTCTAAACTTCCAGGCTGGTGGCTGATAGCCCCAGGAGAAGCTGCTGTCTATGCTGGGGGCCTAAGCCCTCTCTTATCCGGCTCCAATGATTCCTCCTGTCCCATGGTGAGATGCTGGTGAGAAGGCTGTGAATCACTCGCCCTTGGGATGGGTGAGTCTGCTGGCTGGGGTTCCTTCTGTCTCTGCTGTAGTTTGCTTCTCTGCTATCTAGTCTGAGCTGTACAGCCCCCATGTGCTTCACACTCCCCCTGTCTGGACCCTCCTGGGCACATTCCTAGCCTGGATTCTGCCACGATCCATCTCCCAGTGGTTTCTGTCACTCCAAAATTCGTTCAGCTTCACTTTTTAAGGTTTAGTTTAGGGATTCATGGAGGAGCTTAGAGAAGTTACTGCTTCTGTTCCACCATCTTGGCTCCACCAGTTGACAAACCAACCTTTTCATTCTTTAGGATCATATTATTTAGTCTTATTTTAAGTTTGGCTTCTTTCTTCTGTCAATCAATAAACATTTATTAAGCATTTAATATGTGCTAGGAACTGTGCTAAGCACTGAGGATACAAAAAGAGACAAAAGACAGTTACTGTCCTCAAGGAACTTACAGTCTAATAAGGGTCAAAACATGATGTATGTATGTATGTATGTATGTATTAACTATTTCCTATTTATCTCTTATATAGCTTCATATATATATATATGTGTGTGTGTGTGTATATATATATGTGTGTGCATATATATGTGTGTGTATATATAGGAAGCTATATAAGAGATAAATAGGAAATAATTAACAGAGCGAAGGCACTAAAATTAAGAGACAGGGGAAAGTTTCCAGTAAAAGATGAGATTTAATCAGTACCTAAAGGAAGCCAGGAAGGTCAGAAGGTGGAGTGGAGGAGAGAGAGTGTTCCAGGCATGGGGCATCCAGAAATGTCTGGAGCTGAGAGATAGAGTGTCTTGTTCATGAAACAGCTAGGAGGTCAGTATCCTTGGATGTAAGGCCATGTGTCAGAAATAATGTGTAAGAAGATTGGAAAAGTAAGAAGGGATTAGGCTATGAAGGGATTTGAATGCCAAGCAAAACATTTAGTATTTGATCTTGGAAGCAATACGGAGCGAGTGGATCGCAATCCATTCTTTTTTTTTTTTTAATCTTTTTGGAGGGCAGTTGGGGTTAAGTGACTTGCCTGAGGTCACAGGCTAGTTTTTGTGTTGTGTCTGAGGATGGATTTGAACTCAGGTCCTCCTGACTCCAGGGCAGGTGCTCTATTCACTGTTCCACCTAGCCACCCCAAGCTCAATCCATTCTGCAAATGTATTACGTATTACATATATATATATATATGTATATATATATATATATATATATCACACATATATACATATATATGCATATATATGGGTATATTTGCATTCTGATTAGCAAAGAATACATTTAATATTTCTGCCTTTTTTGAATTTGTTTATGACGTTTTTATACCTCAACAAAGGGTGATTCTTGGAAAAGAGCCAATTGCAGTTGGAAAATACAGATATTCCTTCCAGTTTCCATTCAGTAATTGTCATAAATCTAACATAGCTAACTTTTCAAAATTCTATACAAATCATCAATGTCTTTCTTATTTATGTTTTTGTTAGATTTCTCTAGATCTGACATTGAGATACTCTACTATTACAGTTTTGCTCCATGTAGTTTTATTAAGTTTTCCTTTAAGCATTCAGGTGCTATATGATTCAGTGTGTGTAATTTTATGTATTGCTATTTTATCCATTAATTCCTAATGTAGTCTCAATGTTTATCTTATTTAACTCAGACTTTTTTAGTTGTCAGGATTGCTACTTCTATTTTTTTGCATTCATCTAAGGAATAATAATTTTTGCTTTATTCCGTCATTTTAGCTTCATTTGCATCCTTATATTTCAAGTTGGTTTCTTTTAAACAACATGTTATTGGATTCTTCTTCCTAATCCATTCTTCCTTTTCCCATTTTATGGATGAGTTAATACCATTCACATTTTTAATACATTATCCCCCCTCCATTTTGTCCTCTTACAATTTTTCCCCCTTTTTTTTGGCTCTTCATCTTTCTCTTTATAAAGAAAAAATAAAGGTGGGGCAAGAAATGTAATGGGATCAACAGTTAGTCATCTGTAATTGAAGTACTCTAATTCTATCTGCTGTTCTTTTCTTCAACCAACACAAACCAAAATCACTAGTTCTCATGCCCTCTTCCTCTCCTTTTAATCCCCCACCCCCTTTTTAAAGCCCTCTGTAGTTGAAGTTTGTGGTGCATTTATTCCCTCTGTGCCTCTAACTTCCTTCTTTAACCCCATATACATCTTTCCCCATCTCCTGTGTTTCCTTGTTGAATTCAAAGTATGCCAAGGGCGTGTTTAGGTTAGAGTAATATTCATGAAATACTTATTCCCTCCAGACTGATTTCTCTTTGTATAATTTTCTAGGACATCCAAATTATGAACCATAGTAAGTTCTTTCCACTCCTTTCTCTTCTCTCCTAGCATATATCCTTTTTTTTTTCTCTGTCAAAATCAATGAAAGATGACAAAACTATCTCTAGGTCTAGAGTTTGTCTTCCTTTACTCCTTCTGTGACCCATATAGAAAGCAGGATTGTAAAGAGGCACTTGTCTCTTTTCTTCCTTATTAGAAGGATCTTCATTAAGCTCCTTCCACAAACTGCTAGTATGTATTACCTTTCTAGATTTATTTTTACTCTGATATTTGGTTTATGAACCCATAAACTCCAAAAGAGATTTAAAAATTTCCAATTTCTAAGTATGCACATTTTTTCTTCAGTCTTTTGAGGCTTTGGCATCATTTTCTCATCTGTATCATTGTAAGTAGAACTTCTAGATTTAGGGATAAATGAACATTTTTAGTGACTCCAGGTTCTTCAGATTCTCCTTCATATTTAAGTAACTCCTCAATTTCTACTATTTTCATCAATCTTTCAGATGAAAGTAGTATTGTTGGAAAAAGCCAGAATTAAGCCTTTCCCTAAACAATTTTCAGTTTTGTTATGTTACTGTGTTAAGTATGATGCGTAATGAAAATGCTGTTGTATTCAGTCCATTTTATATAAACATATGGTTTTTCTGCTTTAGTGGCTAATGCCATCAACACCAAAGCATTTTAAACCAGTGTGTATTGGTGTTTCTTATTTGTTCAATTGTATCTTTTTTTTTAAGTACAAGACATAAAGGAATACTATTTGCTTCTCTGCCTTCTGTGTTAGTTTTATGATCATGGGTATTCCAATTTAAAATCTTGTGCTACCTAAATTTAAAAAACAAACAAAAATACTATTGGGAACAGTTGGGAGTGTCACCATGACTAGGGTGCTAAAATGACCAGTAGTTTTTCACTAGAAACCAGGTTACCAGTATTTCAGGGTTCCTTCTAGGTTCTAGGTCCTCACAACTATCATAATGGTTTTAGCAGGGCTTATAAAGACTTCATTGTACATCATCCTGGTTGGAACTTCCATAAATTGCTGTTTCTATTCTCCTTATTCCCCTACACCTCCACCCCCAGTCCTTCAGAGACTGGTCAAAAGTTAGTATTCAAGGGTTACTACTACTATGATGATAACAGTGATCGTGATGATCCCACCCATTTACACCATGGATCTTGTGAAAAAGAATCAAAGGAACTTTAATAAATCATTTTGTTTCTATATTATTACATAAAAAATCAGGATCCTCCAAATACCATTAAATTTCACATACACACATGCCCATATACACACACACAGACAAGTTGAGTTTGATTTTGAATAATCAAAATGCAACTTCCCATAAAGTAACTTGTGAGATATAGGTAATCACATCAGTCTCTAAGCTGGATGCTCTGGAAGGCTGGATGCCATCACTGATGGGAATTAGAATCTAGGTTCTCAGGTCCTGCTTCATTGAAATCATAAGTAAAAATATTACTTTAGATTTACATTCAATAAATAGTCCCCTGGAATCACCCATGTTTAATTATCTCCAAATCACCTATAATTGGCTTAGAAATGAAGTATTTTGGTTGATCTACTCCATTGTTTATTTTGTGAAGTATGGACTAAAATTTTTTTGTTTTGTTTTCTTGATATTCTTGTACTTTACAAATGAGTTAGCAGAGTTTAATAATCTTTCACTCAAATGATTACTTAATCATAGAATCTTAGGGTTACAAGAAGACATTGGGTAATTGTAGTCTAGTTTTTACTGGATATGGTACCCTGATCCCAGCAAATGACCATTTGGTCTTTGATTGAAGAGATAAAAAGGAATACACTGCCCTTTACATCAGCCAGTTTCATTGTGAACTGCTCTCATTGTTGACAGGTTTCTCCTTATTTTAAGTCTAAATCTTCCTCTCCACCACTTCCATTCACCAGTTTTAATTTTGCCTTTGGAGGCCAATGGCCAAATCCTGTTCCATGTGACAGTCCTTCCTTCAGATACTTGAAGGAAACCCCACATACCTCCTCTGTTTTCCAGAGAAAGGAACAGAACTGATCCTCCAAACTTGGCAACTCAGATGGGGCTTGCCTTTTGGGTGAGCCCTTTCTCCTGTCTGTTCCCTCTCCCTTTTCCATTCTGAGAAGGGGCAGGGAGTGCTTTGTTTTAGGCACATGTGCTGACTACAATAGTCTCATTCTTCTAGGAAGGAAAAGAAGTCCTAATCCATTTTATAGTCCAGCCTTTGAGTGATTTATCCAAATGCCTGAATTAGTAATGAACTAAAATCACAGCCTGTCATTCCCCTGGTTAAGAGATCCTCTAACAATTGGCCAAAGGCTGGGATCTAAACTATAAAAGAATCTTCCTAGCCACTTAAAATTTGTGAGACCAAGTAGCCAAAATCTTCTATACTTATACTCTTTAAAGACCACAGATTTTTTTTTTTTGCTTTTTGGAGGGCAGTTGGGGTTAAGTAACTTGCCCAAGGTCACACGGCTAGGTTTTTTGTTTGTTTGTATGTTTGTTTGTGTGTGTTCGTTAAGTGTCTGAGGCCGGATCCGAACTCAGGTCTTTCTGACTCCAGGGCCGACACTCTACTTACTGTGCCACCTAGCTGCCCCAAGACCACAGATATTTTATGTGAAAAGAATTACAGTCAGAATAAAAGGACAATTACAATGTAAGAAAAAAATAAGTTGTAAACAAATGTCTGATAACATGCATGCCGTGTTAGGAGAAGGGAAGGGGTTTTGGGGAAAGACCTTTGTAGAGCTTTATCACATTTCTCAGAGATAGACACTTGCTAGAGAACACAGTAAAGCAGGAGGCAGTGTCACTGGCCTCTACCCTTAAGCCATAGGCCTGCTCCCTGTAGACATCCTGTGGCTCTCCTTGAACTGCCATGGGTCTTCAGTTCCTTCTTTCTCTCTTAGAACATTTTCTTTCTTGACTTGTTTGCTCCCCTTAGGGTTGTGTAATCCTACCCTGCTATACCACCTGGACGGTGATATCTTACCTACTTCATAGGATTATTATGCTTTATATACTTCAATAAAATCCTGTCCAAATATGAAAGGTGATGATACACTCCAGAGAGAAATAGAATGGGGTCAGTAAGTTGAACAGTGGATTTTTGAGTTAGAAGAACTGGTTTTGCTTTTCTGCTGTCACTTACTAGTTATGACTGTGAGAAGACATAACATCTCTGAATCATAATTTCCTCACCAACAATGTGGCAATAATAATATTTTTGTTACCAACTTCATTTTTTAATAGAAAGCATTTTGCAAGCTGTAGAGCTGTTATTATTAAAATGTGTAATCATTAAACAGAGAGAATAGTTTTATTTAATAGTTGGATAGGGCCTCGGCATCCAGCAGACTTCCTAAGGAAATCTCGTAGAAGCAGAAGTGATGGGTATAGATGCTGTTTTGAATTGTTAGTGACCACTTTGGTTCATTTACTTTATGTTTGGATTATTTAGTATTTTTCCAGACCATAATGGTAGGTCTTTTCAGCCAAATGATAAGGTTGAACAGGGTGGAAATTACAGGGTGGGGAATCATCATGATGTTTAGGTAAAAACCCTCTATTGTGTGTAGGCTTAGGATGTGTGTGTGTGTGTGTGTGTGTATGTGTGTTAGAAGGTTTTGAAACAGTTAAAACCAAACTTTTTTCCTTATACTGCAATTGTGAACTTGTTCCCATTGTTGATAAGGCCAGCAACACATCACTGATTAGCCTTTGAGATACTCCCAGACTTCCTGGAAGGGGCAGTAGGGGAAGCGGGTGTATATATCCTCTGGAAATCCTAATATATTTAGTTCTTATCAGAGCTGTAGAGAGGCAGCTGTCAGTGACCCACTCTGATAATTACTGCCTCAGAAAAAGATCAGATTTCAGTTTCCACAAAATGAGCCTAAACTCTGAATTCTAAAATGAAGCTTGATGAGAATATTTTCTAGCAGTTCCCCTTTCATCCGAAAGTGAGAGATTGTGGAACATTCAAAAAGTAACTTGTGAATATTTTTGCCCCAAAGGCCTATGAAACGGGAAATAGTAGAATGCTGAACTCTCTGTCTCTGTGATGGAAATGTTACTAGATTTTTAACATGCAGGTAGGCATATGTCACATTATCCTGGTGATTATTTAGGGAAGGCTGACCTAGGTCATTTAAAAAAGTCAGAGCCTTAAGTTAGCTATCATCTTGATTCATGTTTGTTTAACTAGGTTTACAGTAAAGTAGAAGACGGAGTTAACATTTCAGAGAACCGAGTTAAGGCAGTGGGGAAATGGAAAATTACCAATGAAAACTGTTTTTTTATAAACTGTGATACTGTAAATATCTAATATGTATGTAGACTTTAAAAATAGTATATGTTTAAATACTTTAGGAGGTTAGGGGACAAAGTGGAAGTAGCTTTGAATTTGGAATCAGAGACTCAAGTTAAAATCCTATTTTAGACACACACTAGTTTGATCATATTAAAAAAGTCACTTGACCTTTCCCAGACTGAGTTTCCTGATTGGTAAAATAGGTATAATAATAGAAACTATCTCTTAGAGTTGTTGTGAGGACCAAAGGAGATAACAAGTATACATAAAGTTCTTTGTAAAGCTTAAAGTGCTATATAGATATAAACCAGTAGTGGTAGTAGTAAATGAGGATGATGCATTTAGCCTCACAGTCTTTGTCCCCTTTCTGAACTTCCTTCTGTTCTATTTTATATATTTTTAAATTGCCCTTTTGCGCTATTTTTTTTTTTTTTTTGGTGAGGCAATTGGGGTTGTGACTTGCCCAGGGTCACACAACCAGTAAGTGTCAAGTGTCTGAGACAAGCTTTTAACTGATGTCCAGGGCCAATGCCAATTCACTATGCCACCTCACTGCCCCAGGGCTATTTTTCTTTCTTTTCTCCTTTTTTTTTTGTATCATAACCTGCTCCCTCTCTTATTCCCAACTCTTTATCTCCAACATAACAGCCATCTTTTATAAAGTCAAGCAAAATAAGTTTATGTCTTAATTGGTCATTCCTGAAAATGCATATTTCCTTCTGTACCCATAGTCCATCACTTCCTTACAAAGGGGTGGCACACTTTATAATTAATCTCCTGGAGTTGTGATTGGTCACTACATTGATCAGTGTTCTTAGGTCTTTCAGAGTTGTTTTCTTTACAGTGTTTTAGTTAATGAACTAATTATTCTTCTGGTTCTGCTTACGCTACTTGTATCCTTTCAAACAAATGCTCCTGGATTTCTTTGAATCTGCACTTTTTGTCATTTCTTATGGCAGAATGTTCTATCACATCTATATATTGTAATTTGTTAAACCTCTCTCCAGTTGATTACTATCCCTATTATTTCTAGGTCTTTGTTACAGCAAATATATAAATGCATATATATTTGTATTTAAGAGTCTTTTTCCTGTATCTTTGATCTTTGTGGGTCATATGCCTAGTGGTAACATGGGTGGACAAAAGATATATAAAGTTAGGGACTTTTTGATTATATTTCCATATTGCTTTCCAGAATGGTTGGATCAGTTTATAGTTCTGCTAGCAATGAGTTAGTGAACCTGTCATCCAAATTCCTTCCAACAATTGTCAGTTTTCCTTTTCTTGTTATTATTGCCTATCTAATACATAAGATAGTATTTCATAGCTATTTTAATTTAGATTTCTCTTCTTATTAGTAATTGTGAACATTTTTTTCATATGTTTGTTGATAAGTTACATTTCTTCTCCTGAGAACATCTGTTCATATCCTTTGGTCATTTATCTATTGAGGAATGGTTTTTGTTCTCAAATATGAATTAATGCTGTGTGTGTGTGCATAAAATCTGTCCTTTATCCAGTACATTTTTTTTAGTTTTCACTGGCTTTCCTCCATACCTATAACTCTCTACTTTCTCATTTCCACCTCCTAGCTTCCCTGGCTTCCTTCAGTTTTAAACTAAAGTCCCATCTTCTGCAAGAAGCCTTTCCCAAAGCCTCTTAATTCTGATGCCTTCCCTCTGTTAATTATTTCCTTTAAAAAACAAAATTATACATATTTTTTGTGCAGTTGTTTGCATATACATTGTAGATACCAAGCCTTTATGGTCTATTGCTTCTAGGTCTTGAGTACCTAATCAAATTCACTGTGAAGCTCCATTTTTTTACACATACTCCAGACAGCTTCATGTAATGATCTTCAGGGGATTGAATGTGGCCAAGGAGTAAGGTGTTCATTTGTTTTTTTGCTTTCTTCTATTCCAAACAATATCCATATGTTATTAGGCCTAAAGAGTGCTGCTACATTTCCATGTCATCACCTGTATGACTGGGTTCCCATCTGAGGATCTTGGATAACCACCACAGTCCCACGAAAGATTGGAGAGGGCCGTATGCCTCTTCACTCATGGAGTCTCTATACTTTGGAGTCAGCAGCTATTATACCTCCCACTGAAACTATTGTGAGTGATTCCTTTAATGACGTCCTGTGTGAGTATTCCCTCACATTTCCCTCTACTGCATCAGGATTCAGTAACTACATACCTCAGGGGCTATGAATTGGTATGGGCCACTGTGTGGTGTGTTACCACATTGTACATGTTCTTGTGGAGGTAGACATTGTGGCTTTAGCCTCTTGACTCTACTTGTGAGGGCAGTGGAATGATTTTTCCCTTATTTGTGTCCCAGCATGATGTTTTCCTTCTCTCTCCTTCCTGCCCTCATGCATTTGCTTAGACTGCATTCATCCATCAGAATAGTTCACCTCAGACACTTATTAGCTCTGTGACCCTGGTTAAGTCTCTTTACCTCTGTATGCCTCAGTTTCTCCATCTATAAAAGGAGGCTAATAATAGTACCTACCTCTCAAGGTGTTGTAAAGATACAAATGAGATAATATTTGTAAAACTCTTGCAAACTTTAAAGTACTATATGAGTCCTAGCTATTGTTATTGATCCTAACAAGGAGAAAGCATGTACTTTTGCAGTTTCCTAGAAAAATAGAAACAGAAATCTTAATGTCTTGGCCAATCAAAGCTAAAGTAAATACCATTTTTCACTTAAAAGCTGCTTAGGATGTGGAGATATCTATACATGCATATATATACGCCCATATATACATAATAGACACACACGCACAGACACGCACACACACATACATGCACACACGCGCGCACACACACACACAGCATTTGATTTGGAGTTGGAAGAGACCTCAAACCCCAATCCTTTCATTTTACAGGTAGAGAAACAGGCCTAAGAGGTTAAATGACTTGTCTGGAGTTACATGATTAATTGTGAGAGTCAATCTTTGAATCCAAGACCTCTGACCCCAAATTTAGGACTTCTGTTATTGTCCCATGCTGCCTCCTAAGCAAGTAATCTATGATTTCATGCATTCTTCATTCACTGACATAGATCGCAGTTCTTTACTTTAGTAAATGGTCTCTGTGAGATGTTATCATTAAAGAATTAATCATTCAGGTTTACCCTGATGAAGAGTCTCTGAACATAGGTAGGGATGTCCTCAGATGTGTGTGGAACTCAATACTAGGCCCATATAACCTATACTGTATCTACTTCTTATAATATTAAAGTCTGGCATGCCTATGAAAAACTTTGGATAGTGCTAAAATTGTTAAAGATTTTCACAGTGGATGAAATAGAACGTATGTGTTAGAGAAATAAATATAGAGGCATTGAAAGTTATTTGCACACTCCTTTGTGCCAAGTTCTTTAGAAGGTTGGGAAAATTTCTAAGGCCTTGATTGTTTTATAGAAGTCAGAGTAGGGAGGAAGAAGGACTTGCTGTAATGAGAGTGACATGGAAAAAATAACTCTCTAAAGAATAAAATTTGAGGGAAAACAACCCATATCTATTATTCTTTTAGTGGGTAGATAACTGCTTGTTCATATCCGGTGTCTGGTTAATATTGGCTGTGTGACCCTCGGGTAAATGACTTATCATCTCTGCTCTAGGAAATCTCTCTAAGACTGTAAGTTTCAGAGAAAGTGTTGGCTTGCATGGGTAGAGGGAATTCCCTATACCAGCATAATCACAGGTCCATTCAGTTTACCAACAATCACTTATTAAGCACTGCTACTTGCCAAACACTTTGTTGGGTGCTTGGAATACTAGTACAGAGATTGGAACTAATTCTAATCTTAAGGATAGAGTAACTATTTCCATGAATTTTGGTTTTGAAACTATGAAAATATTTTTGAAATCTTCTATTTTTAACATGGCCAAAGCTACAAATTTTGGTTACTGGAATATGCCTATGCAGTATTTATCAGTATTAAGTTGTTAAAATGTAGATCCCTTCACTCAGAAGGGTGTTTTGGCAAAACCTTAGAAAGCCACAATCTTTTCCAGCCCTTATGATAAAACAATAAAGGAACCTAGGCACCCAAACCAGAAGGAACATGGCGACCAAGTTTAAGGGTTGTAGTGGGAGCAACTTCCCAAACCTCACATATGGCCTTGTGGGAGTCATGGCTTGTTAATTGTGGAAGGAAGTTCCAGGTCACCAGGGCTAAACAACAGAGAGCATTTGCTATAGCTTCTAGGACACAGTTTGGTTTGTTACTTTTGACAGCAGAGTATTCATTACAGTGGAGAGCCAAAATAAAGAAAAAAAATTAAAGAAACAACAACCAAGAATCCTGTATTGATACAGGAACAGAATATTGCTTAGCAATCACAAAGCCATATTTTAAAGGACAGTAATAGTTTGGAGAAGAGCTGAACTCTGGATAACCTCATTTGGTTTTAAAATGACTATTTGTTTAAGATTTTAGAATAGAAAGAGATCTTAGTCCAACCTGCTCATTTTGCTAAATCCCAGAATGGTGATGGGACTTACCTTACATGACATAGTTAGTAAATGGCATATTTGAGATTTACGTTAGCATAAATGAGATTTCATAGGAAGACATAGGGGACACATAGGAAATCTCATTAATTAAATTAAATTAATCTCATTGATATGGAAAATAGTCCCCAATAGCTAATGAAAGCTTTTATTCCACATGAAATTGTCATGGCTAAAATTTATGCTGATTAAATAAAATGTTGGAAATTTCATCCATTTCATTTCTTGAAAATATGCATAGTTAATGAGATTTCCTATGTGTCCAGACTTTAGGGACATGCTATCTTTAGGTCCCCTGACTTCAAATGTAATCCACTTTCTAATATACCACAGTACATCTTCCAAGCAATGTCGGGGAGGGAGCAGACCTTGATAACAAGAATTTTACTTTGAGAATTTCTTAAAGAAGATTGGACCCATTAAAGCATTTGTGCAGGTGAGTATCTGTGAAGTTCCAAATTTATCTAAAAGTGATAAATAAGTGCAGGCATCAAACCATTTGGTTACTCATTGAACAAGAGAACAAGATTTAAATTGGATGGTGGTTTGGAGACTATCTAGTTAAGTTGCCTCATTTTGCTCTCTGACCCCTCGATTTGACTCTACTGAGACATTCTTGCCGCTTAAAACTCTCCTCCTTTTGAATTCCTATTACCATATCTGTCAGTTTTCATCTCAGGCAATACAAAAGCACAACCCCAAGTACAGCGATGGCCAAGCCAGTTTTACTGTTGTTTAGTCATTTTTAGTCACGTCCCCTCTTTAGAGATATTGGACTGGTTTGCCATTTCCTTCTCCAGTTGTATTTTATATACGAGGAACTGAGGCAGACAGGGGTTTGACTTGCTTAGGATCACACAGTAAGTGTCTCAGGCCACATTTGAACTCATATCTTCTTGCTCTCTTGGAGCTTATAAGTCTGGTTGGAAAGATAAGACATTCACATAAATTAAGTTCCACGTTATAGTACGACTGAATGATACTGGAATGCAAAGCAGAGAGCTCTCCTTCTCATAAAGGAATTAATGTAGTATGGAGATGATGGTATTGGAACCAGACTTTGAAGAATGAGTAGCATTTCAATAGATAAGGATGGTAGGACAACTTTTTAAGGCAAATTATAAGAAAATCATGAAGATGGGAAATGAAATTGTAGGGGAACTGGGGAAATAGTTGGAGATTAAGACAAGGAAAAAAGGGCCAAATTTGGAGGTTTTTTGGCAGAGATATTGGAGTGGTTTTCCATTTCCTTTTCTTCTTTTTTTTTTTTTTTTACAGATAAGGAAAGTGAGGCAAACAGCTATGTGACTTGGCCAGGGTCTCACAGTTAGTTAAGTGTCTCAGGTCAGATTTGAACTCAAGTCATCTTGACTCCAGGCCCAGCACTCTATCCACTATGCTAGTTAGCTTCTATTTCTACTCATAAGATATTCTCCATGTCAAGCAAACACCTCTGATGAACATATGTCTGCTTTGTGCTTCATTTTATAATGCTAATTAGAGGATTCCTAAACAGAATTATTTCTGTGATCACCACTGTCAAAAAATTTTCATTATCTTAACATATCCATATGATCACTAATCATATAATAACTAATACACACAAAAATATATAATACAGGAACTGTGTGAAAAAAAGATAAAATTTCTATTCTGAGAGAGTAATAGAAAATTATTTCCTTATTCTTCCTCCCTGATTTTCTTAATTTCCTCTGCTGGCTCTCAAAGCAGTAATAGCAGGGATATGGAGCTGAGGTGGGGGATAAACAGAAGCAGAGACAGAGAGAATGATCATATGAGAATATTAAAGAAGGATAGGTAATTAGTAACTTGCCAAAAAAACAAAAAAAAACAAATGGGGTCATGCAGAGTTGGACAGAACTGAAACAGCTGAACAATAAACTGCAAAAGAAATACAAGACAGATTCCATGTAGATGATATTGTGTTATAGCATTAAGCCCCCAAATAATGATTTCTGCTGAATGAAATCCACATTCATATAAAAGAAATCAGCTTGATAATCAACACAGGAAAAACCAAATAGGTGAAGAATACCTGTTAGAGCTTATTTGCAGACTATGATAAACAGTTAAACAGCCCACTAAGTTATTCCTTTAGTAAATATATCTTAGATAATCACTGCCTATAAAAAGTGAGTTAATCCCACAATTCAATAGGAGGAAAATGTGGTGGATTGCATTTAGACATTTGAGCAGTGCTTTCAACAATCCCTAGCTGTTTGGTGACACAAAAGTCAGTTTTAAAGGCCCAGAATTTCTCTGGTGTTGTTATATTTCTACAAATCATGGACCATTAGATAGAACAAAAAATACTGGTAACCTAAAGGGCAATGGAGAAATGTATGGGGGACATAACTAGGTTGGAATATGTTACTAATGATGATTTACATAGAGGAATTATCCTCAAAGAAATCTTTCAGAAAAGATTGCAATAGGCACTAGACCTGTGATTTCATTGGTATGTGAAACTCTTGGTGAAGAAATTCTTTTTACCAAACTAAATTGGTACCTTTTTTGCAATTTACACTCTTAGCTGCCTAGAGCAATGGCGTCAAACTCAAATAGAAACAGATCCCCAGGGGCTGCAAATTAACTTAGAAAATCATAAATTCACATTATGTTGTATAACGTTTTTATTTATTTTGTTGAAGATTGTCCAATTACATTTTAATCTGATGCCCTTATGTTTATCAAGTCTAAGCTAGAGCACTAAGAAGAAGACTTGCCCAGGGTTCCGTAGCCAATAAATGTGAGGGATAGAATTTGAAAGCATTCTTGGTTTCAGTATTCTAGGTATTCTGTATTCAGATTCTAGACATCCTGTACTCTACTATGTCAGACCTACACAACTTGCCAGTAAGTAGGGGTCAAAATTAAAATAGGCTTAAACTTCTTCAGGCCGCAGACAAGTTTTTAGCAACTCTCTTTCCAAGTAAAGGTATAATTAATGATTAAACTATTTTGCAAATAAACCATATTTTTAAAAGGGAAATTTCAATTAATATCAATTAATTATACTTGTTACTTAAGATTTTTATTTATCATGTAATTATATTAATGTTGAAAAAATGACTTTGCTAAGTGGTACAAATTTTAATAGATTTTTCATGTTTTCTTACTGCTTACATTTAGTTAATGGGATATATTACACTTCTCATCAGTTTAGAATCATGTTTGAAATCACTTTCTTTAGAAATCTGAAAACTAACCTTAGTAGCTGCCTCATTTCTGAGTTTACTGTCTTAAAAAAACATTTTTCCCCACTGAGATTTTTTCAGCAATTTGGACACTTTAATTTGGGGTCCAGTTTTGATGTCATTGGTGTTCAGTTTGTTTAAGTCAGGATGTTTTGATTTGAAATTGCGACAAAGATTATATTCCTTCAGAACGGCTATTATTTCTCGGCAAACAAGACACAATATTTTGTCTCTCATGTAAGTACACAAGTATCTATTTTTCCACTCTGGATTAAATGCTCTCTGTGTTAATTTGATCTTCCCTTTCTTTTCATCACTCATTTTATGAAGCCACTCCAAAAACTTTAATGTTAGAACTCCTAAATCTCCACAGCAACTGCTTACATACAAAGAAATACTGAACTGAGTGTCTGACCTCGGAGACGGTGCTAGACCCTCATGTAACTTGGAGGGCAGTGATACAGCAAGGAAAGGAAAGAAACCCTTGCGTTGTTGCTGCTCATGACATAGTGGGTATCAGCTGCATTGGCACATGGCTGCGCTCATGTTGTCCCTGTTCAACACCAGTAATGACTGAAAGCACAGCGAAAAGATAAAATTCTCACTTCTCTCAGATTGAAGAAGGTTGGTTGCTGTGGTTCACGTGACAAACAGGAGAGAGTGCTCAGTGGCAACCCACCTGCCAAGTTACATGACAGAGAATAGTGACGAGTGAAAGGCGTGTTAAGTTGGGTAAGGACAAAGCTCTCATTACATCTTTATTTTCTTTTATGACCTACATTTTTTATGGACCTCCCCAAATCCTTTGGCAGGCCATAAGTGTCTTGTGGATTGTAGGTTGTGCAGGCCTACACTCTATAATGCTTGTTGTATCCTCCAAGACGCAAAAAAAGGTTCAAAAAAGAGATCATATATCAATATATATCAATAATGTCATATAATAATATAATAAAATATATCAATATATATCAATAATCAGTATATCAGATGGACATCTCCAGTGCTTCACTGATACAATATGTTTTTGTTTTTGTTTTTGCTCTTTGGAGGGGGCAGGGCAATTGGGGTTAAGTGACTTGCCCAAGGTCACACAGCTAGTAAGTGTTAAATATCTGAGGCCAGATTTGAACTCAGGTCCTCCTGACTCCAGGGCTGGTGCTCTATTCATTGCGCCACCTAGCCGACCCTACATACTCAACAATATGTTAAAGGAGCAAGAAGGATAATAAAACTTGGAGTGTTGAGGAAGAGTTTCACAGGATAAAGCATAAATAGGTTTCAACCCCTGCCACTGGAAAGAATATTCACTTTGAGGAACTCTAGTATCTAATGAAAAATTAAGGAATATTGTGATTTTAAAATTATATATATGCATATGAATGAGTATATATTACATATCACACAATTGTCACGTCTGTATACCCCCATTAGAATATTAGGTCACAGATTTGATTTCATTATCTTTATAACTACCTTAGTGTAGTATTGTCCTGGGTACACAATAGGTGTTTAATAAATGGTCTTGGAATGAATTAATGGAAGAGATTATTGTCATTAGAACTTGGCCTAAATATCCTTGGGCTAGCCTAACCCCATGCCTAGCTAGGAGGGAATGTGATATAGTGGACTGAGTGCTGGATTTGGAGTCAGAAGACCTGAGTTCAAGTCTTAGTTTACAATTGCAGACTTCTACTTAACTCTTCGTTCTTCTTTATTCTCTATATCCAATCAGTTGTTGAGTCTTATCTATCATACTTCGAAACACTTATATTTTTTCACTTCTCACTACATATGGGACCACCATCCTAGATCAGAACCTTTAGGTGCTAGATTGACCTCTTACGATTCCTGACACATAGTAGGTGCTTAACAGATATTTGTTGTTGAATCAATGCTATTTATGACCTTTATTATCTGTCAAGATTTTTTTTTCACTCTTTAGGCCTCAATTTCCCCATCTTTAAAGATGAAGGAGTTGGACTCTAAGCTCTAGCTCTGCATATTTGATCTCTTGAAAAAAATTTTTTTAATATAGAAGCTATTGAAAAGAAACAGAAGTGACAGGCTTCTGGTGGGAGGGGGCAAGGAATTACATGTTACCAGTTGGTTGTTTTGAGGGAATACCAAAGGGACTATAGAATCATTGCTTTATTACTTATTCAACCCTCTTCAGATACACAGTACAGTATTTTTTATATGGACATACTCTTAGAGCGTCATATGAGGATCAACCCAGTGCCTAGAGTAAGAAATCCAAGAGATTTACATAATTATCACTTTACACAGTTATCATTATTTGGTTGTTCTACACTTGCACTTCTTGTGGTTTCTTTTATTTAACATGTCTGAGAACATATTAGCAGAGCACTGAATTTCAGGTCAATAAACAACCATCCCTAGTTAATTAAATACTGTGCTTATTCTCTTTAAATTCATCCATCACTCATTCAGATTGTGCATATCAATCAACAAGAATTTAGGAACCACTAACCAGGATCAATACTAGGTCCTATTCCTGGCAGTAGAAATATAGAGACAAAAATGAAATAATTCCTTCCTTCTGAAAGTATATATTATACTCTGGGGAGTGAGATAGCTCTCTCACTGTCTTTCTCATATATATGAAGTAATAATAATAATAATAATAGCTATTACAAATCTTAAATCCTGGGAAGTAGGAGCTATTATTATTTACATTTCATAGATGATGAAATAGAGGCAAATATACTTGCTCAGGGTCACACCACTGATAAGTGTCTGAGACTGGCTTTAAATTCAGGTCTTCTTTCCTCTAGGTCCAGCTCTCTGTCTCCGAGCTGGCATTATGGAAAATGTTTCATGGTATGCAGCATTTGATCTGAACCATGAGCAAATTCCGTATTTGAAGAGATGGAGGTGAGAATGAGTACACTCCAGATTAAAATGTGGCAACCTCAGCAAAGGCAAAGGGACACATTTGTAAGGAATAGCAAACTGGCCAGTTTGGGCTGGACTATAGAATGTATGAAGGGGGATAATAGAAGATGGGAAGATAGCTTGGCACTAGGTTAGAAAGAGCTTTAAATGCTAAACAGAGGAATTTGTATTTTGTCCTAGAGGTAATTGAGAGACATTGGAACTTATTAGTTAGACCAATGCTTTGATCATATCAAAGTTAGGGGGGAGATTTAATCAGGGAGATTAATTAGGAGGCCATTCCTGGTGAGAGGTAATTACAAAGCTTAGATAATATAGATCTAGGGTTCATCTACATAGATAATAACTAATCAAACCCATCAGAGCTCAAGAGGTCAACTAGAGAGGAATTGTAGGGAGAAACGAGGGCCCAGGAGAGACCCTGAAATCACAGTTAAAGGGTATGATGGGGGTTATGATCCAGCAAGATAGACTGAGATGTGATCTGATGAGTAGATATGACAAGAAGAGAGAGTCCCATCAGGAAAGCCTAGGGAGATTGTTCAGGAGGTAAAGCTGCTCAACATTGTGAAATTCTCCAGAGAGCCTATAAAACACATTTGAGTAAGTTAACTGGATAGTTAAGTTTTCAGTTGTTTAAGATCTGGAGAAGTAAACTATGACAAGAAGACTGTCATGTTGAAGAACAATATGGGCTAAGTGTTCTCTAATCTGTTTTTAATCTTTTCCCACTTGATCCCAACACTTGTTGGAAATGAGGTGATTTCAATGATGGCAGCAATGACTCAATTCTCTTCTGGTGGCCATATCACTTGGGCTGGAATTCTGAAGTTATCTCTTTGGCCCTAATTTTCTATGAAGCCAATTGTTAATTCATAATAATAACGATGGCTAGCATTTATATTGTGACTTTAAAGTTTGTAAAGTTTTACATCTATTTGTAAAGTAGATATGAAGCAGAGGATTTGGACTTGGGAAGATATTAATTCAAATCCATCTCAGGCACTTAACTATGTGACTTTGGGCAAATTATTTAACATTTGTTGGCCTCAGGTTAATCTTTTGTAAAATCGAGATTATAAGAACACCTAAGTCTGAAGGTTATTATAAGGATTAAAGGAGATAGTGTTTGAGAAGCACTTTGCAAACCTTAAAATGCTACATAAATGCTAGCTATTATTAAATTTTGCAGATCTTGATTGTTTTCCTCCTTTTTTTTTTCTTTTGGATAGATAGCATTGGTTTGTGGACTACTGCAACACCAGGTATCAATGGGAAGAAGAAAATAATAATTCTCTTTGCCAGTGTTGCTTAGTTACCTCATCAACATTCCCTGGCAGCCTAGCAGAATTCTCTATGCATATTTTTGTAGCACACATGTTTTATTGCTATAATTGATCTATTAAACAGAAAATATGGAGAACACATGAAGCTTCTGTCTGTTTTAAACCGTTTATTTTAATTTTAGTTTTCACCTTCGGAGAGACCTTTGTGGCTTATCATCTTCTCCTGTACTTGGACTTATTTTTTAAAGTTATGAACTACAAAATTGTCAACAAACACAAATATTTTCATTTACAAATGAAAGACAAGAGAAAGACGCAAGAAAAAGAGGATGTTCATGAAATTGTGACTATTAACAGCAAGTTTTAAAAAATTCATTTAAAATTTAATATGGTATTACCAGCATTACCCTCTTATCTGAATCCTATTGTGAATCTTTTCTGTTTATTTAAAAAAATAGTCCTTTTACACTTCTTCCTTCCTCCCTTCATTCCTTCCCTTCTTTTTCATCACTATCATTAACCCATTTTCTCTTCCCAAGTTGCTCCTACCCAAATAAAAGCTCTCCTTTGTAACAAATCAACACAGTTGAACAAAGGAAATTTATGTTATGTTGGTAATGTCTGAAAATGTATACCTCATTCTTCACCTCTCCACCAAAAGATGGGAGGAATGCTTTGTTATCAGTCTTCTGTAGTTGGGGTTGGTCATTTCATTGATTGGAGTTTTTAAGTCTTTCAAAATTGTTCTCGTTTACAAAGCTTTAGTCATTGACTAAATTGTTCTGTTCACTTTTTGACATCAGTTCATATAAATCTCAGGTCTCTCAGAATCTCTCCTTTTAGCTATTTCTTACCACGGAATAATTTTCTATTACATTCATACTCCATGACTTGTTTAGCAATTGATTGCTAAATTCTTTCCATTCTTTGCTACAACAAAAAGTGCTACTGAAAATACCTTCCTACATGTGAGTTTCCCCCCATTTAAAAAAAATTTCTTTGGGCAATATGCCTATTAGTAGTATCACTTGGTCAAAGGGTATACATAGTTTGAGACTTTGGGGGTATAGTTCCAAATTGCTTTGCAAAATAGTAGATCAATTCATAGTTCCACCAACAATGCTTACTGTGCCTAGCTTCCTGTATTCTTTCCAAGAATTATAATTTTCCTCTTTTGTAATCTTTGCCAAGTGATCAAACCTCAGAGTTACTTTGATTATTACATTTTTTTTATTACTTAGAGTATTTTTCATATGGTTGTTGATAATGTATTTCTTCTTTTAAGAACTCCTTGTTCATATATGGCTCTTGCTCTCTTTTTAAAACCACTTTGCTTTTTTAAATAGTATTCTATTTCTTTACCCCAGTTACATGTCAAGAAAATTTTTTGCATTCATTTTTTTACAAGATTTTGAGTTCCAAATTTTTCTCCCTCCAATTCCTCACTTCTTCTGAAAATGGTAGACAGTTTGATACAGTTTATACATGTGCCATCATATAAAAATATTTCCATATTAGTCACAGTTCTAAACGAAGAAACAGATAAAAAAAGGGGGGGGGGAAAGCACAGGAAAGAATAAAGTAAATTAAAAAATATGCTTTGTGGGGGCAGAGCCAAGATGGCAGAGTAGAAACAGAACTTCTGAGCAGCTCCGGCTTCCACCTCCTCTAATACATGTAAAAAAAAAATTTAAACAAACTTTAGAGCTACAGAACCCATAAAGTGACAGAGAGAAACAAATCACCCACTGAAGACAGCCCAGAAAGGATCCATCTCAGCTGCTGGGAGCCAAGAGCAGTCCCAACTGAGGTCCCAGGATGTCCCGACAAGAAGCAGCTGGAGTGGATTTTAGAAGAGTGGATCACCATCAGCTGTGGTGATTTCCAGACTTCTCAATCTACAGATGCCAAAGAAGAAGTAAAAGGTCAGTGTGGAACTTTGTTCAAACAGGGAAAGTGTGGTCAGATTGCTACCCCCAGAGTGAGAAGTGGAGGAGGCATGGTGGCTGCAGCCACTGCCCTGTGGCTGCTTCAAAGCTCCTCCCTGCAGACTGTAGGGCAACTAAGCCACCATTCAGAGGGTAATCGCTTTTGCTTTGACCTGCTTGGATCTTGATGGCGATCTTAGGTGGTGGTTCTGGCATGTGTGACCAGTGAGCCAGAGTGTGTGGGGGCTGTAGAAAGAGTGCCCATTTAATAGCTCCGGTAGCTGCAAAAACCCCAGCTATTTGGGATATAGCTCTCTGTTTTGGAAACAGAGTTCTACTAGGGCGAAGAGCTCAAAAGTCAAGTAATTGGCTGCCAGTATGAGCAAACAATGGAAGCACAAAGAGACAATAGAATCCTTTTTGGGGGACAGAAAGGATCAAGGCATGGAGGAGGAGGAAGACATTGAAGTCAGAACTCCTGCATCAAAAGCCTCCAAGAAAAATATGAACTGGTTACAGGCCATGAAGTACCTCAAGAAGGATTTTGAAAATCAAGTAAGAGAAGTGAAGCAAAAATTGGGAAGAAAAATGGGAATGATGCAAGAATCACGAAAAGTGAGTCAACGACCTGACTAAAGAAAATAATACTTTAAAAGCAGACTAAGTTAAATGGCAAAAGAGGCCCAAAAAGCCAATGAGGAGAAGAATGCTTTAAAAAGCCAAATTTGCCAGATGGAAAAGGAATTTCAAAAAGTCATTGAAGAGAATAACTCCTTCAAAATTAGATTAGAGGGGCAGCTAGGTGGCACAGTGAATAGAGTGTCGGCCCTGGAGTCAGAAGGACCTGAGTAACACACAAACAAAAACTTAGCTGTGTGACCTTGGGCAAGTTACTTAACCCCAATTGGCCTCCAAAAAGCAAAAGCAAAAAAAAAAAATTAGATTGGAGCAATTGGAAGCTAATGACTTTATGAAAAATCAAGATACTATAAAACAGATCCAAACAAATGAAAAAATAGAACGCAATGTGAAATATCTCATTGGAAAAACCACTGACCTGGAATATAGATCTAGGAGAGATCATTTAAAAATTATTGGTCTACCTGAAAACCATGATCAAAAAAAGAATCTAAAGACCATCTTTCAAGCAATTATCAAGCAAAATTCCTCTGATATTCTAGAACCAGAGGGCAAAATAGAGGTTGAAAGAATCCACCGATCACCTCTTGAAAAAGATCCCAAAAAGAAAACTCCTCGAAATATTATAGCCAAATTCCAGAGTTCCCAGGTCAAGGAGAAAATACTGCAAGGAGTCAGGAAGAAACAATTTGACTATAGTGGAAACACAATCAGGATAATACAAGACCTAACAGCTTCTACATTAAGGGATCAAAGGGCTTGGAATATGATACTCTGGAGGTCAAAGGAGCTAGGACTAAAACCAAGAATCACCTACCCAGCAAAACTGAGTATAATATTATAGAGAAAAATATGGTCATTCAATGAAATATAGGACTTTCAAGCATTCTTGATGAAAAAATCTGAGCTGAACAGAAAATTTGACTTTCAAATACAAGAAACAAGAGAAGCATGAGAAGGTAAACAGGAAAAAGAAATCATAAGGAAGTTATTAAAGTTGAACTACTTACATTCCTACATGGAAAAATAATAATTTTAACTCTTAAGAGTTTTGTCAGTATGAGGATAGCTGAAGGGAATGTGTGTGTGTGTGTGTGTGTGTATGTATACATAGATATATATGTATGTATAAGAGGATGCATGGTGTGTGTATGTGTATATATATATATATATATATATATATGAGTGTGGGCATTTGTATGTTCATGTATACATAGAGGGCACAGGATGAGTTGAATATGAAGGGATGATATCTAAAAAAATAAAATTAAGAGGTGAGAGAGGAACTTATTGGAAGAAGGAGGAAGGGAGAGAGAGATTAGGGCAAATTATCTCATATAAAAGAGGCAAGATAAAACTGTTACAATGGAGGGGAAGAGAAGGAAGGTTAAAGGGAATGGGACAACCCGATTCTTTTCAAATTTAGCCTACGGAGGGAATAACATACACACTCAATTGGGTATCTTATTCAACAGGAAAATAGGGGAGTAAGGGATAAGAGGGGGGAGGATAGAAGGGAGGGCAGACTGGGGGAGAGGGTAGTTTCAAGCAAACATTTTTGAAAAGGTACAAGGTCAAAGGAGAAAATTGAATAAGTGGGGGGTGGGACAGGATAAGATGGAGGGAAATATAGTTAGTCTATCACAATATAACTACTATGGAAATGATTTAGGTAACCACACATGTATAATCTATATTGAATTTCTCATCTTTCTAGTGGGGGTGGCTGGGGAGGGAAGAAGGGAAGAAAATCTGGAACTCAAAAAGTTTTAAAAACAAATGTTTAAAAAAATCAGTTTTTCACATGCAGCTGGGAAATAAGATATATGGGTACTGGGGTATAGAAAACCATCTTGCCCTACTAGAAAGTTAGAGGATGAAGGGGGAGGATATAGGAACAGACTGGAGGAAGGGCTATTCAGTAGGTTTGCTATTTTGGAGGGGGGGTAGGGGAAACATGGGGAGAGAAAAAATTGTAACTCAAAATTTTGTGGAAAACTCAAAATAAATAAATTTTTTAAATTTTTTAAAAAGAAAGAAATAGAAGAAAAAATATGCTTTGAACTGCAATCAGTCCATCAGTTCTTTATCTGATTTTACTTCTTTCATCATTCGTACTTGTCTTGGACCATTGTGTAGCTGAGAAGAACTGAGTCATTCATAGTTGATCATCATACAATGTTTCTGATACTGTGTACAATGTTTTCCTGGTTCTCCTCATTTCATTTTTCATCCATTCATACGAGTTTTTCTAGGTTTTCCTGAAATTGGCCTGTTCATTATTTCTTATTGAACAATAGTATTCCATTACATTCATGTACGACCGCTTGTTCAGCTGTTCCCCAATTGATGGGCATCCCCTCAGTGTCTAAAATTTTGCTACCACTAAAAGGGTTGCTAGAAATATTTTTGCACATGTATGTCCTTTTCCCTTTTTTATGATCTCTCTGGGATATGACCCTACTAGTGATATTGTTGGAGCAAAGCATATGCAGACTTTGGTTGTCTTTTGGACAAATATTCTTGCCACCAAAATCCTTGGCACCATTAAATGGTTTAACGTTAAGTTCTGATATGATTTTGTTAGTGGAATTTGTTAACAAAATTACATTAAAGAATGTTATTGTTTAGTCATTTTTCAGTTGTCTCCAATTCTTTGTGACCCCATTTGGCTGGGGTTTTTTGTTTGTTTGTTTTGGCAAAGATACTGGAATGGTTTGCCATTTCCTTCTCAGATGAGGAACTGAGGTAAAAAGGTTAGAGTGACTTGCCCATGGTCACAGAGCTAATGTCTGAGGCTGAACTTGAACTCAGGAAGAGGAATCTTCCTGACTGGAGGCCCAGCACTCTACCCACTGTGCCACATAGCTGCCCCAGTATTAAAGTTTAGGTACTGTTATCTACTTTGGTACTGTACTCTCAAGACCATGACATGCCTTTTCCATCTGATTTGCTGCAGAAACCCTCCACATGTGTTATTTACCTCATTATGTAAGCTCCTAGATAGGAGGGACTGTCTTACTTCCATATTTGTATTACCAACACTTAGTCCAGGGTTTTGCATATAATAAGCACTTAATAAAAGTTTTTTTTCATTAATTTTATTCATGTTGGGTACATAGGAGTAAGGGGTCAAGTATGTTACCAGTCCTTGATGATTGGAAAAATGATGGTGCCTTTGACAGAAATGAGGATGCTGGGAAGCAGGAAAGGGATGTTGTGAGACTTAGATAATGGATGTAATGAACTTTGTAGATTTAAAGTGCTATATAAATGCCAGTTTTTGTTATTATTAATGGTAATAATATCAGTTATTATCCTTCAGTTACCAGGCCTTCAGTCTGGTGATGACTTCATTCTCTGAGCCTACAAGTACATTCCTGATGAGCTTAAGTAATATTTATAGAACATTAGAGAGGTATACTAGTAAATGTTTAACAAATAGTTTCTCCAGGTCAGGCTTAGTGCAAAGTATGCATATGCATGTTAAAATTTATTCTGCATTTTTAACAATTTAACAATAAGTCCAGATGATTAAGAAAACAATAAAATTTTCTAAATTGCACCGTTGTAGAAGGATAACTTTTGGGGGAGAATTAGTTAAATTTTGGGCACATGGGGTTTAAGATGCACATATGATACCCAGTTTGAAATATTATCAGCAGTATTATTGTTTTTATTCTCATTCTTATATTCATTCTAGTTCATCTATAAACAGTTATGGGACAAGTCATATCTTATCCTTGTTCAGGCTTTTTCTTTTTTGTTCTTAGTTATTTCAGCCATGTCTAACTCTTTGTGACCCCATTTGTGTTTTTTGTTTTTTTGACAAAGATACTTGAGTTATTTGCTGTTTCCTTCTCTAGCTCATTTTACAGATGAGGAAATTGAGGCAAACAAGGTTAAGTGATTTGTGCAAGGCCACAAAGCTAGTAAAAGTCTGAGGCCAAATTCCCAGCCCTGCACTACATCCATTGCCATCTAGCTGCCCAGGCTCTTTCTTATATAGAAACTCATATAAACTCATCTGTAATAGAATCACTGAAGTCGTATTTCGGATAAATCTAGTAGCAGAGTATGATGGGGATGATACATAGTTCATCTTTTTCCCACATGATTTTGACTTCTTTTAGTAGGTCTATATATTTTGAGAATTTCTCATTAAGGGTAATTTGATGGTCACAATAATTACAATTTACCATATATTAAACCTGTGATTCCATTGATGAAGGTGGTACAGTAGATAGAGTAAGAAAGACCTGAATTCAAATGTAGTCTCAGACAAGTCTACACACTAGTTGTGTGACCTTAGGCAAGTCATTTAATTCTACCTTGATTTCCCTCATCTGTAAAACGGACATAATAATAGCAGCTACTTCCCAAGGTTATTGTGAAGATCAACTGAGATAGTAATTGTAAAACATTTAGCACTGGAACATAGTAAGTGCTATATAAATGTAAGTTATTGTTATCATCATCATATAAGAAATTTTTGATGAAACTCACTCTACCAGCACAGGTTAGTAAGTGTTCTGCAATTTATCATTTTAGAAATTTGCTTGGGACTTAAACAAATTAGAAAGATGATTTGTCTTGGATGATACAAACAATGTATCAGAGACAGAATTCAACCCAATTCTTCCTGACTCAGACCCTGTATCTCTGTCCACCTAAAATATTTTAAAATTGTATAAATTTGAAATAATAGCAATATTAAAAACTAATCCAAGATGTTCATACACACAGTAACATCATCAGATGTGATAGTCTTCTTCTATAAGGTAAGACTTGAGTTAGAGCATAGAGCATCATTTTTCAAGTCATTAAATGGACACTTGAAAAAAAGAGGGCATCTCTGACTAGACTTCAAATAAAGATGTTTGAGTATGCCAGCTGCATCAATACCTGGATGAAACAGGGGGAGCATTTGTTAATTTTTTTTTATCTTCTTCATCAGCCATTCTAAGTGATGCCAGGTAGACTTGTTAGTTGAGTCCAGGGGAATTTCAGCATTGCTGTGAAAGAGTGATTTCATTTTGTGGCTTACCATTAAAAGCCTCCAGGACACAAAACAAACAGTGGTTTTACTGAAATGAAAGGTCACATAAGGTAGGGAAAAATGATGATTCTAAGAGTATTAATTTCTGGTAATCTCATTATCAGATGGAATGGGAATGGGAATTGAGGCCCATCTTGAGACTTGAGGAGTCAATGCCACAGTAAAGAAAACCATCGCATTGCATTTCATCATTTTCACATCTTGTGGCCCAGAATCTTATTTCAGTAAAGCCCACAAAAATGCCCTTGGGTGTCTCACCTATGAGGATGAGTCCTAATGCATAGTTCAGAATATAGTTGTTCTTTTCTTTCTTTGAAACTGGGTATACATTACCACAAACGTTTGAAGTGGGAAGAGGAATGGAAAAAGTGGGAACAATGGGGAGAGTAATTTGTTTTCCATTAGTTCAGATAATGTTCTTAAAAATATACTATTGAAAATTTATAAGACCAGAGGCTTTAAGTAACTTTATTTTTTTTTCAAATGCTTTATTAACTTCTGGTTTACATCATTCATTTCTGCCAGATTTTGAGTTACAATTTTTCCCCATTTTTTCCCTACCCCTCACCCCAGAATAGTGGTCCCACAGGATCTCCCCTCCTCCATTCTGCTCTCTCCCATATCTTCTCCCATACCACCTTCGACTTTTCCAGTAGGGCATAGTGGATCTCTATGTCCCAATGCCTGTATATATCTTATTTCCCAATTACATGTAAAATAGTATTACTAATAGTATTTATATGTTTTTAAAGATTTGATTTTAAAACTTTGAAGTCCAGATTCATTCCCTTCCTCTCTTGTCACCCACTCTTACTAGGAAGATAAGCAATTCAGTATAGGTTATACATGTGTAGCCATGCAGATATAGGCTATATATTGTAAAAGACTGACTATATTTCCCTTCCTCCTATCCCACCTCCCACTTGTTCTATTCTCTAATTTGATCCTGTCCCTTTTCAAAAATGGGTGCTTCCAACTTCCCTACCCCCAGCCTGCCCTTCCTTCCATCATCCCCCCATCTCATCCCCTTCCCCCCTACTCTCCTGTAGGGTGAGATATCCTATTTAGTATGTATGTCATTCTCTCCCTGATCCAAAATCAATGAAAATAAGGTTTTGCCTTTTTGACTTCCTATTCTTCCCCTCCATTGTAACCATTTTCCCTTGCCTCTTCTGTATGAGATAGTTTACCCCATTCTGTCTCTCCCCATATCCTCGTCATTATATTCCTCTCTCACCTCTCAATTTCACTCTTTTAAGTATCATCCCTTCCTATTAAATTGGTTCTTTGCCCTCTATCTATGTATACCTGTCAACATATATACACACATTCACATATGTATTCATATGCCCATATATCCTTCTTCAACTATTTTCATACTGAGAAAAGTTTCATCAGTTAAAATTATTGTTTTTCCATGTAGGAATGTAAGTAGTTCAATTTTGATAAGGTCCTTATGATTTCTTTTCCCTGTTCACCTTCTTCAACTTCTCTTGTTTCTTATATCTGAATGTCAAATTTTCTATTCAACTCTGGTTTTTTCCTCAAGAACACTTGAAAGTCCTCTGTTCCACTATTTGAATCACCATATTTTCCCCTGAAACATGATACTCAGTTTTCCTGTGTAAGTGATTCTTGGTTTTAATCCCAACTCCTTTGACCTCCTGAATATCATATTCCAAGCCCTTTGATCTCTCAGTGTAGAAGCTGCCAGATCCTGTGTTATCCTGATTGTGTTTCCACAATATTCAAATTGTTTCTTCCTGGCTGCTTGTAATATTTAATAAATGGTAAAATTGTATATATACCAAAGAACCGTATTAAAATAAATTTCTTTACGATTTATTATCAGTCAATGTTTGGTTTGTATACCTGTTTTATATACTTATATTCCCGGGGTCACATAAAAATTTCTCAGGTAAAAAGGGGTCATATGTGGAAAAAAGTTTAAGAAGCCCTGAACTAGATAACCTTTAACGTCCCTTCCAGTTCTAAATAGATACTATCTATTATCTTAAAAGAAGGGAGTTGGACCAGGTAACTAGTAAGATCCATTTCAGCACTAACACTAAATGAGCTCTATTGTTTATCAGTTAGCTTTAGTTTCAGTAAGAAACTACTTTCTTGTTTTTTCTTCCATCAACAATGTAACCAATGCCTGCTTAATTCCATCATTTCCCAATTAGTTATCAAGAAGATACAAAATACTTGAAATACTTTCACACATCTTTGGACACAGAATCTTGAAGATACACCCACACAGTCATACCTTAGAGTCCTTTTCTTTGATCCTTATGGCCTGGAATTGATCACAGTTATTCAAAGGCAGAAAATATATACTCTGGAAAGTGCTAACCAAGTTACAGTCTAGATGAAGGTGGAGAGGATTGTAACTCAAAGTTTGGCCCATGGTTAATGAGCTTTATAACGACTATACACCTTCATTTGTGAAAAATTCATTGACTTTAAGATATATATCTTCCCCTCTTATGTGCCCTTCCAAAGGGTGACAGAACAATAATTCTTCTTGTATGCCTCCTTCAGAAACGTATCTTAGAAATAACAGCTTTTTCATCTAACTGAATTGTAAACTTTGGGCTTCCCTTAAGCCCAATAAACTGCTGGAATTGCTCATTACTAATTTTAGAAATTCTTTTTGAAACAGTATTATTTAATAAAGGAATTTTATGAATTTCCATAGTTTACCCCATGAACTATTTCTGACATTTTCATAGCAACAGGTAATACACCATCTTCTAATGCATCGGGCTTTTTTGTAAGCTGCAAGTAAATACTTTTCACTGACCGTAACAAATTCTAAAAACATTGTTTTTCTTTATTTGAAGATTTTAAAGACATTCAAAGTATTCCTTTGGTTTACTGAAGGACACCACATTTTTGGTATTAAGATGTGTAATGATAAGGGAATTTTCCCTGCCCATTAATCGACCTAGGGAATTTGAAGATCTTCCCAGCCCTTTAGTGGGCCTCACTTGGAGCCCAAGAGAAGCTTGCTTAGGAGAGGCTTGTTTTTGAGAAAGGCACACCTTTTCTTACTTTGTAATTAGGAAATGGGTCACATAGGTTGTAATGTCTTCTCACCCTGAAGAAGGCTAAATACATACCCTGGGGTATATTGCTGTGGGGCTCACTTATGGGAAGAGTTGTGTGATTTGACCAGATGAGACTCTGGGTAGCCATTGAGCCCCTCCCCCCCCACTTCCAGCTTTGAAAACCCAGATGTTGGTGCTTCTCAGAAGCCTTGTCTGTTGGTCTATTGAATTGTGTTATTTTCTCTGTCTGTATTTTTTGTCTGTTTGTAATTTCTGTTTGTATTTTCTCTGAAGTTCAGAGTGCTGACTTTTTCCCCCTGAACTAGGTAACTGATATATGTTTGATTAAAGGAAGCTTGTTAACCCTTTTTGAGTTGCTTTCCTTTAGAAAAGCAGATCAAAGAACCTGTGCTAGAAGCCATCTAGAGTATGTTAGGGAGCTTGCTGTCACAAGATGTCATTTTAGTTTGGTTGGTTTTACGCTCTCCACAGCCAAAACTTTGTTACAAATTAAGCAAAGAGGTTTTTCCCACAGCATTTGCATTATTAGAAGCAAATTCATATTGCAAAAATAACTCAACATAGTTTCTTTTTCTTGTCAATTTAGGTATACTGCAACCTGGTAGCAAAGATTTTGCTTCATTGTCATCATCAGTATTTTTACCTTTTCTTTCCAAATTTTGCCACTTATCTATAACTGAAAAATATTTTTGTCCAACAATATAAATAAATATTATTAATAATTTCTCAAATAAATACTAGCTTTAGTTTATGAAATTACATCTTTGTGCTTAATATAAAAAATTTTAAGTTCACACTTACATAAGCATATAGTAGTGACAGTAGAGAAATATTATTAAAGGGTTTTTGTCTTTACTTGCTGCAATTAAACACTTATGTTTCTGTAAAAGAAAGAGTTACAGAAATTTTTAAAATCAAACATTCTAACACAGTACAATCCAAAGATATAATAGAGGTAACTAGGTGGCACAGTGAATAGAGCACCAACCTTGGAGTCAGGAGAACCTGAGTTCAAATCTGGTCTCAGACACTCAACACTTACTAGCCACGTAACCTTGGGCAAGTCACTTAACCACAATTGCCCAGCCTTCCCCACTCCAATAAAGCAAAAAACAACAACAACAACAAAAAGACTCCAAAGATAAACTATAATTTGATACTTACATGAAGAGGAATGACTGTAGGCAAATGTTTAAAGTTTATTTTCTGTAATTAAACTATTATATTTCTATAAGAACAGAAAACTTAGTGTGTGTAATAAAAACATTGTAATTCATAACATACAGTAGTCTCAAATCTGAAGCAATGTGTTTCTGGCAGTGTTTGTTGGCGTTGCATGATGTAATTGCACACACAGTGCAAAGTGCATATGTTGTATGTTCAGAATTAAAGCTTCAGTGAAGTCGTGCAATGTAACATGGATAAGCACTGCCAGAAACAACTTGGATTCATTATGAATTGATTTTGAATTGATTTTCGGTTGTTGTACATTTAGAAACCTTTTATTGTTGCCAAATTTTTTGTGACCCGCCCCCCTCCCCCCACATTCAGTTATATGACCCCATCTGGAGAATAATGCACAGTTTAAGAAGCTCTGATTCTAGCCCAGTGCTCTCATTTTATGGAAGAAGAAGTGTGACTGGGAAACTATTAAGTGACGACTAAATTCAGTTTATGGGAAAATAGACTGAGCCCCAGGGAAGTTAAGTGACTTGTCTAAGATCAGGCAGCTAGTACTATATGGATGTGAGCTAGATTTGGACTCAAACCTGTGAAAATTGAAGCAAACAAGTGAAGTGACTTGCCCAGGGTCATGCAGGTAGTAAATACCTAAATCTAGATTTGAATTCAGGTCTTTGTTATTTCTGCCTCTATCTACTGTGCCTCCCCAGCTGCTTAGGTGGAAGAGGTAACTGAGTACAGTTCAGATAAGTTATTAATCATATTTTCAGTGAAAACAACATGACTGAAAGCTTAATTGTTTTTGAAAATCCTGTTTCAACACTGACATAGAGATTTAAAAGCCTGTTTCCAAGTTTGATTCATTTAGATATTTGCTTTTTCAGCTGTCACAGCTGAAATAGGAAGAATCTATGGACTATAATTACCAGCACCCACAAAATACCATTTTAAAGTCACTGTCATAATTGGTAGGTGAAAAGATGTTGTTTGACTTTTCATCTCCTTACACTCAGAATTTTTCTCCCTAACCCTGAAAAACCCTGCAAAGGAAAAAAAAATGTCCTTAGGCCCTGGGAGTGCTATCTAGTACTGGCTTTTCTGGATTCCCCTAATTGTTAATACTCTACCTGTAGTAACTCTAAGTAGTAAAAGATTAGATTGGGTGGAAGGAGAGCCTCCAGGCCCCAGGGCTCTGGCCTGAAGTGAACTAGGTTCTTTCCTGAGGGAGCTTGGCTTCTGATGATAGGGATCACTTTGGCTCCTTCTTGTCACTGACTGCCTGGGGTGGGAGTGGGGGTGGGGATACACTCAAAGCTTAGGTTTAGTTTCCCAAAAGAGATTATTTGAAAGGTCCATGGTGTATAATGTAGATAAGTGTAGGGCAACCATTAATTCCCTCCACTACAATCAAAGAAATGATCAAACTTAAAACTCATAAGCCATCAATTGACAGAAATTTAAAAATAGGATCAAGAAATCTATTATACTATCTCAAAAGTTTGATACTTAAAATGCAGAACATTTTGAAGTGTTGCTAGGCATTTTCTGATTAACTCTGTTCACTGTGCATGTCTTGGGACCAGCCTGAGCTGTTGATTATCTTTTTTTTCAAAAAGTATATATAGTTGCAGGAATTTCCTCCTGTAGAGCTTAGAATTAGATTAGATAAGCATTCATTAAGAGTTTACTGTGTGGGGGTGGCTAGGTGGCACAGTGAATTGAGTCACTTAACCTCAATTTCCCAGCCTTTCCCCCTCAAAAGCAAAAAAGCAAAAAAAAAAAAAAAGCGTTTGTATGTCAGGCACCCTACCCAAATGAGAATACAAATACCACAAATACCAGTCTTCTAGGAACTTATATTCAAAACTAAAGGTGGAAGGAAGATCTGAGCCTGAGTGGGAATGAACACCCTCAAATGCATATTCTAGGGAGGAACTCAGGAAGTGGAGGAGGAAGCAGTAGGGAAAGGTTCTCCTCTCCTGCTTTAGGTCTGAGACTTGAACAGACCCTACAAGTTCTACAGACTGAGGATGAAATCACTCCTTTTAGGTATATGGCATGGTGGTGTCTGTGAGGAAAAGAGAACCGAAAAAGCATTTATATAATACCTCCACATGCCAGGTATTGTCGTACAAGTTGTGGTGTTATTGTTTGTTTGTTTTAAATATTGTCTTTTTGGAGGGGGGAAGGCAGGGCAATTGGGGTTAAGTGACTTGCCCAAGATCACATAGCTAGTAAGTGCTAAATGTTTGAGGTTGAATTTGAATTCAGGTCCTCCACTCAGGGTCAGTGCTCTATTCATTACTCCACCTAGCCTCCCCATGTCTGTTTGTTTTTAATAATTATCTCATTTTATCCTCACAACAACCTTGGTACTATTACTAACCCTATTTTACAGTTTAGGAAACTGAAGTTATGGAGTTGCCCAGGGTTGCATAGCTAATAAATGTCTGAGGCTGGATTTGAATTCAGGTCTGAGGCCAAGACAAATGCTTTATCTATTGGGCTAGCAACTACCATTCCTCCCAGCTTGGTGGTCTTGATATGACCACCAAGACACTATTATAGCAGTTGGAGGAGGAATATAGTGTTATGCCTGGCTTTCCCATCCCCCAACCCCAGCTCTCCTCAAGGAAGTGAGCAGGCTGCCAGGTCAGCTTCACCCTCCCCCAGTGGCTCTCCACCCTTCCCCAAGTCAGTCCACCTTCACAGAGGTGGGCAGGCTTCCTGGTCCTGGAGACTTGGAGCTGGCAGAATTCCGAGCTATATACTGACCAATCACGGTTTTTGGCCTCTGCTTACGTAATACCTAACCATTGGCTGCATGGGGCCCCTTTAAAAGCTGAAGCTTTACCTGAGATCACTGCTGTAGGAGGTGGGGTGCCTGCCATGTGACCTCATCAGCCAAAATGGTATATAATAAAGGGCCCAATTCTAAATTGTTACTTGGGTCTTGCTCGAGTTTTCTGGGTACAACAATAGGAACAATGGGACCAATAAAGAGATTGCTTCAAGGTGCAAGTGTTCCAGTAGTGAGCCACATGTATCAGTAAAAGTGACTGAGGTGCTCAGCTCAGCTTTTGTCTTTGGATCCACAGCTCCTGGTATATAGTAGGTGCTTAATAAATATTTGTGAGATTGTGACTTCAACCTGACAGAATATGAATCCAGGTCTCTCAGACAAAGAGGCTGACTTTTTATCCACCAAGACATACTACTTTTCTTTTAATTAATTTAACATTTTTATTGATACCTTTTTTACATTACATTTAGATTATATTCCTCCCCTGCGTATACTTAGCAAGACATCCCTTATAACAACAATAACAAAAGGCACCTTCTCAAAACTAACCAGCACAACTATTAAGACTGACAGAATATATGATATTCTACACTCATAGTTCCCCATCTCTACAGTGAGGTGTATTTTTTCAGCTCTTCTCTGAAGCCAAGTCTGATCTTCATAACTACACAGCATTTAGTTTTGTGTTTTCATGCATTCTTCTCTGTAGTCATTCTGTATATTGTTTTCCTTGTTCTGCACTCTACATCAGTTCATATGTCTTTCCATGCTTTTCTGAATTCCTCATAGTATTTTTGTGGCTTAATATTCCATTGCAGTCTTAGTGATTTCCGAATTGATGAGCACCTACTTTGTTTCCACTTCTTCCCTACTACAAAAAGTGCAATATATATATTTAAATATGAATATGACCTTTTCTTCTGCCTTTGAACTTCTTGGGGTATATTGCCTAGCAAGAATCTCTTTGTCCTAAATTATAGTCATTTGATATTTGGCAACTGGGTAGCACAGTGAATAGAGTACCAATCTTGGAGTCAGAAAGACCTGACTTCAAATTTAGCCTTTGACACTAGCCTTCTGTAAAATCACTTAATCTCTGTCTGCCTTAGATTCTTAAACTGTAAAAATGGGGATAATAACAACCTCCATCTCCCAGGGTTGTTATGAGGATCAGATGAGATATTTGTAAATTGTAAAGTCAGTGCTTGGCATATATGTGCTATATAAATGCTTATTTCCAGCTCCTTCCTCCATTTATTTAAAAGCATCATTCCAAATTGCTTTCCAGAATGTTTAGATTAATCCACAGATCAACCAACAATCAACAATTTAATAATATACCTGTCTTTCCATAGTCATTCTTGTGTTGACTTTTCATCTTATTTTTGCCAGTGAAATGAGGCTTCAGAATTTCTTTGCGATGTTTCTGTTTTGATTAGTAATTTCTAGCATTCTTTCATATTTGTTGTGAATTACTTGTAGTTCTTTTAAACCATTTGTTCATATATGACCAGTAAATTGCTGGAGAATGACATTTGATGTTACAAAGTTTTTTTTAATGTCTTATATATAGTGTGGGTATCAGACCCTTGTCAGAGATTTTTGATGAAAGTTTTCTCTATCAATAGTATCCCCTCTAATTCAAGCTACATTGATTTTGTTCGGGTAAAAGTTTTTCAATTTCATGCAACCACTTTAGACTCCTTTTTCCTATAATGTTATTCAGTGAAACAAGAAGTAAACATCATGATTTCATCTTAACTCCACTTCAACAAGCCTTTATAAATCTTTACTATATGTAAGATTGTTCTAGCATTAGGCATAGAAAGATAGAAGTAAAAAAAAAAGTCCAGAATTTAATATTCTAATGGGCAAGAAATTTTGAAAACTATTTAGATATTGCACTGACACAATCCTTTTCACATATTTTTACATGTCAGATATTTAGAACTGGAATGGACCTCCAAAGCCATCTACCCCAACCTCCTTGTTTTATAAATAAAAAAAATTAAGGATGAGGAAGATAAGTGACACATGAATAGAGGCAGTATGAGGGTTAGAATATGAATCCAGGTCATCTGTTTTAGCCAGTGCTCCTTTAAAAAAAAATTTATTGCTATCTCTTGCTCTTACTTATCTCTCTATATTTCTCTGGTTCCCTCTTCCCAGAGAGTTATCTCATATAAAAAAGAATTTTTTTAAGAAACAAAGAAAAGGGGGAAAAAAAGCCTGTGAATTCAACACATCAAATTTTTTTTTTCTGAAAATAAATGGAGTATTCCATACCTCTTGTTATCCCATCTCTGCAAATAGTTTGGGGGAGGTTCCTTTTCTTATCTCTTCTCTGGGGTCATGCTTTCTTCGTTGTGATTTTTACAGACATTTACTTTCAGTTGTTTTGTGGTCATTTTTCTTTCTATTTACGTCATTGTCATCATTGTCCATGTTTTTCCAGTGCACTTTACGGTGCCCTACTCTAGTACAGGGTCAATGACATGCACAGGAACCAGGGATGTGTTGGCTCTTTCAGGTTTGGACACTGTAATGGTAAAGTGTGGCCTGTACTCGAAGCACCAACCAAAACGTGGAAGGGTGAATGTGAATAATGAGTCTGTGTGCAGCGGAGATTGCATTCATACATTTATTGCATGCCAAGCAAATCTCAACTAAGCATCTGAGGGTAAGGGTTTATATACTGTAGCTGAAGCCCTTATATTATACTTTCTCATGGGAAACTTCATGTAGTTTGCAGCATGAGGCATGTAACTTGCAACTTTCCAGGAGGCTACTCCTGTGGGACACTTCCCTACTTTCTTATCTCATGCACCACTACTTTGTCTATATCTCTCAAGCAGCCAAGGTTTCAGGGATGTCCAGAATGTTCCAAGCCTCCCTTGAACAGGGGATGAGCAATGGAGGGAGGGTGGAGAGTCAACCTGAGATAGTGGGCCCAGCCTGGATTTGCACCCATGGGATGCAGACCCCTCAGAGCCCTCCACAGCATCCCCTACAGTAATGGAATGTAAAGATTCTCTTATATTGGCTTGGTTTTTGGGTTAAGTGTTAAAACCCAGAGATTGTGAATCCCACTTGTGGGATGGACTTGTTGACATGAAGAGAGGGGACTGAACTGGGAGGAGCTGGTGCCATGGATAGAGAAGCCCAAGCAGAGAGAGGCAAGAACTTTGGGGAGCAATATCATGGAGGCAGAGAGAGAGAGAGAGAGAGAGAGAGAGAGAGAGAGAGAGAGAGAGAGAGAACTGCCAGCTGAAGCCACCTGGATTGCTGAGGTCCAGTTGGAGCTGCCCAGGACTTTTGAGAACTGCCACCTGGAGCTGCTAAGCATGACTGTGGTGCCAGTATTTTTTTTTGTCTGTTTTGATGTTACTTTGCCAGATTTATCTGCTGGTAAAGGACAGTGCTGTTGTTGCAGTGGTCCTGGAACCTTGCTGTTGCTTCAGAAGCCCTGAAGGAGGATTTTCTTGTTCTATGTTTACAGAAATTCTGGAGGATGGCCTTGCTGATTTTTTCAGGGGTCCTGAGATTGTTCTGCAGGCAGAGAGTGAATTGATGAGGACACTGGCAATATGTATTGTGGCTTTGTTAAGATTTGTCTTCCCAGGAACAGGGATTGCTGAGAACCTGCCTTTGGTCAAGATGAATTAAAGACCTCTCCTTGGGTATTGAATGCTGTGATGATATAGTAACCTTATTGTGACATAGGGGTAGATGGCCTTTGTGCTCTCCACTTGAGAAAGTGCTTGGTGGTAACTGATGATAATTGTAATTCAGTTGTGATCCAGGAGTGGAGTACTTTGATTTTTGTGCTTTGTGACTGACCAAATGAATGTACTTTGTTTATGATTGTAAACTAATCTCCAGTTAAATAGAGAGAAGACTTTGTGGTTGACTAAATGAATGTATTGCCCAGGGGTGGAGTACTTGGACCTTAGCACTTTGTGATTGAATTGAGGATGAGTTACACATGGTGAATGCTATATTTTGATTTTCTGTGAATATTATTGCCTTAATGTGTCACTGAATAAACAGAGTTTGCTATGCTTGTAATCTGAACCTGGAAGTTGCTTGTGCTTGATGTTACAGACACCATGTTAATAAGGCAAAAGTTTGATTCCCTAAGCAAATCAGTTATGTTCTCCCTGCTTAATGGTTGCAGACTACACTGCTGACTTAATAAAATGTGCTGCTGGTCACAAGGGTAGACTGTGTAAGGAAATGGTAAGAGCATGAATTCATTCCCAATGAAGAAAGAACAGTTTATGTTGAATGCCCTACTTATGAGTTGTAGTCATCCTCCCATTTGAAGTATTGCACAGCATCCATTTTTAGACATTATTTTGAGAAATGTCTTCAGATTGTGTCTATATTGCTTAAATCTAGCAAAGACTTTTGACACATATTCAAGCATGTTAGTCTATGAACTCACGTGTTGTAATGTTTTTTGTTTGTATTTTTACCAGTTTGAATAAATAATGGAGATTCACAGACTGGTACTTTCAACTCACTAATATTCTTCATCTAGATCAAGGTCTAGTTGCCTAAGAATGTGACTAGCTCACCTTTAATACCACATGATAGTGAAGTGGATCGAATGCCAATCAGCCACTCACATATATATTTTTCCCTTCTAGCTTCGGGAACATGAGGTCTCTTCGGAAAGCATTCAAAAGGAAGATTGAGGGGACTGTTTAAAAGAGACTAGGAACCGTGGCTGCAAGACTGGGGCCGGAGGGCTGGCAGTGGAAAAGCCTCCTGAGCTGTGATATATCACCAAAAAGCTCTTGGTGCCTTTTTGCCTCCTGCAAAAGAAGAAAGGAGGACAGTAAGACAATGTCAATAGCCCTGAAGCAGGTTTTCAATAAAGACAAGACCTTTCGGCCTAAGCGCAAATTTGAGCCAGGCACACAAAGGTTTGAACTCCACAAAAGGGCACAAGCCTCTCTGAACTCCGGAGTGGACCTGAAGGCCGCAGTGCAGCTGCCCAGTGGGGAAGACCAGAATGACTGGGTTGCTGTTCACGTGGTAGACTTCTTCAACCGTATCAACTTGATCTATGGTACCATCTGTGAGTTCTGCACTGAGAGGACCTGTCCTGTGATGTCAGGGGGCCCAAAATATGAGTACCGATGGCAGGACGACCTTAAGTATAAGAAACCTACTGCATTGCCAGCCCCCCAATATATGAACCTTCTCATGGACTGGATTGAGGTACAGATCAATAATGAAGATATATTTCCTACCAGTGTAGGTAAGTCCAAGTGTGCTGGCTTAGGTGACATTGTGGTTGGAGAGCTCCCCTATTCTGCTGCTCTGAAATACTACTGCAGTTCCTAGATATTATTTTACATGCTGGATAGCAATGGTGCAGTATTAGATTTGATCTCTCAAGCTTCTTACAAGCTCCATCCTATTTTTTAAAAATTACAGCCATTCACCCTGTGCACTTCTTTGTTGATATGTTAGTCGCAATTCATCTGCTGCTATTATAGATATTATCCTGTCAGTACTTCTTGCCAAGTATTGCATCCCAGTGATCTGTGTAGTGATGAAAAAGACCAGGAAGTCAGCATTCTGGAGAGAAAAAGAACTGGATATCCATCCTTTCCTCCACCACCTTATTGCCATTAAAAGAAAAAACAAAATAACCAGAGTTGTTCACTATAGTACCATTAAAGAAATATAAATGCAATTCTAGATTTCTAAGGCCTGTGCATTTAAAATGTGGTAGTGTTATTTTGATTGTTTCTTCTGTATCACTAGAGTCATAGTACTTATTCACAGTTGGAGGCAGGAGGTGAGGAGACAATCTAATCACCACCCCCATTCTGCTGAATACCCATTATGCCTTTTCAGAAAAGAGACTTAAATTGAATCTGTTCATAGTTTATGCTGTGCTGTTCATTGCCTGGGTTCATTCACCATCCCAGTCATTACCTAGTAATTTCCTAAGGACCAACACATACATGGCTCATCCTTCCAAGCAAAGTTAAATGTTTTTGAATTCATCTAATTTCCTCTATATTTCTTGTTCCTCAACAGGGTTTATTGGATATTCTCTGCTGTTTTTGCACTATATTGCAGGGTGAAAAGCTTTGTGTTTTTTTTTTGTCCCCTTCCTCATTAGGGTTTAGTTTTCTCTGTTGCATTTTCTCAAGATGCAAGGTTTCATTAAGGAACTGGTATAATTACCAGGGCCAGAAACCAGTCTTTCCCAAACTTTTTCCTAGAGAATTCTCACGTCCTCCTTTATGAGAAGGGGATTTGGAGAAAATATTTCAAGGCTAGTAATATTTCTCCCTTTAAAATACGACATATGCTATAATAGTCTACAACAAAAAAAACACTTACTATGGGACAGATTTTTCTTTTCTATATAAAAACAAGCTTAGCTTTATCAACTTAGTCCCCAAATTCCCTCTAGCCTCCTTTATTGAGTGTTCCATGTCCCCAAGCTCTGGGACTAGCATTTCTGAGCCTGGAGGTGTTTCATGTCCAAAAGTCACTGTCATCATTAATATCATCCTCTTATCTCTCAAAATGCCATTATTAATTGCTGTCATCTTTTGTTAGCTTATTTTTTAGAAGAAATATTCTCACAGTATTCTTCTCTTCCTTTTCAAATTCCAGCTTGCCTCTCTTTCTCTTGATCTTTGGGCTGTCATTGTGAGCCATTGTCATGGAAATTATCCTGAAGTCTAGAGAGGATCAAGTAAAAAGGGGGCACTCATCCAACAGATGTTTGGTTAATGAGAATATGGGAGTCATATGAAGAATGGAAGCATCAAATCCAGGCATTTTTCTTTGCTCCTTCCTGAGAACTGAGACAGGCTCAGGCCTTGCTTTTCCCTATGCAAAATGGAAAAGGGAAAGAGATGACAAATGGTCTTTGCTTTGTATAGGTCTTTCTACATGAGCATTAAAGCACATAAACAGTTGTTGATTTCTGTTACCAAAAAATAGGGGAAAAGAAAGTTTTGATTAGCTCATATATTAAATGAAATAAAATATAGTAGAATATTTTGGGCTGAACGAGAATATGTGACAGATGTGACTTTCTCATCATTTGCAGCCTTCTCACATGTCCCTTACACCCAGTTTGTTTTTTAAGAGGCTAACAAATGCCTCTGTCCCCCAGAAATGGGAACAACAGATCAAATTCCCCAATCCAGCAATGACTTCAAAAACAGGAACTGCTTCCTCTTTAGAAAAGCATTGCAGTTTAACATTCTTCAGTGATAATGACTCAAATAGAATAATAGAAAGGGAAAACCTTTTCACAGTCCTATGTCTGTTTAGTTGTGATGAGATGAAATTAGAGAGATGGGGTTGCTTAGTTTTCTGTTAGATAATAACATAATGCTTTAGATCTGAACCTCTAAGAGACATAAGGAGAAAAACAAAGCTTTCCCAACAAGTAATTGTGCTTTTTTTCCCTACCAATTTCTTTGGGAATCAGAGATCACAGAAGGATAGAGTTGAAATGAATTAGAATGACCACTAGATCCAGAGATTCTTAAATTTTTTTGTATTGTGATCCCTTTTGTCAGTCTCGTGAAACCTATGAAACCCTTTTCCCCAATAGTGTTTTTAGAAGCCTAAAGTAAAATGCATAGGATCAGAAAGGAAACCAGTGATATTGAAATACAGTTGTCAAAATATTTTTAAATAAATTCATTGACTTCAAATTAAGAACTCTTGATCTAATCCAACCTGTTGGTTTTGCAGATGAGCAAAATGAAGACCAGAGAATTGAAATAGCTTGTAAGGCACAAAGAACATGCATGATAGAATTGCATTATCCCATCCAAGCCAAAAAGGCAATCTTTCCCCTTCAGTCTTTGTTCATTTGGTGAAAGTTTTCCTGATAATCCTCGGTTGAAATCTGAGATGGAATTAGGTAGTCTGAATGTCCAAGAGGAGATGTCCTTCGTAGCCAATATGCAAGGAGATACTAGGAGAAAGGGTAAGATGCTTAGGTGATAGCACCAATGGGCTCTATTTTTTCCCCTTACACTATGAAAAAGGAAACATTTCCTAGGCATTGTAATTGAGTATGAAGGCTTAACTCTAGGATGCTTAATGAATTTTTTAGCCCTGCTTAAGGTATTGTGAAAGGATGTCTTACTTCAAGACTAAAGGATATCAGAATATACTAACTGGACTTATAAATAGCTCCATAGAAGGCATATCCCAACTCAGGGACTTAAAAGCTGTGAAGCAATGGGCAAGTCACTTAATTTCTCTGAACCTAAATTTCTGTACTTGGAAAATGTAAAATTTGTAATATTTAGACTACCTGCCTCACACAGATATGAGGAAATCATTTTGTAATCCTTAAAGGACTATACAAGTGTGAGTCATTATTGTTGTAGATTGAAACTAAGTGTTAAGAGGCAGTTGATATTTTGCCAGACACTTGATTATCTGAAATCTCTCAGAAGACAACAAACTAATATTTAAGAAGCATCTTGAAATGTATTTAGTTTTTGTGATGACTGTAGACAATCTTATTTTTGGTGTTTTACCACAGAATTGGCTGTTTTCATCCTAAGAAATTCTCCTATGGGACAGGCATAGTTTGAACAAAAATTCTATGAAATTTGGGAGGGTCCTTGGAAATTATTTGTGGATCTCATTACCTTTGTCTGTTTTTCATGTGCAAAATGTCTTATTTTCCTAGTATTGAGGTTTTAATAGCTAGGTGCCTTGGTGGATAGAGTAATGGACTTGGAATAAAGAAGCCCTGAGTTCGAATTATGCCTTAGATACTTACTAGCGGTGTGAGCCTGGGAAAGCCACTTAATCTGTCAACCTCAGTTTCCTTATCCTCAAAATAGTTATAATAATAGCATACATTTCACAGAATTGTTTTGAAGATGAAATGAAATAATGTGTAAAGCACTTTGCAAGTTTATGGAATTATATAAATAATTAGTGTTCCTCTTCCATCTTTCTTTCTTATTTCAGCATTTAGCATACTGCTTGGTACATAGTAGGTGCTTAATAAATGTTTATTGACTTGACTGACTTTTTCCCTTTCCTTCCTTCCTTCCTTCCTTCCTTCCCTCAGACCTTTCAACAATGACTGTTGCTATCTCTTACTATCTTTGCCAATTTTCATGGACTAAAATAAAACCTTAGAATTATTTTAATTTGCATTTCTGTTATTATCAGTGATCTGGGACATTTTTTGTATTTGGACGTTGATACTTTGTAGTTATTTTTAAAGCTTCTTGTGTAGCTAACTTGAGTTCAAATGTGACCCTGGGGCAAATTACATAACCTCTGCCTCGGTTTCTTGTCTATTTTATCATTTAAGATCTCCTCTATCACTGAATCATTTAGTAAAAATTCTTTTCTAGGTAAAGTTGTGCAAGGTATCTGATTTTCTTTTTTTCTTTTTTGTTGTTGTGACCTTTTATATTCATGTCCTGTATCCAATTTTTGAGCTTCATGTAGGGTGATCTAAAATGATCTAATCCTAGTTCTGCCAAATTCCTTTGCAGTTTACCAAAACTTCTTGTCAAATTGGGAGCCTTTCAGTAATTTATAGTTTTGAATCTGTCAAAAACTGGGTTCCAATATTAAGTATTTCTGTTTCTTGTTTATCTAGTCTGCTACCTTGAGCTATTTTTTGTTTTTTAACCAATACAAAACTTTTTTGATTACTGATTTTTAATATACAGTGAGATCTGACAGTACTTTGAATAGTTGTATTACTTTATGTGGTCTTGAGAATTTGGGACTGGTAGGTGCCACAGTTAATAGACCACTATTTTTGGAGTCAGGAAGATCTGAATTCAAATCTGACCTCAGAAATCAACTGGTTATGTGACCCAGGGCAAGTCATTTAGCCTCTCTTTGCCTCAGTTTCCTCATCTGTAAAATGGGGAGAATAATAGCATTTACCTTCCAGGGTTGTTGTGAAGATCAAATAAGCTAATATTTGTAAAGTGTCACACACAGTAAGTGCTATATAAATGCTAGATAATAATAAGGTTAATTTTTTCACCTTCTTGAAGAGATTTGGACATAGTTTTCTGTTACAAAGTACTTGTCAACTGAGACTTGGGTAGGATCATAGAATCATAGATTTCAGATCTGGATCATAAGATCAAAGATTTGGAATTGGAAAGCATCTATCCAACTTCCTCATATGCAAATGAGGAAACCAGTGCCCAGAGACTCAAAAGTATTTGTCTAAAGCAAGGGTGGCAAACCCATGGTCTCAAGGTCACAATGTAACTTTCTAGGTCCTTGGCTGCGGCTTTTTGACTGATTCCATTTTATAAAACAAATCCTTTTATTAAGGGGATTTGTTCTGTGAAGTTTGGGTTCATGCTTCTCTCCTGCATTTGGTTATCTATGGAATAGAATGCAAAAGATTTTAATAATGATTCAGTCTAACAATACATGGCTAATTGACCTAACTTATTTGCTTGACATCTGATGGGAGGGGTGTAGGGGATCCATAGTCAAGTGTGGTAGGAAACAGGCAGAAAGGGATGATGGAGACACAAACCACATGCAAGACAAAGTTTGGCCTGTATAGCAAGGCAGATTGCTGTCTGTCCTTGCCTACACTGAGATCACTATTACCTGTTCTATGTAATATTAATAGGTCTTTATCTCAGGTGACAAGTTGTACCAGCTGGAAGGGGAATTGGATACTTCATATTATGTGGGAGCCAGAGGTTAAAAACATGAGTGCTTCAGAAATAAAATTATTAGCAGCTTTTAGCTCTGTTTTAACCATGACTTCCAGTATTTAATCTAGCAACAGAAGCATTAAAACCCACAAATTGAGGTGAAGAATTAAAATAGCTAGTCTGGAAATTCTAATTTTACTAAACACTTGGCTAGTAAAATGGAATGAAATTAGTCAATTCAGCTCAGTAATTCCCTGAGCATTAATGAATAGGGATACAAAGACAAAAATGAAAAACAAACCTTGCACTCAAGAATTCACATTTCGTCATGTACTGTATGGGAGCTGAGATTGGGCAGGTGAGGGAGAGCAGACCTAATTTACTCTGATGGCCAGGCTCTGGGATACTTGGAGTTTGTAGATGTATGGCATGTGTAACATTCATGATATACATTAAGTACATATTTGTGTCACACACTCACACACAGAGACACATATATTTCTCTTTCCCCTCTAAATGTTTTGCAAACAGAAAGTACTTGTCCACAATCTGATATAGGCTCTACATATACATTCTTATTAAATATATTTTCACATTAGTTAAGTTGCATAAAAGAATTAGAATGAATGGGAGAAACCACGAGAAAGAAAAAACAAAGCAAAAAAAGAGCAAATAATATGCTTCAATCTGCATTGAACTCCATATTTCTTTCTCTGGATGTGGATGGCATTTTCCATTGTGAGTAAGAATAGCACTATTTGATTCATCTAGTTAGAAAGTCAGTATTTTTGTCTCAGTTTTGTAGAATGCACCTATATATAAACCAGATTAGAATGTATCCATTCCTTTGTCCTTGTCATACATGTCATCAACATCATTTGTGTAAAATCATTGTGCTAAGATACTGGGGATAGGGACACAAACATATGCAAAACATCGACCCAGGTCTCAATCTAGTCCATCCAAGCTGTGATAACTTTTGAAATTACTCCACCTCACTCTTCATGAGCTGCATTTGACTTCTTAAACACTCTTGTTACTCTCGGGCACACAGGCCAATTCTGTTCAAGTTGTAGGATGTCTGATGTTTCTGTATTGCCTCACAGATCCCACTCCAAGCTTGTTTCATTAGGGGGATTTCCCTGAGGGGAAGAAGGGTTCATGTTCATTCAGGAGCCTACTCAAGGCAAAAATGACCCTGTAGAGCTAGCATACATATACCAGCTGTACAGGCCATCTGGCTTTCCAGTAATCATTATGGGATTTACCAGACTAGAAAGTGTCTGTATATATACCCAAGGTGTCAACTTACTGCTCATTAACATCTTTGCCAAGAAGAGGGGGGGCAGGGAGAAGAGAAGAGACAGTCAATTTGCTTTTATTTTAGAACTCTGGTTAAAGGTTTAATTAACTAAGCTTCCTGTCATATACCAGTTCAAGTGAGAGGCAGTCTGGCATAATAGAAACATATTCTGAAGGTCAGGAAGACCTGATTTCATGCACTAGATGTGGGATTCTGAATTAATTGCCTGATCATTGAGTACTGTAAAGCAATCCTAAAACTCTTAAGTCACAGATCATTTGTGGATCTCCATTGGTAGAGGGAGTTTCTTCTGAAATCTAGTCTTCCCTCTCCCCAAACCCTCTTTCCCTATGAAGTCCAAAATCATTAGCCTAGTATTCAATGCCCTTTACCTATCCCACCTTGCAATACTTAACTCCCATTGCTTCTTACGTAATAAACTCTAATTTTAGGCAAATCTGCTTACTCACTCTTGAATCACTGTCTGCTGAAGTTGCCATAAGCATTTCCATCTCTGTCTTTGCTTTTACCAGTTCTCCTGGCTGAAATACTTTCTTACCCATATATAAGAATCATTCTAACTCTTTAAGACATTGCTTAGGTATCCATCCCTTCCTTTGTGATTTATTCCCTAAACACTCCAACCTTCAGTGAACAGTCAGGGATTGATTGAGTTCATTACCAAAAGATGCCTTTTCTGAACTCATAAAAAACTTACTTGACTCATCACTGATACAACTTAACCTTCCTTGTAATTATCTTCCTTAACTACCTTTTCATGTCTGCATGTCTTTGCTCCCCTTAAGGAAAAGAGGTGTGTGTGTGTGTTTAAAAATAGCAGTAGAACTGTCCTCAACAAAATTAGGGAATGTTAGAGAAGGAGGCATGTTTAATGAGAAAGTTAAATGATGAGTTCAATTTTGGGTATTCTTAGTTTGAAGTAAGAAGAGGTAGAGATGTCTACCAGTGTGTGGCAGGTTGGATTTAGTTAGGAAGACGTAGGCTCAAATACTGTCTCTGACACTTACTAGCTTTGTGGCCGTGGACAAGGCATTTAAACTTCTCTGAGTCTGTCTTCTCATCTGCAAAATTGAAATACTGGAATAATATCTGAAATATCTACTTCATAAAGTTCTGAGGGGCAAAAAATGCAGAGCATGTTGCAAATTTTGAAATGTTCTATAAATATCAGATATTATTGCATATAATAAATATTTAATACATGTTAAAAGTTGAATGATTCCAAGTGATATGTAAATGTAATGTATCTTCAGTTATCCCTATCTACTCTATCCCTGATTAGTATATATGTCTTTATAACAACATTCTTGTCTTTTCTCTATTCATTCTAATAAACCTGCCAGACCAATCTTTCTTAATATCTATTTATGACATTCCTTTGCTCAAAAGTCTTCAGTGGCTTCCTTTTGCATATAGCTCAGTTCAATTCCACAGATACTTATTGAGCAACTGTGATGAATAAGACATTACCTTAAATGATGGAAATCCATGGCCTAAAATGAAGTAGTTCCCACCATCAGTCATAAAGGGAAGGGTGCCTCAGGAGTAGAAATTACACGGGATAATAGTGAGAAGGTTAAAGAAGAACACAAAGAACTCTAGGAATATATGAGGATTCAGTAAACATAAAAAATTAGAATCTTGGAGGAGAATTCTCAAAGACAGAGATAGGGAAAGAGTGAATTCCAGGGACTGGGGACAGGTCGTACAAATATATAGCGACATGGTGCCCTCAACAAGGATTGGGCGAGAAGCAAAATGGCCAGTTTGGATGGAATGAAGAATGTTTGAACAGGAATAATATGCAGCATTGGAACGATTGGAACTAGATTGTAGATACTTAAATGCCAGGCTGAGGAGTTCTAAGTTATTCTAGAGGCAGTAAGGAGCAACTGAAAGTTTTTGAGCAGAAGAGTAACATGCATGAACCAGACAGCATGGCAACTGTGTGATAGATGGATTAAGGAGAGTACACACTTTTTCAGAGGGACCAGAGTGCTATTATAATTACTTTGGAGGTAGAATTAAGAGGATTTAGTAATTGATCTAATATAGGAAGTGAGGGAGAAGAAAATGACCAAGATGTCTCCAAGGTTACAAATGTAGGTGAGTAGGAGGATGGAAATATTTTTAATGGAGAAGTAGAGAAGATGAACCCAGTTTGGGTCATGTTGAGTTTGAGATGACTACCGTATAGAAATGTCTAGCGAGCAGTTAGAGATGTGGAACTGAATTTCCATATGGAGTGATATCATGGGTAGACAGTTTGGGAGTCATTTGTTTTTTGTTTTTATTATGCAAAACATTTCCTTAATAGTCATGTTGTAAAAGAAAACATAGACAAAAAAATCAAGAAAAATAAAGAAAGTTAAAAGAAATATGCTTCAATCTGTATTCAGACACCATAATTTCTTTCTCTGGGGATGGATAGCATTTTTTTTTTGAGGGCAATTGGGGTTAAGCAACTTGCCCAAGATCACACAGCTAGGTTTTTTGTTTGTGTGTGCGTTAAGTGTCTGAGGCTGGATTCGAACTCAGGCTCTTCTGACTCCAGGGCCGACGCTCTACTCACTGCACCGCCTAGCCACCCCAATAGCATTTTTTATCATAAATCCTTCAGAGTTGTCTTAGATCATTGTATTTCTGAGAATAGCTAGTCATTCATGGCTGATCAGCTGTACACAGTACATTCCACTTTGCGTCAGCCCAGGCAAATCTTTCCAGGTTTTTCTGAGAGCATCCTGCTCAACATTTCTTACAGTGAAGTAGTATTCCATCACAATCACAGCTTGTTCAGCCATTCCCCAATTGATAGGTATCCCCTCAATTTCCAATTTTTTGCCCCAAGAAATGAGCAGCTATAAATACTTTTGCACACATAGGTCCTTTTCCTTTTTGTTGTCTTTTTTTTTATCTCTTTTTTTTTAGACAGACCTAGTAGTGGTATTGCTAGATCAGAGGATATGCATGGTTTTATAGCCCTTTGGGCATAGTTCCAAAATGCTCTACAGAATGGTTGAATCGATTCACAACTCCACCATTAGTGCTTTACTGTCTCATTTTACTCATATTCCCTCCAAGATTTGTCATTTATCTTTTCTGTTTTATTAGCCAATCTAATAGGCAGTACCTCAGAATTGTTTTAATTTGCATTTCTTCAAGCAATAGTGAGAGTTTTTTTTTTTTTTCATATGGCTTTGGATAGCTTTGATTACTTCATGTAAAAACTGTATTTTTTGATCATTTATCACTTGGGAATGGCTCTTATTTTTATAAATTTGACTCAGTTTTCTATATGTTTGAGAAATGAGGCCTTTATTGAAGAAACTTTCTTCAAATTTCTTTCACAGTTTCTATTGCTAACTATATTTCTTTCCATTTCATTCCCCCCGGTTTATTTTATTTTTTCTCTCCTTTTCGCCCTGTTCCTGTTCAAGTGTTTTGCTTCTGACTACCCCTTTCCCAGTGTGCCCTTCTGTCACCACCACCCCTTCTCTTAGCCCCTTATCCTCCTACTCTCCTGTAGGGTAATAAGATAGATTTCTATACCCAGTTGAGTGTATGTGTTCTTTCCTCTTTGAGCTAGTTCTGACAAGAGTAAGATTCACTCACTGCCCCTTACCCTCTTCGCTGTAAAAGCTTTTTTTGCCTCTTTTATGTGAGAATATTTAACCCATTCTACCTCTCCCTTTCTCCTTCTCCCAGTCCATTTCTCTCTCACCCCTTAATTTTATTTTTAGATATCATCTCTTCATATTCAAGTCACACCTGTGCCCTCTTTCTATATATACTCCTAACTATAATTCCTAATAATTAGAAAGGTCTTGAGTTACAACTATCATCTTCCCATGTAGGAATGTAAACAGTTTAACCTGATTATGTTCCTTTCCTATTTACCTTTTCATGCTTCTCTTGAATCTTGTATTTGAACGTCAAATTTTCTGTTCAGCTCTTGTCTTTTTATCAAGAATGCTTGAAAGTCCCCTATCTCACTGAATATTCATTTTTTCTCCTGAAGGATTATACTCATTTTTGTTGGGTGGGTAATATTTGGCTGTAATTCTAGCTCCTTTGCCCTACAGAATATAATATTTCAAGTCCTCCAATACTTTAATGTAGAAAATGTTAAATCTTGTGTTATCCTGACCATGGCTTCACTGTATGTGAATTGTTTCTTTCTGGTTGTTTGCAATATTTTCTCCTTGACCTGGGAACTCTGGAATTTGGCTATAACATTCCTGGGAGTTTTCATTTGGTGACCTCTTTCAGGAGGGGATTGGTGGATTCTTTCAATTTCTATTTTACTCTCTGATTCTAGAATGTCAGGGCAGTTTTCCCTGATAATTTCTTGAAAGATGATGTCTGGGCTCTTTTTTTTTATCATGGCTTACAATCAGTCCAATAATTTTAAAATGATCTCTCCTTGATCTGTTTTTCAGGTCAGTTGTTTTTCTCATGAGATATTTCACATTGTCTTCTATTTTTCTTTCTTTTGGTTTTGTTTTATTGCTTCTTAATTTCTCATAGAGTTATCAGCTTCCATTTTTTCCTCTAATTTTTAAGGAATTATTTTCTTCAGTGAGCTTTTGGACTTTCTTTTCCATTTGACCAAATCTGCTTTTTAAGGCATTCTTCTCCTTATTGACTTTTTGGACCCCTTATACCATTTGGCTTAGTCTATTTTTTAAGTTGTTATTTTCTTCAATATTTTTTTGTCTCCTTTACCAAGCTGTTGACTCTTTTTTCATGATTTTCCTGCAATACTCTCATTTCTTTTCCCAATTTTCTCTACCTCTGTTATATGACTTTCAGAACCTTTTTTGAGCTCTTCCATGGCCTGAGACTAATTCATATTTTTCTTGGAGGTTTTGGATGTATGGTCTCTGACTTTGTTGTCTTATGATTACATGTTTTGCTCTTCTTTGTCACTATAGTAACTTTCTCCAGTCATGTTTTTTTCCCATTGTTTTCTCATTTTCCCCAGCCTATTACTTGCTTTTTAACTCTTTGTTAAAGAAGGGTTCTGCTTCTATTGCAGAAGGATCACTGTCCCAAGATTCAGGGGTTTTGTTCAGTTGTTTTCAGAGATACTTTTAGGGACCCATAAGTTTTCAGTAATTCCAAGGTGGTATAATGTAAAGAGAGGTGTTTACTACTCTGCTGGGATGTGCTCTGATCTGTGAGTTAACCTCAAGCACTCTTCTCTACCCTAGAATTGTGAGGAGGGTCCCCTCTCCACTGTGGTCACAAACTTTGCTGTGTTAGTGTTTCTTCTTGTCCTGGGACTGCCACCCAGGATTATAATGTGGATCTGAATATGGGCAAAGCAACAAAGACCTGCCTCAGTGCTAGCAAAAAGACCCCTGTAATCTCCTTCTGACCAGTTGTTTGACCCCCTTACCGTCTGTGGTCTGACACCTCCAGAAGCAGCTGCTGCCACTGCTGATTCAGTCACTCTCGAGGCTGCTCCTGATATGCTGTGCCCAGAGTTCTGCTGGAGGAGCCTGTGCTAGATTGCACTCCCCTCTCACCCTGGTGCAGCAGACCTTTCATGCTGACCCTCTAAGTTGTCTTTGGCATCTGTGGGCTAAGAGTTCTGGAAACCACCACTGGTGCCACTGATTCAGTTGCCCAGAGGCCTGCTCCAGGTTTGCTGGGGATGGGGTATGTGTTGGCACAGCCTGCACTGGACTGTGCTCCTTTCTCACTCTGGTTCAACACACCTTTCCTGCCAACCTTCCAGGTTATCTTGGGCAGGGAATTTGTTTCATTCTGTCTTTTTGTAGGTTTTGCTCTTCTAGAATTTGTTTACATTCTTAACTTGTCACTCAATCCCTCTCAGATTTAGGTTCCTCGGTTATGAAATGGAGGGTAATATTAGCACCTATTTCATAGGTTTGTTGCAAGGATCAAATAGAATAACTATTATCAAGCACATTGCTTTACTACAGCGAATTGTCTCTGTCTCTGAGTCAATTGTTTAGAAATACTAACTAAACCTATTGGGAGCTGATGAAATTACTAAGGGAGACAGAAGAGATTCCAAATTGGAGCCTTAAGGGTAGAAAGTAGCTGATAATATGGCAAAAGAAACTGAGAAGAAACAATCATATAGGTAGGAGAACCTAGAAGAAGCAGTGTCACATAATCTGAGGAGGGCTGGGTATTCTCAGCCCTCCTTGAATTGTGACATTGCTTATAGGGCTATGAAGGACAGTATTAAAAGCTTCAGAAAGGTGAAGGAAAATGAAGTTTGAGAAAAAGCCATCATATTTGGCAGTTCATATGATCAGTCAATTAATAAGCATTTGTTTTAAGTGCCTATTAAGTGCCTATTACTGAGCATACAAATACAAAGAGTAAAGCAGTTTTATTCTCATGGAATTACATTCTGATGGGTCATTCAAATTCAACCTCAGACACTTACTAGCTGGGCAAGTCACTTGACACTGTTTGCCTCAGTTTCCTCATTTTTCAAATGAGCTGGAGAAGATAATGGCAAACCACTCCAGTATCTTTTCCAAAAAAATCCTAAATGGGCTCACAAAGAGTCGGACATGACTGAAATGACTGAACAACAACAAGAAGAAATGGTTCTAGTAACTTTTTAATACTTGGCGTTATGGGAATGGGAATTTAACATCTTCCTTGCCCTTAGGCCCTTTGATAGGCTTAACCTGGAGCCTCTGGTGGGAGGCTTGGTTTTCAAGAATGCCCATGCCTTGGTGCTTTGTGATTGGGCAGTGGGTCAAGAGGGTTGTTATATTCTCTGAGGCAGGTGAAGGCTATATAAACCCTGATGTGAGGCTTTGTTTTGGGGCTCACTTTGAGAAGTGTTGTGTGATTTGACCAGATGAGACTATGGGCAGCTATTGAGAGCCCCCCCGGCTTTGAAAACCCAGATGTTGGTATTCCCCTCTCTGGTAACTGTGACTAGGTATAGATGTAATAGTCAGACAGTTGGAGGCCTGTCTGATGAAATGTTTCTCTGTCTTCTTGTAACTTCGGTTTGTAACCTCTCTGTATACTCTGAAGTTCGGGGTGCTGACTTTTTCCCTTGAACTAGGTAAATGATATGTTTGAGTGATTAAAGCAAGATTGCTAAAACATTTTGACTTGCTTTCCTTTAGAAAACCAGATCTAAGAACCTGTGTTGGCAGCCACCCTGGGGACGCTGGGGTGCTTGCTGCTGAACTTTTGTACACTGATATGTTAGGCTGTAGTTTTCTGCAGGCATTCTTGCATATGTGGGCATCCCTTCTGGTTCTCTTGAGCTCCCATTCATATATAGTGTCTGAAGAGGTAGAGGAGGGGTTGGGAGTCTAATTACAGTCTAATTTTGTTTTGTTTTGAGGGATCAGAGAAAAGGAGCAGTGGCAAAGGGCACAAAGACATGGCTGCTGCTATTTCAGAAATTCTCAAGTTTCTTGGTGTGTGTTGGCCTATGTATCTAAACTATGCTCATAATTTATAAAGAAGGAGATGGATAAATTGGAGTGGGTCCCAGGGAGTATAACAGTATGGTTATGTATAAAGATCAGTTGAAGGAATTGGGGAGGTTTAGCCTCTTAACACTTACTAGTTTGTCACTCAATCCCTCTCAGATTTAGGTTCCTCAGTATAAAATGGAGGGTAATAATAGCACCTGTTTCACTGGTTTGTTTTAAGGATCAAATAAAATAACAAGCATAAAGCACATTACAAATCTGAAATTGCTGTATAAGTGCTAGCTAGTATTAGTTATCATTTTGTTTAAAGAAGAGACTTAGGAGGACATATGGCTTTGTTGGAGTTTTTGAAGTGATGTCTTCTTGGAATGAATATTAAACTTCTGCTTGGTGTCTGAGGGCAGAAATTAGAGCAAACAGCAAAAGCTGCAAAAAGATTTGAGTTTGATTGGGGCGGCTAGGTGACACAGTGAGTAGAGTGCTGGCCCTGGAGTCAGAAGGACCTGAATACGGATCCAGCCTCAGACACTTAACAAACACAAACAAAAAACTAGCATGTGACCTTGGGCAAGTTACTTAACCCCAATTGCCTTCCAAAAAAGAAAAAAGCCAAAAACAAAAAAAGATTTGAGTTTGAAACCAAGAAACATTTCCTAATGATGAGCTATCTAAAATGGGCTGCCTTGAGAAGTTGTGGGTGCCCTTCATTGTAGGACTTCAAACAGAGACTGAATGATTATTTACTGGGAATGTTATGGAAGGGATTCTTGAAGGGTGATTTCTAGGTTCTTTCTTTGATCATGGCTTTCAGGTAGGCCAATAATTTTTAAATTATCTCTCCTGGATCTATTTTCCAGATCAGTGATTTTTCCCATGAGATATTTCACATTGCCTTCTATTCTTTCATTTGTTTGGATCTGTTTAACAGCATCTTCATTTCTCATAAAGTCATTAGCTTCCATTTGCTCAAGTCTAACTCTGAAGGAATGAATCTCCTCAGTGAGATTTTGAGATTCTTTTTCCATCTGGCAAATTTGGCTTTTTAAGGCATTCTTCTCCTCATTTCCCTTTTGAGCCTCCTTTGCCATTTGAGTTAGTCTATTTTTTAGGGTGTTATTTTCCTCAGTCAGGCTGTTGACTTTCATTTCATACTTTTCCTGCATCCTTCTCATTTCTCTTCCCAATTTTTCCTCCACTTCTCTTATCTGCTTCTTAAGGTCCTCTATGGCCTGTAACCTGCTCATATTTTCATTTGGGGATTTTGGTACAGGATTTCTGACCCCACAGTCCTCCTCCTGTTCCCTGCTTTGATCTTCTTTGCCCCCCCAAATAGGAATCTAATGTTGCATTTTTCTGTTTATTTTGTTTCCTTTGCTTAGGCATGTTGCCACTTAATTACTTGACTTCTGGGCTTCTTGCCACAGTAGGATTCTGCCACCAGACAGGGGAGCTTCCATCCTGAATGTTGGGGTCTTCACAACTTCTGGTTCTGGCAAGTTGGATGCCCACCCCAGACCTCCCCCCCGGGATCAGAATCCAGATCCAAGCAGGTTAAAGCAAGAGCTATTACCCCCCAAGACTGATCGCTGAATCTCCCTACAGTTCACAGGCCAGGGGCTGGAGCTGCCACTGAAACTGCAAAATGGCATGTCTCCTGAGTGGCTTCTAGCCCCCAGGGGAGGAAGCCAAGGCGTTCCCCAAATACTGGTCCCAAAGTCCATAGGGCACTAACCTCTCACTTTGTCCTAGGCATGTCTTTGTTGATAATTCTGGAATCACCACAGCTGCTCGTGTTCTGGGGTCCCTCCAGCCAGTTGCTGGCCTGGCGGCCCTGGGGCTAAAACCGTGGCTCACAAGGGCCTGAGCTTGGCTCCCAGAGCGCTTTGCTGTTGGTTCCCAGTGTGATGTGCTGTCGGTTCCCAAAGTGCTGTGCTGGCCGCTCCCTGCAGGGCTGCTGGGCTGTCCTCCAAGGGAGGTTAGCTTCTCTGTGTTGTTCTGTGGGTGCTGGGGTATAGAAGGGATTCTTGTTCAGGTGTGAATTAAACTAGCAGGTCTTCACTGTCCCATCCAACTCTGATTCTTTGAAAATCCAAAACATCATGAAGTGCTGAATAAAACCCTAGAATTGGGCGGCTAGGTGGCGCAGTGAGTAGAGTGTCGGCCCTGGAGTCAGAAGGACCTGAGTTCGGATCTGACCTCAGACACTTAATGCACACACAAACAAAACCTAGCCGTGTGACCTTGGGCAAGTTACTTAACCCCAATTGCCCTCCAAAAAAAAAAAAAGAGGGAGGCAAATAAAACCCTAGAATAAAAAGCATAAAGTATACTATTATAAAAGCTTGAATAAGACACACTGAGGACAAATAAAAACAAAAGGAAGCATGATTTTACATGTTATGTACTAAATTTATAGAACTTTACTAGACTGTAAGCTCCATTAGGGCACGGATCACTATTTAGTTTTTTTCTTTGATAGTATGGTGCCTCTCACTTATAGAAGTACAACTAAGTCCTGATTAGTGTGAATGATGAATCTCTAAAGTGGATCCACATATTTGGACTTGCATTATTTAGAGATATAATTATGTAAAATATAGCAGTTGGTTCCAGTCCAATGGAAATATTTGCTTAGTTGAATTGAGTCATCCCCCTTGAGACCATACAGTTTGAAAAAATAAAAAGCTTGACAAAAAGTTTAGCCATATTCATGGCTGACAGATTCATAATGGACTAGCAGGGGAAATTAGGATATTTGGTTGTGTATTTATTATCTCCGTGGTTGGCATAAAAAAGTAATCCTTGATGCTTTTGTCAGAGATGGAACATGGTGGGATATAATGGACCATTGGATGGATCCAAAACAATCATGGTTTTTCTTTATATTCCTATTGATTTCATGATTCTTATAACTCTTTAAAACTTGCTGTACAGTGTGTTTATTTTAATTAAGGTAAGTTAAAAGCCATATCATATTGAGAATTTTGTACTTGGAAATAGTTGCAGATGCCCTTGTATTTCCACTAAGCAGAGTTAAGAATTGTGGTTCTCTATCTCATGTCAGTAGGAAATGGGCTTTGAGTTGTTGTTGTTGGGTTATTTTTTCTTTTGTTTTGCTTTCCCCTGGAAGTTATTATAGATTTGCACTGAACGATTCAGAATTACTCAGTATTTCTTCTTTATGGTGTCAAACATTTATGAGACAGCTATGACAGGATATGAAGTTAGAGGAAGCTAACTGGCCAGTATGGGAATTAGAACCTCCTTAATACCATGTTCTAATCAATTTATCTAACCAATGTAGTCACTAATTTGTATTAAGTTAGAATAAAAAACTTTTAAGTTCTTGGTTCATTCTAGACGTTCAACAAATATTTAATAAAACTCAATTGAATCATGTCTGCCTAGATAGCTAGCTAGTCTGCTAAATTTGTTTTCATTTTTCCAGACTTTTAAATTGATTCAGGGAATCCTTGTTAAGTAAACTCTCTGCTAGTGATATCATTAGCTCCCAAGGTTTCAGTTACCATCTCCATGCTTACCAGTCTCAGATCTACTTATCCAGTCCTAAACTCTCTGTGCTAATCTCTAGGCTTGAATCTCTGCCATATCAAACTGGATGTTCCCTAGGCACCTTAAACTCAGCATCTCTAAAACTGAACTCATTATCTTTTCCCCAAACACTCCATCCTTCTTAACTTCCCTATTACTATCAAGGACATCATCATCCTCCCAGTCACCCAGACTGAACTCCTCACTTTCTCTCACCTTCCCTATCCAGTCTGTTGCCAAGGCCTGTTGATTCTACCTTTGTACATCTGTTGTACATGCTGCCTTCTGTCCTCTCTCACTACCACTCCCCTGGTGAAGGCACTTGTCCCCTCACACCTGAAGTATTGTAATAGCCTGCTGGTTGGTCTGCTTGCCTCTAGTCTCTCCCCACTCTGGTCCCTCCTCCACTCACTAATCTTAAAGCAGCAGTCTGACCAGGACACCCTCCTACTCAATAAATTCCAGTTGCTCCCTATTACCTCCAAGATAATATATAAAATCTTCCGTTTGTAATTCAAAGTACTTCACAATCGGGCTCCTTCCTACCTTGCCAGTCTTCTTTTTCATTTTTTTTTTGGAGGGGGAAGGCAAGGCAATTGGGGTCAAGTGACTTGCTGAAGGTCACACAGCTTGTAAGTGTCAAATGTCAAAGGCTGAATTTGAATTCCTGTCCTCCTGACTCCAGGGCCAGTGCTCTATTCACTATGCCACCTAGGTACCCCTCTTCTCAGTCTTTTTATACCTTACTCTCTTCCCACATATTCTATAATGCAGTGACACTGAACTCATTGTTATTCTTCACACAAGATACTCCATCTTCAGACTCAGGACCTGTTCACTGGCTGTTCCCCATGTCTGGGATACTCTTCCTTCTCATTTCCATGTCCTGGTTTTCATCATGTCCTAGGTAAAATTCCATCTTCGATGAGGTGCCTTTCTTGATTCCTCCTTAGTGTCTTCCCACTCTGGATTAGCCCTAGTTCATCCCTTAGGTACTTTGTTTGTTTTGTACATAATTGCTTGCATGTTATCTCCCCTATTGAACTGTAAGTTCTGCCAGTGCAAAAATTGTCTCTGATTCTTCTTTGTATCCCCAGCACTTAGCATAGTGCCTAGCACAGAGTAGGCCCTTAATAGATGCTTGATTCATTTGTAATTTACAGCCTTAGAGAGTTGCCTAGGGAACTGAGAGATAGAATGACTTGTCTGGGACACATCTAACTTTTATCCCAGAGAGAAACTGGGCCTTCCTAACCCCAAGGTCTGCCCTATACCTTATACCTTCATTGTCATTCTCTCTCTCTCTCTCTCTCTCTCTCTCTCTCTCTCTCTCTCTCTCTGTCTCTCTCTCTCTTTCTCTCTCTCTCTTTCTCCCTCTCCCCGTGTCTCTCTGTGTCTCTCTTTCCCCTTTCCCTCTACACACACACACACACACACACACACACACACACACACACACACACACACACACAAAGTCTCACACACAATGTTATACATATATGCACATATATAGAGCCACACATATAGAGGAAAGAAAAAGTTCAGTGTCTTTGTAATAGTAATTGAGGAGGTCCTTGAGGGATAGATAGCCAGGGCTCTGTTACTTTTTTATTAAATCTTGAATATTTGAATTTTGGCTCATGGTCTGCTGCATGGGAAACTAAGGGGGTTGGTGCCAGTGGGAAAAACACTCCAATTAATGAGGTGAGACAGATAGTTAAATCAGTGCCATGTGTACAGTTTCAGTGAAGGTCAAATGAGTATTTTTTTTTGGTATGTTTTTTAAGAAAAAAAAAGTTTTAGAGATTAGAATAGAAAACCCTATCAGAGTCAATTCAATCTCCACAAATATTTAAGTACGTATTCTGCGCAAGTCATATATTCCAGTTTTCCCCAGCATATGATGTTCCTTATTTATGTGACCTTACTTCCCTGATCCTCAGCTATCTTGTCTGTAAGGGGAAAGGAATAAGCATTTATTAAGTGCCAACTGTGTACCAGGCATTATACTAAACACGTTACAAATATTATCTCATTTAGTCCTCAAAACCCTGGGAGGAGGTGCTGTTATAGTCCCATTTCACAGTAAAAGAAACTGAAGCAGAAAGAGGTTAAGTGACCTGTCCAGAGCTATACAGCTAGTAAGTGTTTGAGTACACATTTGGATTTAGGTTTTCTTGATTCCAGACCCAGTGCTCTATCCACTTCACCACCTAGATGCCTCTTAAAATTTATGATGTAATGTAAAATAAAAGGGTTGAATTAACTGACCTCTGAGGTCCCTTTTAGCTGTAAATCTATGAACCTGTGATAACGTAATCTAAGAGTTTGCCAAAATCTACTTCAAAGCCTATAGGAGACCTGTCAAATTGCAGCTTTTGAAATATAATCTTGTGTTCAAAGATGTACATATTATGTCTATATCTTCCTTTGACATTACTATTTAGTTATATTTTCCTGAAAATAGTAAACTATTGCAATGAAAAGTAAGAATATAGTCTGGTCTAGGTTGTAGTTTTAGGAGCCTTCAAATTTTGGAGAAAATATAGCAAACCTAATAAAAATGAAGCTTGTGTTCCCCCAAACCACTCATGGTAGAATTAATAGGTGTTTTTAATATGAACTTAAGTACTTTACTACTGTTATTTCCAGTTATAAAGCTGACAATTGACACTTTGGGGCCAACAGACTTGTTTTTAGTGCTAAAAGCATATACACATACTCACTAAAAAAATAACTGTGGAACCCCATTTTCCCTGCTGTACTTTAGTGATTCACAGGGCTTGATGAAGCTTAATATTCTTTCAGGTTCTACAGGTGTGAGTTTTATCACTACACAATTCTAATGATACTTGCTAACATTTGATTTCTGGGAGAAGTCAATTATGGCTTGCTCTGTGTTCACATTACAGAAAGACCCCTGAAGGAGAAACTCAGATTTTTCAGTGTGAAGATTTTTTTCAGAAAAATGGTGTTGAGGGAAGATGGAATGTCTATTGCCTCATAAATTCTGGTGTAAGTTGGCTGTTAAGTAAGTGGTAGAGGGAGAGCTGATGGGAAGATGATTGATCTGAAAACATCAGAAACATGGAAGCCAGTGATACCATTGAGTCAAGGTGGGTTTGGGCAAGCTCAGAGAGTTGGGTAACAAATCTAGAGGTGGGCTTAAAACTTTATCGAATCAGAGATTTAGAGTTGGCAGAGTGCTGAGAGCTCACTTAATCCAACACCCTCATTTTGCAGATGAGAAAAATGAGGTCCAAAGAATTTAAATGACATAGGCAAGATCACATGAACTGGCAATACCAGGTCCCTCTGACTTCCAATACAACACACTTTCCATTACACAGATGATGACATGAATGTGTGCATGCAGAGTTTGGTTGCAACAAATTTTAGTCATGTTTTGTCTAGCCCTACCTCTGTCTGTCTCCTGGCACTAAACTCTGGCTATCTGAAATCTTGACCTTGCTTCTTGTCAGCCTCACTTAGGATTCTTGTTGCTAATCTCTGATAATGCCTTCTACCTCTGACCACCAATGGAAAGTTGCTCTCTGTGTTTAAACTTTTTTGCTATAACTTCCCAGTTGCTAGTAGAAGTTAGGTTTGATCCTTACTAAAGATCCTCCCTAGCCATAATTCTTACCTGACCCTCAGCTGGGCACTGCTAAGAGACCGGGTCTTATGGGGCAGTGCAGGAAGCCTAGCTAAGTGGAGCTTTTAAATCATCCAGCCAATAGACAATAACGATCTTGTTTAAATAATGGGGAATCTTGAAAAACATATTATTTTCTCAAAAAAAAAGGTTTTAAGGTTATGTAATAATATTTTATTATTTCTTTGCAAGTAGATTCTCACAGTACTACCAATAATATTAGTAACTGTCCTTAATGCAGTTTGTTTATAAGTATTTGTAGTTTTATTCTTAGTACTTATTAATCACTTCTTCACTCTTTTCCCTTCTTGTCTACCCCTCCCCAACCCTGCTTAGTGCCTTCAGAGTAGAGTTTGGCTTGTGGTAGAAATTGGCTCCTAAGTGTTCTCTGGCAAGGAACAGTGTCTGTGCAGGAAGGAGTTGATCTTGCAAGTCTTTGAGTTCTAGAGATCTAGCCAAGTATTTTGAAGAAGTTCCCCCCTTTTCACTCCCTTCTCCAGGTGTTGACTTAGAATTTTGGCCCCAGACCTCATTTAATATTCTCTTATTGTATAATTTTCAAGGAGATGTTAAATTAGGTACTCTCTTCACCTTTCTGGTAAACTTATCTCACCAAAAACTGCTTAGATCCTTAGAAGATCTTGGCTTCAGTTTGTATATATCATTATACTGTCTGTCCCCCAATTATTTACTTATTTTTAGTTTTCAACATTCATTTCTACAAGATTTTGAGTTCCAAATTTTTTCTCCATCTTTCCCCTACCCCCCATCCCCTTCCATCCTTATCCCTTTCCCCCTTACTTTCTTGTAGGGCAAAATGGATTTTCCTGTCTCACTGCCTGTATATCTTATTTCCTAGTTGTGTGTGAAAACAATTTTTAACATGTGTTTTTAAAACTTTGAATTCCAGATTCTCTCTCTTCTTCCCTCCTTACACACCCTCATTGAGAAGACAAGCAGTTCAGTATAGGTTACACATGTGTAGCCATGCAAAACATTTAAATAGTAGTTATATTGTGAAAGACTAACTATATTTCCCTCTATCCTATCCTGCCCTCCACTTATTCTATTTTCTCCTTTGTCCCTGTCCCTTTCCAAAAGTGTTTGCTTCTGACTATCCCTTCCCCTAATCTGCCCTCTCTTCTATCATCCTCCCCCTCTTATCCCATTCCCCCCTACTTTTCTGTAGGGTAAGATACCCAGTTGAATGTGTATGTTATTCCCTCCAACTCATTCCTTTTCACCTTCCTGCTCTCTCCCTCTGTTGTAACTGCTTTCTCTTGACTTTTCTGTGAGAAAATTTACCCTATTCTATCTCTTACTTTCTCCTTCTCCCAATATATTCTTCTCTCACCACTTAATTTTAATTTTTAGATATCATGCCTTCATATTCAATTCACCCTGGACCCTCTGTCTATATATACATATATACATGCATTCATCCATCCATATACACACATATTTTATACATATATATGTATGAATGTATACACACATATTTCCTTCAACTATCTTAATATTGAGAACAGTCTTATGAGCTACAAATTGTCTTTCTGTGTAGGAATGTAAACAGTTCAGTTTTAATTAGTTCCTTATGATTTCCCTTTCCTGTTTACCTTTTCATATTTCTCTTGATTCTTGTATTTGGCAAATTTTCTGTTTAATTCTGGTTTTTCATCAAGAATGCTTGAACATTCTCTATTTCATTGAATATCCACTTTTTTTCTAGAAGTTTTATACTCCGTTTTGCTGGGTAGGTAATTCTTGATTTAAATCCTAGCTCTTTTGACCTCTGGAATATCATTTCCCCAGCCCTTCAGTCCCTTAAGCTGCTAGATCCTGTGTTATCCTGATTGTGTTTCCACAATACTCAAATTGTTTCTTCCTGACTGCATGTAATATTATCTCCTTGACCTGGGAACTCTGGAATTTGTCTATAATATTCCTAGGATTTTTCTTTTGGGGATGTTTTTCAAGAAGCAATCAGTGGATGCTTTCAATTTCTGTTTTACTTTCTGGCTCTAGAATATCAGGGCAGTTTTCCCTGATACTTTCTTGAAAGATGATGTCTAGGCTCCTTTTTTTATCATGGCTTTCAGCTAGACCAAAAAAATTTTTAATTATCTCTCCTGGATCTATTTTCCAGGTCAGCTGTTTTTCTGATGAGATATTTCACATTGTCTTCTATTTTTCATTCTTTTGAATCTGTTTTATAATATCTTGATTTCTTATAGTCATTGGCTTCCATTTGCTCCATTCTAATTTTGAAGAAATTATTTTCCTTAGTGAGCTTTTGGTCCCCTTTTCCATTTGACCAGTTCTGCTTTTAAGGCATTCTTCTCCTCATTGTCTTTTTGGACTTCTTTTGCCATTTGAGTTACTTTATTTTTTTTTTAAAGCAATTGGGGTTAAGTAACTTGCTCAAGGTTACACGGCTAGTCATTATTTATGCGTGGGTGCTCATTTTCTGAGGCCGGATCTGATCTCGGGTCATCCAAACTCCGAGGCCGGCGCTCTTACTCACTGCGCCACCTAGCCGCCCCTTTAGGGCAATTGGGGTTAAGTAACTTGCCCAAGGTTACACAGCTAGGTTTTTTTGTTCGTATGGATTAAGTGTCAGAGGCCGGCTCCAAACTCAGGTCCTTCTGATTCCAGGGCCGGCGCTCTATTCACTGCACCACCTAGCCGCCCCTACTTTATTTTTTAAGATGTTATTTTCTTTGGGTTTTTTTTTTCATTACCTTTAGCAAACTGACTCATTTTTCATGATTTTCTTGCATCACTCTCATTTCTCTTCCCAATTTTTCCTCTGCTTCTCTTGATTTTCAAAATCTTTTTTGAATTCCTCCATGGTCTGAGACCAATTCGTATTTCTCTTGAAGGCTTTTGTTACGGGAGTTTTTACTTTGTTGTCTTCTTCTGGTTGTATGATTTGTTCTTCTTTGTCACCAAAGAAAAACTCTATAGTCTGATTTTTTCCATCTGCTTGCTCATTTTCCCAGCCAATTACTTGACTTTTGAGTTCTTTACCAAAGCAGGACTTTGCTTCCAGAGTGCAGAGTGCTCTGTCCTAAATTTCTGAGGTTTTGTGCAGCTGTTGTCAGAGTTACTTCTAGGCACCTGTAAATTTTGTTCTAAGGAGATATGATCAAAGAAAAGGTGTTTACTCCTCTTCCAGTCTGTGATTGACCATAAGCACTCTTTTCTGCCTCAGGACTCTCCACAGCTGCTACAAGTTCTGTCACGTTTGCGTTCTTCCTCACATCAGGACTGTAACCCAAGGCTACAACCCAGAGCCAAGCAAGGCAAAGCAAGAGAATCCTGCCTTAGTGACAGCAAAGAGATCCCTGCAGTTACTTGTGATCAGTTGCTTCATCTCCACACCTCTGTGGGATTGGAGCTCTAGAAGCAGCTGCTGTTACTGCGGCTGCTGCTCCTGCTACTGACATTTCTGCCACTCTGGGGCTAAAGCCGGAATGCTCTCTTCTCTCACACAGGTCCAGTAGAGTTCCCCCACTGACCTTTTACATAGTCTGGGTTTGAGAAGTCTTTGTGGGTTGAGAAGTCTGGAAACCACCACAGCTGGCAGTAATTCAGTCCCTTGAAGTCTGCTCTGACCTGGTCTGTGCTAGCCCAGGCCTTGTGGGACTTCGCTCTGCTCCCAGCCTGGGGAGATAGATCCTTCCTGCCAGCCTGCCCAACTGTCTTGGGCAGATGTGTTTCACTCTGTCATTTTGTGGGTTCTGTAGCTTTAAAATTTGTTTAGAACATTTTTTACAGGTATTTGGAGGTGATGGGTGATAAGCTCAAGCAGGGTCTTGCTTTTACTCTTCTATCTTGTCTCCACACCACTCCCAATTATACTGTTTTTACCATCACTTTTTTTGTTTCTTTAAAGAAGCTCACATTAACCTCTTGTTGAAGATTAATTGCCCTATCCTTTATTTTTCATATTTATCCTTTGTGTTCAGAGAGTGTTAAGGTCTCAACTCATTGTCCTCTAGCCAAAAGTTCCTGTTTATGTTTTCCTGCATGCTTTCAGCCTGTCTCCCTTAGAAGTTGGCTAACCTTAATAGGGAACATCCAGGGATTCTCAATCTTGGGCAGTGTGTGGGCTATTATTTAATTCCCTGCTTACTGCTGGTACTGTTGCTAATACTGATTCCATGAGTTTTCTATCCCTGCTGCTAAGTTTGACTCTATGTTTGTTCCTGTTCTACCCTTCTCACAACCAAAGACATATCAATTCTTAATTCTTTCTCTGGCTCGTACATTCAGGTACTTGCCTGACTCCTTTGCACCCAACCTTGACCCATAGTCAGCAGGGCACTACAAATATGCATACATATTTCCAGGGTAGATTCTCAAAATAAAACAAATTCTCTTCCTCAAAGGCAAAAGCAAAATATTTATTTAGAATATCACTATTAGGATACCAGGAGGTAAGATTTAGCAAGGTACTCATCACTAATGCAGAGATTGCCCAACATCTTAAGTATTCTTTCTGTTAGGCCTCCCCACAAACAAGCTCCCCTAGGCAAGTTCCTCCCTCTGCTCTCTTTCCTGCCTCTCCTGCTTCTGTTTCAGTCTCATTCTCTGCTGGATTGGGCAAGCTCCTCCCACACTGGGCCTAATGTGACTCAGGCAGTGTCATAGCTGTGAGCTGGGCCAGAGCTCAGTGAAGGTCACACAGACCTATTAATGGGTGGGGAAGATCTTCCTATTCCATTAATATTACAGTGACCTAACAGCCAGAAGAACTGATGTTATCTTAGGTTACATGAAAAGAGACTGTGTTGCATAGTGGATAAAAAGGCTCCAGAAAGACCTGGGTTCAAATCCAGCCTTAATATGTGTGTACACACACACACACACACACACACACACACACACACACACACACACAATGACATCCTGGGCAAGTGACTTCACTTCTCGATGCTTTAGGCAGCTCTTTAAAACTGTATGTTGCAAAGGAGATGCTGTTGTGCTTTGCTAGAGTTTTCTTATTAGGGAGTTTCCTATGTCAATGAAATCACAGGTCTAGTTTCTTTCCATAGCCTAGGGCCTAGAGTCTAGCGGGTAAAGTTCTTCTGTAGTTTGTGCTGTTCCATTGTAAATGCAGATTTCTTGACCTTGTCTCTTACTGTCTTAAGGGGAAGGAGAAAAGCCATGATTCTGATGCACTTCCTCTGCTGGTCTCCTGCCTAGTCTGCCTGCCAAGGAAGGAGAGAAATTCCATTGGTTCCTTCCACTGGTTCCCTCACAAGCTGTGTGATGAACCCCTCAGGATGCTAATAACCTACCTGACTTCATTACTCAGTGATTAACAAACTCTTACCTGGTCATACCCTCTCTATTCCAGTTATTCTGAACCACACACCCCCCCAACTGCAGTTCAACTCCATTCTCTATTCTCTACTTCCTACTTTTTTATTGTCGTCTCTCAACCCCCTTCTCCCTCCCTTCCATCAGTATCCTACTCTAAAGCTATTGCTTCTTCTGTTGTTTTCTCGGGAATGCTTGCTCCATAGATAACAAACTTGCTTTCATCTTAAATCTCCCCTCCTCCACTTCTTCCATCTTCTGACCTGGATCTTTGTGATAACGCAGCCTCTATGACCATACTTTCTAGCACTAGTTGCATTTTGACTCTTTCCATAGGGGAATATGACAGTGTAATGCTGTGTGTGCCTTGACTGATCTCCATAAAGGTTTGGGGAGCGGGGTGAATGTGTTTGCCTCAAACATCCCCCACTGAGGCTCAGGGGATTCCATAGGAGTTGTAGCTCCTACTATATTCTCTCTAGCCCCTGTGAGAAGGGTGTTTAGGGAATGCTGTAGGAATCGGTGCTCCGTGGTAGAAGTGGATAGAGAACAAGCTATATGGCCAAGAGGGCTTAGCTTCAGGATCTTCTTGGCACTATATTCATGGGCAAATTACTTAACCTTTCATTGTTCTAGGCCAGAGATATCAAAGTCAAGGCCCTCAAGCAGTCTGTAAAACTCCCACTCTGACAAAGTTCCCAGAAAAACTCCCACGTGCCACTGAACTAGATTAAAATGTAATTGGGAAATATTTAGGAAAATTAATAAAAATACCATATAACATACAATGTTAATTTTTGGTTCCATAAGTCACTATGTGGCCTGCAAGGATATGTTGACACCACAGTTCTAGGAAATTGTTTGTAAATTGCAAAGAGGCCAGTCTGCATTAGTAGAGTTTCCTTATCCAGGAGTTTTTGATACCAAGACAATCACAAGATCCTTGTGGATGAGAAATAGATCTAAATGAAAAGCAAAATGAAGGGAAAAGAATCTCTAAGCAGTACTGGAATCCAGATTCCATTTTCCAATTGCATTTTGCCATTCTGAATTTAAAATCAGCCAGACTGAGGGCAGCTGGGTGGCAAAGTGGATATGTCACTGACCTCCTGAGTCTGGCTCTTCCAAGTTCAAATGTGGCCTCAGATACTTACTAGCTCTACAACCTAGGAAAGTCACTTAACCCTAATTGTCTCCAAAAAAATTTTTTTTTAAAACCAGCTTGGTTTGGAAAAACAGCAGCAACAAAATTTATGTTCTCATTTTGTATCCCCGTTCCTGAGGCTAATAAATGCTTGTTGAACTTGATTAGAGAACCTTCTCAGATAAGAGGGAAGGCATTATTAATTTTTTTAATCTCTTCCTCACTGTTTTTGCTAAACTCTTTAACTAATGCAAATAGAGGATGTCCTTGGAAAGCTCATGAACTACTTGCCATCTATCAGAGACTAAAGCTAATGATCAAAAAAACTTGCAGTATTTTAGCAAAAATTGAACATTAATTTTCATCCCTGTTCTTTCTTCTCTACTCTCTCCTAGACAATTTTTACTTTATCTTTCACCTCCCTATTTCCTGACACAAACCTTAGGATTGTCCAGTAGTCATAGGGCGAAAACAAGTTGGCTGAAAGAAGAGGAATAACACCTTTTTTTAAGAACGCGGGTTGGTTTGTAACTTTCAGGTGGTCCCAGCAGTACCAGAGATAGCAGTTGTCCTATGATTTTTCTCTAAATGGCATTTTTCCACCTCCTTTCCTTGCCTCTCATTACCTCTGAGTTTCCTTCATAAATTCTTTTGAAATATCTAATGCTGTGGTAGAGAGTACCTGGCTGTATTGTGCTGTATTTTATAGGGGGAGCTTGCACGATTCAGCCCTGTTGAGCACCGTCCTGGTGATTATTCTCTCTGACTTCTCATGACACTGGTCTCTTCTGGTTCTTTTTCTCCTTGTCTAGGCAGTCCTCAGTTCTTTTCTTTTTATTTTATTTTCATTCAGAACGTAATAAACATTAATAAAATGTTTGGTATTGCAGAACAGGAGAGGATTGTCCATAAACATGCTTAACTTAATTGCATGGAGTTTGATTTTTCTTTTTTTAAGTATAATAAAGTCAACGTGTAACTTTTAAAGTTGAACAGTTTATCTTAGACACTTTTGATTTTCTGTCTTTTCTCTTCCTTTTGTGAAGTCCTTTTTGTAAGATCATCATCCATGTCCCATCCTTTATGTGTAAGTGTTCCTAGTACTCTCTCCTGTTCCCTCTCCTCCTTCTCTACACTTTCCCTTGTTCATCTCATTAGCTTTCACAGATTCAACTACCGTCTATATGCAGAGGATTTCCAGATCTCCATATCCTACTCTCCTCTCTCAGCCTGAGCTCCAGTTCTGTATCTCCAGCTTCTTCTCTGACATAATTCCCTGTATATTCCATAAGTATCTCAGTAGTACAAAAATGAACTCATCTTTCTCTCTGAACCCTCCTATTTCCCCATTTTTGTTGAGGACACAATGACTTTTCCAATCACTTAGGTTTAATTTTGTTTATTTTATTCTGAACTTAAGAAATAAAACAAGCATTTCCATAACATAGTAAAATAGGAAAAAAAGATGATTGTACATGAAACTGCAAGTCTATTATGTACTACTTGCTATTCCTTTGAAATATATAAGTTAATAGTAGCTTTTTTTCCCTCCCTCCCCCAGATAGCTAAAGTCAGACACAAGTGTGTGTGTGTGTTTATGTATTTATCTGTAAAAACATTCTATACATATTTCTATTTATCAGTTCTTTCTCTGGATACCAATGTATCTTCCTTCATATGTCCTTTGTGTAGTTAATTCAGGTATTTATAATAGTCAAAATGACTTAGTCATTCAAAGTTGTTCTTAAAATAATAATGTTGTTACTGTATACAGTGTGCTCTTGATTCTGATCATTTCATTCCTCATTATTTTGTGCAAGTCTTTCCGTGCCTTTCTAATATCATCGAGCTCATCATTTGTTATAGCACAGTAGTATTCCATCACAGTCTCATATGCCACAACTAGTTCAGCCATTCCCCAACTGGTGGGCATTCTTGAAATTTCCAGTTCTTTGCCACAACAAAGAGAGCTGCTATAAATATTTTAGGACAGGTGGGTTCTTTTTCCGTAATCACTTGACTTTCACTCACTGTTCATACCTAATCATTTGGCAAATCTTATCAATTTTACTTCCTCAGTCAGTCTCTCAGATCTTTCTCCTTCACTTGTCACCCCACAATAATCCTATTCCAGGTCCTCAGAACCTCTCATCTGTACCATTATAGTAGCTTACCAATTGGTCTGTCTACATGCAATCTCTTGCCCTCTACAAGGCTGCCAAATTGATATTCCTGAAACCTATGTCTGACCATGTCATTTCTCTGATCAAGAAGCTGCATTTAGTTTTTTAAGCTTTTCATAGCACAGCTCCAGCCTATATTTCCAGACTGATCATACTTTACTTTCCCTCTTATAACCTAAACTCCAATTAAACTGGTTTACTTGTTGTTCCTCATAAGTGGTATTCCATCTCCTGTATTTGTGTTCTTGCAAAGGCAAGCTCCCATGACTGGACTCTTCTCCCTCCTGTAGCGCCAATGCAATATTTACAGTGCCCATGACCATGACAGAGACTGTGACTATAAGTATCACATGGTGTTCAATCACAAAATATGCCAGGCTCTCCATATAAAGGATAAAGCTGAAGGATTTATTTAAACATCAGAAAATTGAATCCCAAAACCAGTAAATCAAAGTATCAAAGGTATTCAGAGGCCATAATAGTGCTGAGAGCCACAGTATCCTTTACCCTTCCCACAAACCAACATATGATCAACATTGACTCACAAAACCCTCTATCTCTTTAACGAGCTCCTCCGTCTCCACCTGTGAGACCCGCTGTCTACCAGCTTCTCTGTGGGCTCTGCTTCTCCTCAGCAAACTCCTCCCACCACAGGCTCCATGTAATTACATTCAGCCTATTAGGGAGAAGAGTTTATCTTCACAGCAGGGGAGGTCTTCAAACTGCCCCCTAGGCCTAATAAGGGGTAGGGAAGTTCTTTAAGTTCCCATTCCCATTAGACTTCCTTAATTCTACCTCTTGGAACCACTAACTCCCTCAAAGTTAGCTCAAATGCCCCAGCTTTGAAAAAGCCTTTATTGACTCTCCCCCACCCCATATATTTATTTTTCGTGTAGCCTGTAATTGCTTATGTCAATATATTATGTAGTTCCAGTAAAATGTAAAGCCCTAGATGCCAGAGATCATCCAACTTTTGTATTTTTATCTCTAGCATCTAGCACAGTGCCTACCACATAGTAAATACTAAATAAATGCTTGATTGAAAAAAGAAAAACATTAGTTATCTTTCTTATTTGTAACCAAAATTTGAGAGCCTTCTTCCTGTGCTCCCTTCTCATGTCTATCTATCAGTAAACATTTATTGATTGCTTCCTATATATCAGGCACTGTGCTAAATGCTAGGGATACAGAAAAAAAGGTAAAAGACAATCCCTACCCTTGAAGAGCTTACAGTCTAATGGAGGAAACAACATGAAAATAACTATGTACAAATAAGCTTTTTATGTGCAGTAAATTGGAAATAATCAACATTGAAGGCCCTAGACGATCCCATATGGGGTTGCAACCCACAGTTTAAGAAGCACTGAAGGGTCACAAGTAGAAAAAAAGTTTAAGATGCCTTGCACTAGAGTTAAGAGGGATTGGAAAGTCTTTCCAATAGAAGGTGGGATTTTAACTGTAACATTTGCCTCAGTGCATTGTGGGGATGGTGAATCTGTGCTTTTTTGACCAATCATAAGGCTTAATTAGAATGACTACATTGGACTAGATGTAGGATCTAGGATCACTATTTAATGATTAAATGATTAAAAGGGACCTCAAATTGTTATGTCTGTCTTGGGGAAAAAGAGTGAGATAAGGAATTTTCTAGATGGTATAGTATATGAAATTCCAGAACTGGAGTTATGAAGGCCTAGGTTAAAATTCTGCTTCAGACACTTACTGACTTTGTGACCCTGAGCAAGTTACTTAATCTCTCTGTTTCTCAGTTTCCTTATCTGTAAAATAAAGGTGTTGAATGTTCTCTAAGGTTTCATTGCAGCTCTTAAATTATGGTCCTATGACTGGAATATTCTTCATATCATTTAACTGTAGATGCCACTTTAGAACAGACTTTTTTTTTTCCATTGGGATCCCCCGTGTCTCCAATAGTGGTTAAAGGGTATCAGGTTGGCTGGTATACCCTTTGAAACGAGATCCTGTGAGTAGAGTAGCCAAGAAGATCCAGAGTAGAAAGCAATACACTTCTTATAAATTTTATCACACTCAATTTTCTCTTCAGTTTCTTTATCTTAGCTGTGGACATGGTTGGTTAAATTTAGGAAACGGAGCATTTAATATGTAATGTATTTAAATATTATTGACCCTAAGTACTTACTGCCCAGTGGAAGCTGGGCTCTTTTCACAGTGCCACCTTTGCCTTCAGACTGCCACATATATTTCTGCCTTTGATATGTTGTTACCTATGGGATGCATGCCAACAGAGCCTTTAGGGCAGTGATCATATCTCAGTTTGGCTATTCTGGGGATTTTATGGTAGTTTTAGCATCTCTTGCTATATTGAACATGTTTTATCTGTGTTGGTGAATAGCTGTGTATCATTTTTGTGGGAATAGCATGACCCCACTGACCTGAAAGCTACGTGGTGTGTTTTGATGCAGAATGTGCTCTCTTTTCATCCTCTTGGGAAAGGGAAAATCTCCTAGGTTTTGCCTTTTAGAAACATCACATTCCAAGCTTTTCCCCTGGGCAAAATGAAGAACTGTCGCTATGGGAGAGGGCAGAAAGACTGCAGAATCATCAAGCATGCTGCTGCTTCAGTCTCAGTCATCTGTTTTACGTTTTCTATCCATAAGAAAATGAATGCTGATTTGTTCCATCACTTTCATAGTGGTTGCAATTTTCCCCTTAAGAGATGATTGATTTTTCCCTGGGCCTTTACTGTTTCTTCAAAGGGCGCATCAGATTCTCAGGTAGGAACTCAGGCATTATTTTATACCATAATGGGTAGAATAGAATGCTTAAGAAGGCCCGGGTTTCCCTTTGCTTTGGCCTTCACTAACATCTCTGTATGCCATTGCTTCATCCCTAACTTTTAGTAGATATTTCATAACTGAGTTTACATATTCATGTTATGTATTCAGAGAATATTGGTTCACATTTTCCTCTTTGAAGGAGAAGATTGTGGTGGAATAGCATCTTGTAAATTGAAAAGGAAGACCTCAGTTTTCTCATTTCAGATATGAGGGGCTGAGATTAGGTGACCTATAATGCATCTCTTCCTGCTTTATGCCTGTGATGCTACGATTCCCTGAAATCAAATTAAAATACCTTGATATGAAAAAAGAAAGAAAACAGAGCTCTCCTTAAGCCTATAAAAGTCATTTGTCTGTGCACAAGGTTATGGGAGTTTGTGAATGAAAGAACCCCCATAGGGAAGGATTGCCTTGCAGTGTGGGAGCACCTGTTGCACACTGCAATCCAAAGTATAATCTCTGAGAGCTGCCTGAGGCTCCCAGAGAATAAGTGATCTGTCCAGAACCTTGTCAGATATGGGACTTGAACCCAGGGTTCTCTGACTCCAAGGCTTACACTCTCCTAGTGTAATGCTCTTTGTCTCTCTAGAATACATTAGCAATGATCAGATCATTGTAGCATGAAGTCTAATGTGAAATATGATAATTGAAGGGAAAACATTTCAGGCAGGCAAGATGGCAGTTCTGGAGATTGTAGAGAAGATTCCCATCTTACTGAAAACCAGTCAATTTGCAGATGCATACTCTGCCATTGTGCGGGGTGGGGGGGGGGGGGAGAGGACTAACCTGTATTTCAAAGACAAGTTGGTCCAGCAGGTTTCTTCATTCAGTTATGTCTCTGCCATATAAATTTTCCATCTCTATAAATTTCACCAGGAATTATTTTGTTTTTTTTTATCCATCTGCATCTGTTCAGTTGTTTTAACTATGCAAAAATATTTTGTGATAACTCTTGCCAGCAGATAATGTGAAGTCTTAGCTATACTGCCTAAAAACTTGAACTTAATTAAATTTCAGTTCAGACAATACAGTAGCTAAGTTACTGTTGTGGTTCAGTTGTTGTAGTTGTGTCTGATTCTTCACGACCCCATTTGGGGTTTTCTTGGTAGACATATTGGAGTGGTTTGCCATTTCCTTCTCCAGTTCAATTTACAGATGAGGAAACTGAGTCAAATATGGTTAAGTGACTTGCCCAGGGTCACACATCTAGTAAGTGTTTGATGCCAGGTTTGAACTGAGGAAAATGAGTCTTCTTGACTTTAGGCCTGTATCCACCATCTGCCTAGCTGTCCATCAATAGGTAAATACCTAGTATATATAAAACACTGTATACCCAACTTTTGGGGAAATACAATGTGTAGGTAAGGTACATGTCCTAATCCTTATGGAGCTTACAGTCTAATAGGGCAATTAAATGCAATTCATAGAAAATAAAATCAACCTTCTATAGGAAGCCTTACCTGACACCTCTTAATTCCAGTGTTTTCTCTGTCTTAATTATTTCCTATTTATCATGTATATAGCTTCCGTTGTATATATGTGTTTGTATATTGTCTCCCCCATTAGATTATAAGCAATTGGAGGACAAGGACTGTCTTTTGCCATTTTTGTATCTCTAGTACTTAGCACATTGCTTAGAACATAATGGTTGCTTAATACATTTTTGTTGAATTGAATTAAAGATTGTACCTTCTCTGGGTGGATTATAGAGTTGGGACAGAGATGAGAACACCTCTTGACTTGGGATCCAGATCCTGTCTTCCTCCAGTTTGTTTCCACCTGTTAATTTTATAAGCAAGGAATTAATTGCAGCCTCCAATGCCAGACTTGTTATATAAAATACAATGCTTTCTTTCAGTACTCCACATAGGTGATAAGATTATAGATTTAGAGTTGGAAAGATCCTTAACAGATATTGTGTTCAATCCACTCATTTTGCAGATTAAGAAATTGAGACCCCAGAGAGGTTAAGATATGCTTAGGGTCACATATTGAGTATCTGAAGTAGGACTTGAACCCCCAGGCCTTCCTGACTCCAGAATTAGTGTCACACACATATTTATTTAATGTTTACTTTGTTGTTTTCTTCACATTTTCTCATTATTTCCAGTGATGATATCGATGTGTGACTTCCACAATAAAAAGTATGTCTGCAGCCTTTCTGAATCAAGTTATCTCTTCTATTTCACAAATCCTTATGGAATCTTAAGAATTAGAAAGCACTTCTAATTTCTAACCATTTAATCTAACTTCTCATCCAATATAGTGAATCCCCCTAGTCATATACTTGATGGGTAAAGGTAAAGGTATTGATGTGACAGAATTATACACCCACAATAAATAAATGTACAGTTGGAACCTTTTGTCCATATTATGTTTATAGCACAACTTCAGAGTCTCATATGATAGTTTTAGATCTGTTTTGTGGTATAAATGAGGAAGAAGGGGGAGAAACCTATTATTTCTCATTATTAGATTGTGCCAGAAGAAGGATAAAAAAATGTGGTGGAAGCAGTTATCTCATGAGCCTCATTCCTCTTTGGGTATACATGTGCATAAGCACACACACACACACACACACACACACACACACACACACACACACACACACAAAACTGCACCAAATTCAGCAAGGCCAAGAAAAAGGGTATAAGAGGGAAAGAAAAGTTAGGAGAGCGGCGGTGAAAAGCAAAACTCACTTTAGCTTTTGAGGGTAGATCATAAGAATTGAAGAAGAAAGTGTAACAACTAGTAATCTAGGTCAGTTCTGGGTGAAGAGAGGAGGTGCAAAAGAATATGATCGGACCTTTTCAATTGTTTAGCCCGTTCATCTTCTTTACCTACCTTCCTTTGCTTCCTACCTTCTTTTTGGAAAGAAAGAAATTATAAGAGAAGATGATGTGGGGAAAATACTCTTAATATCAACCGTGAATGTGAATAGAATGAACTCACCCACAAACTGGAGACATATAGAAAAATGCATTAGAATGCAGACTCAACCAAAGTTTTGTTTACAGGAAACATTCTTGAAACATAAAGATCCAGGCAGAATTAAAATGAGCAGTTGGAGAAGAATTTATTATACCTCAGGCTAATTTTAAAAATCAGGGGTTTTTCAGTCATAATCTCAGACAACAGTAAAAATATATAACATTTAAAGAAATAAGTAAGACTACTACATTTTTTTCTTAAAGGCACCATAGATAATGAAATAATGTCAAAACTTTATAATTTTTTGTGTGTATACATATATGGAATGGCATCTAAATACTTCAAAGAAAATCTAATCAGACCATAGGGAGAAACAGACAGTAAAATAATAATTGTTAGCTACCTCAGTGGGCCCTTTCAGATCTAGACAAATTAATTAAAAATGATAAACAAGAAAGAAATTATGGAGATAAATAGAATTTTTTGGACATTAGGTATGATTGATTTTTGTTAATTATTAAATGGGAATGAAAAAGAGTATAAAGATATCTTTAGTAATATATGAGACTTTTTCAAATTTTGTTCATGTGTTAGGACATAAAAACCCCATAAATCAATGCAGAAAAGCTGAAATATTAAACATATCCTGTCCTGACCACAACACAATAAGATCAATAAAGTCCACTTGAAGAAAGGAGGATTCATATTTGAATGGGGACATAATATGAGCCTAAAGAATATGTGAGTCAAAAAACAAATTATAGAAATCATAAATGACTTGATCAAACAAAATGACAACAGTAAGACAGTATACCAAAACCTGAGGATGCTTAGTTCATGGTAAGCATTTAATAGATTCTTACTGACTGACTTACAAAAGTCATTAGGGTATAATTTATCCCTAAACATTTTCATCAACAAAAGGGAAAAATAATAGATCAATTAATTGAACATCTCACTGAAGAAATTAGAAAAATAACAGCATTGTGAGGTATGTAATATAAATATTATATCCTGATTTTACAGGTTGGGAAATTTTGTGTCAAAGAAGTGAATTGACTTGCCCAAGGTCACACAAATAGATATCTATTCAGTGCCTCTTAAGGCTTCTGCTTTCTAAATTAAATACACCCAAGTCCTTCAACCATTCCTCAGATGACATGTATTTTAGGCTCTTCACCATTCTGATTTTTTTTCCTCTGGGTGTGCTCTGGTTTCTGAAGAAGATGTCTCATTTGTGTTCTAACCAAGACAGAATATAAAGAAACTACTACTTCCCTTTATCTGAATACTTTGCTTCTTTTAATGTAGTCTGTTATTACTATAACCATGTTGGTAGCAGTGTCACACTGTTGGCTCATATTGAACTTGTAGTCAACTGAAACCTACAAATCTTTTATTTTTCTTTTTTCTACTAAATGTTCACAAATCATAATCATATGTTGTAGAAGTTAAGTGGGTATTGAAGTGCAGTGCCCTGTTTTGTAGCTTCCAGAATCCCATTTTGAATCAGTATGTTTGTCTTTTGGCATCTGACATTGGTGGCATTGGATCTGGGATCACATATATAAGTTCTTTCAGTATCTTGATATGAACCTGGAGATTTGTACCTATTTAAAGCAGTTAGCTTTCCTATCTTCTCACCGATCTCTGGATACACCTCAGCACCATCCTAACTACATTTCTTTGATAATTTCCAATTTTAAGATCATGCCTCTTGGTAGTGGAGAAAGAAACAAAATGCAGTTCTGTTTTCACTGTCTTCTGCTAAAATTTCTGTCTTCACTGTCATCTCTACTCATCCTGATCTATATCTAACTAATGGACCTAGATGGCTCTGGAGGAGAAAGTGAGACTGGTGACTTTTGCATTGATTATTTATGAAGTAGCTGTTACATGCTAGGCATTGTCACAGATGCTTAGAATACAAAAACAAACATGAAAGAGACCTTGCTCATAAGGAGCTGTCATTCTCTTAGGAGAGGTGATATATACAGAAGTATATGCAAAATGTATTAAAAATAAAAGAATTCAAAAATGTATTAAAAATAAAAGAATTCAAAAATTCAAAAAAAATTCATTAATTCAGTCTTGAGCACAGAACCTCAAATATAACTTCTTGTACCCATTCTATTTATTTAATCAGACTTGGAAATGGCAAGATGCCAGCAGTGGCCAAGTGCCATCAGTCCAATTATCTTAAATCAGGAGCTAATATAGTTGATGTTTAGACTATGTCAGCATAATTTTGGGAAGCCAAAGGCTGGATATTGAAAGATTAACATATGTCTTTACATACCTCTCTTTGGAGGAATCTCTTGTTAGTCATTTCTGGGAAGAACATTTGAAGTCTACCACATGTGAACTATTTTCTTAGAAAAACACTTCATAGCTATTGGTATCATGTCTGTATTTAGAGGTGTCAGGATGCCTTTTGAGGATTTTTGACTGTCATATCCATCATGGTTTTGTACATGGTCTGATTTTAGAGAATTCAGGGGTAACTGTCAAATATGAATTGTCCCTGTGCAATGCCATTCAAAAACTGGTAAGTAATGAGTAGAGGTATAGGCTCCTTTTTCTTTTCTTATTTTAAAAAGCTTTTCTTTTTGTCTTTCTTAATAATCTTTGTTTTGTGGCAGTCTGAGATAGATTTACTTTATTTGGAATTTTCTTGGATTTCTTGATACCAGACAAGATTGTCTTTTTTTTCCTTCAACATAGAAAAAATATGGGAGATAACCTCATGTAGAGGAAAGAATCCTAGAACAAGTGTCAAAAAGTCTTGATTTTAGTCCTGACTCTCCTAATAATTAGTTATAGGACTTTGGACAAGTCACTTCACTTTTTTGAATCTCAGTTCCTTCATCTGTGAAATCGAGATAATAGATTAAATGGTCTCTAAAATGCTCTGCAGCTCTTAAAGATTTTGTGATTCTGTGATTCCTTGATTCTGGCTGTGCAACAACTGGCATAGAACAGGTTTGGGCTTACATTCAAATGTGAATTCTTTTCCTACACATGGAACTGGAAATGGAGGTCAAAACTCTAAGGATTACATTGTGACCAGACAGGCCTTGCGTTCCATTCTCAGTGGGCCAGAAAGACGACATCTTTGTGTTTTCTGAGGAGTCTTTCTGTGTGCTCTTGCAAAGCAGCAGATTGCAAATTCAGACCTTGGCAGATAATGGAATGCACATTTAACCAGTATGTGCCTGTGGATCTGAGCTTGCCTACACAAGCATGGGATTTTCTAAGAAAAATCAGCTGTCTTTGCTCCACCCTTCAATGGCAGTGCTGGCAATAGACCACTGAATTTTTGGCCTTTAGGGCACTCATTTTGAAGGACTAACTTTTTTCAGTAACTAAAAATAAGCCCCCATTAGCAAACAGTAAGATGTCCAAGAAGATCACCAAATAAGCAACAGACATTTATTAAGCTCCTAATTTGCCAAACACTGTACAAAATTCTGGAGATGAAGAAAAAAGTCAAATGGTCCTTGCCTTCAGTGAGGTTACATTCAGGGTGTCAGGGAATATCCAAGTAAATACAAGGTAATTTTGAGAGGAAATACACAACAGCTCAGGATCTTTAAAAGGCAACATGTAGAAGGTGGCACTTGACTTGAATTTTGGAAGAAACTAGGGATTCCAAGAAGTGGTTAGGAGAGAGGGAATTCCAGACATGAGGGACAGAGTGCAATGGTATGGAAGTGGGAGATTTGGGGTCATTTATAGGGTAAGGAAAGGAGAGTCTGACTCGAGCATAAATTTGAGCCAGTTTGTGAAGGGCTTTAAATGTCATAGGATCTATTCGATCCTAGAGCTAGTAAGGAATCACTAGAATTTATTGAATAGTGGTTGTATCATGGTCAAGAATGTACTTTAGGAAAATCACTTTGACCACTTCCATTTCAGCTCAGCATTCTACCCTGGCCTCACGGTCTGGATCCCAAACCACCCTTCCCAGCTCAGAGCCCTCCCTGTCCTATGATCCAGAGACAGCCCAGAGCAGCAGATTGGGAGCTTGGCCACAAGGCAGGAAGAGCTGAGTTTGAATCTTGCTTCAGACGCTTCATGGCTGAGTGACCCAGCCTCACAAACCTGACGGCGATCTAGAAATCACAGGCTCTTCTCCCTCTCATCATGCTGATTCTCAAGTCCGTTCACCAGCATCTTGCCCCCACACATGGCTCCTTCCCCCTTCCGCTTCCTTTTGTGTGCTATCTTGCCTGATTAGATAGGCTCCTGGAGGGCAGGGACTGTCTTTTTTTCTCTGTATCCCCAACACTTAACACAAGACCTGGCACATAGTAGGTGCTTAATAAATATTTACTGAATTAAAAACTGGAAAGGCAGGGTGGCCCAAGAAACAAAGCACCAGTCTCAAAGCCTGGAGCATGAGGCAAGAGATTTGAGAATGAGAAACCAATTGGAAGGCCTTAATTCAGATGAGAGATGAGAAGGACCTGAATGATGGTGCTAAATAGAGGTTCTTAAATTTTTTGTGAATGGATCCCTTTGGCAATCCAGCAATTGGACCCTTTCTCAGAATATTGTTTTTAAAAGCATAAAATACATAAGGTTATAAAAGAAGTCAATTACACTGAAATATAGCTATCAAAAGATTGGTTGTTTTTTTTTTAAGTTCATGGATCCCAGGTTAAGAACCCCTGGATTAGAGATATAGGAGTAAATATAAGAGATGTTGTGGAGGTAAAAAGGATGAGATTTTGGCAACTGAATAGATATATGGGGTAAGGGAGAGTAATTGGGCAGTTAGGTCATACAGTGAATTAGAATGCCAATCCTCGAGTTAGGAAGATCTGAGTTCAAATCTATCCTCAGACACTTACTGTGTAGGGCAAGTCTCTTATCTCTATTAAATGTATTGCAAACCTTAAAGTTCTATATAAATGAGCTATGAGTCAAGGATGATACCTAGCTTACAGATTTAGACAACTGGAAGGATGGTGGTACCGTTGATTAAAACAAAGAAGTTTGTAAGAGGAATAGGTTTTGGGGAAAAGAAAAATGAACTCTCTCTTAGACATATTGAGATTGAGATGCTTATGGGACATTAGCCTAAAATGTCCCTACAATGGAGTAGTATAACCCAGCCATACAATTCCTTAGAATATCTAGCTCAGTCTGAAGAACAGAAAAGGGGTTGGTCATGAAGGGCCAGCATGTGTTGCTTTGTTTTAGAAGCTAGATCTCATCCAGTTCATCTTCCTTCCATCTGTCTAATTCTTAACTGTCTTTTAAGTCTCAGAACAAATTCACTTCATTAGACTTTCTTTTTGAGCCAGTTCTGTTATAATGGATAGCTCCCTTGACTTAGAGTCAGAAAGACCTGAGTTCAAATCTTGCCTCAAACACTGTGTAATCCAGGGCAAGTCACTTAACCTGTATTTGCCTCAGTTTTCTCACCTATAAAAATGGGACTAATAATAAGACCTAGCTCTCAGGGTATTGTGAGGATCAAATAAGATAATATTTGCAAAATACGTTGCCAATTTTAAAGCATTATATAAAGCTGCTATCATCATCATCATCTTCATCATTGTTATTATGATTATTTCTCTGATCCTCCAGCCAGGAATACCCCCTGCCGTCTTTCAACTTGCATTTCTCACTTTCTTTTTCACTTGCACACTTTGCCTATGTTCTAGTTATTTGTTTCATTTCCCTTACTAATCTGGTAAACTCCATGAAGACAGGAACTATGTCTTGTGCATTTTTTCCATCCTACTGCTGAACCCAATGGTTTGCAGAGAGTTGATGCTTAAAAAATATTTGGTAAATCAGTTGCTCCATTCTCTGGAACATATGATATGAAAATATATCCTTTAAATAATGTTCATTTGTGCTTTTCAGTGGTATCTCAGATTTCCCTTAGTGAGCAAGCCTCTTCTCTAGGAAGCAAAGGTTTTATTAGCTAAATAGTGTTGCTGAGTGGTTTTGACAGATCTCACTGGAGCTTTATGTATACTATTTGGTGATGCTTGGATGTTCCCCGACAACCTGAATGTAACCTCCTTAAAGGCAAGGACCATTCGACTTTTTTCTTTTTTATCTTCAGAACTTAGTACAGTGTTTGGCAAATTAGGGGCTTAATCAAAAGATGTCCATTTGGAGTTTTAAAAAAACCACAACCCCACTGCTCTCTCCTTTGGCACAGAGTGCAATTCAATAGTTGCTCTTAAGACAGATTCATCTTGAAGGGAACAGAGTAAACTAAAGCAAATTGTGTGAAATATAGAACAATCAGTTGCTCATGCAGGATTTTGCTGAGGGCCAACTCTTCTCTGCTTCTTTTGAACTATTGTGTGAGTCAATCAACAAGCCTTTATTAGATGGTTACTATGTGTCAGGCATTGGGCAAGCTGAGAATATAAATACAAACAAAAAGGAAGATAGTCCCTTGCCTTCAAAGAAGCTTATATTACATAGGAAGGGCGTGGTGGTGGGGAAGGCAATATATACCACCCCCCCCAAAAAAGGCTAAAAATGGGAAGGGGAAGGAGAAAGAGAACCTGAACATGGTCACAGTGGAAAAAGAAACCCAGAGCCAAGAGTGCAGTCCAAAAAAGAATAAAAGAGGGAACGTGATTGGCCTTTCTGCTTTCCTTAAGATGGAGGTTCCTGGAAGAGGAAGGAAATGTAGGAATGAAATAGTCTTATGGGCTGAGAATGCTGGGGACCATGGTGTAACAAGAAGTCTGGAGAGGTGGGAAGTTATCATCTGATCTCTTTAGATTCTTATCAGAGCCTAAAATGTACATTCATGGGCTCGAGTCCATCTGAATTAGTGATCATAATATCATAGATTAGAACTAGAAAAGAAGTCATGTAGTCAAACCTCTCATATTACAAATAATGAAATAGGCACAGAGGGTGTAGCAGCAAGCACCCTAGCATACCCAGGATGGCGCTAGCACTTGTTCATAGATCTGCTTTTCTAAAGGAAAACAACTCAAAATGGGTTAACAATCTTATTTTAATCAGTCAAACATATATAATTTAGCTTGTTCGGGGGAAAAAGTCCCAGCACCCTGAACTTCAGAGAATACAAACAAGTTACAAGAAGAAGTTACAAGCAGACAGAGAAACAGATCAGCAGACAGGCTTCCAGCTGTCTGACCATTACATCCATACCTAGTCAGTTACCAGAGAGGGAAGCACCAACATCAGGGTATTCAAAGCCGGGGGCTCAACAGCTGCCCAGAGTCTCATCTGGTCAAATCATACAACTCTTTTCAAAGTGAGCCCCAAAGCAAAACCTCACATCAGGGTATATAGCCTTCTCCTGGATCAGAGAATGTCACAGCCCTCTTGACCCACTGCCCAATCACAAAGTAAAAAGGTGTGGGCATTCCTGAAAAACAAGCCTCCCTCCACAGGCTTCATGTGATCACATTCAGCCTCTTAGGGAGCAGAGTATATTTTCAAATCAAGGAAGGTTCTCAGAGTCTCTTAAGCCTACCAAAGGGCCTAGGGGCAGGGAAGATCTTCAGATTCCCCTTCTTATAACAGAGGGACAGCTAGGTGGTGCCATGAATAGAGCACTGACCCTGAAGTCAAGAGGACCTGCGTTGAAATCTGGCCTCAGACACTTGACACAGTTACTAGCTATGTGATCTGGGGCAAATCACTTAACTCCCCCTTTCCCCTGCCAAAAAATGAAACTGGCACAGAGAGAGGAGTTGACTTGTCGAATGCCACACAGGAGTACAGATGAAAACCTAGATGTGAACTCAAAAATCTAATTTTTATCAACAGCCTGGTTATTTCAATAGTCCTGGGACACACCTGAATCCTTTCCGCCCTTATGCAAATACACAGAAACAAGTGGTACTTTAGTGGAGCTCTCCAATCTTCTGGAAAGGATAAGACACTGGGCAAGAAGAAAACAAACACACAACACCTGAAAGGGTATCAGATTCCTGGGCTGGTCTTCATAGCCATGGCTCAACAGAAAAGCAAAGGGTATCTCTAGGGTGATAGTAGGAATTTTCCTAATAGGGGAGCAAGCAGTATAAAGTGGGAGTCCAGTCAAAAAGGGTGAGGAATTAAGGAGGGTCCTTATGGAGCCTGAGAGTCTTGGAAAGCTTTTAGTAGCTTCCTCTTTTAACTGTTTTTGCTAACTACAATGCTAAGCTGTTTTATACATTGCTGAAGGACTGCAAGTACTGTCAGTGCCTTCACAGTTTGGTAATGTTGTAATTCAATGCCCTGGGACAAAGCCCAGGTTACCCCACCATAATTATGGCTTTAGGTGCTTTGCCTGTAGATATGACTGATTTTTATTTCTGTCATCATAAAAATTTAGAAGTAGCATAGACTCAGAGCAACATTTTTCAGCCCTCCCTCTTCCCCTCCCCTTCCCCCTCCTCCTCTTTTTTTTTTTTTTTTTAAAGCAGTTGGGGTTAAGTAACTTGCTCAAGGTTACACGGCCAATCATTATTTATGTGTGGGTGCTCATTTTCTGAGGCCGGATCCCATCTCAGGTCGTCCCAACTCTGGGGCCAGCACTCTTACTCACTGCTCCACCTAGCCGCCCCCCTCCCTCTCTTTCTTTTCTCTTCCTTCCCTTTAAGGAAGCAAACTAATTAATCTTTTTCTTCTCATTGTTTGGTTTTATTTCTTTTTTACCATTTTTCATCCCACCTAGTAAAATACGCCTTTGTAACTTGACTAATGTCTAGTGTGAAAGTATTTGCAGATCCTATGCTGGACTATATGCCATCTTGGGGGGGTGGGGGGAGGGAGGGAAGGGAAATTTGAAACTCAAGGAACTATGGAATTGAATCTTGTAAACTAAAAATTAACAAATTTTTAAAAAAAGAATAATAAAAAAAAAAAAGATCTTCCCTATAGCTCTTTGGTGAAGATCAGACTCTAGTACTCCTAAGACTACACTGTTTGTTTGGGGGTTTGGGATCCTACATGAAATAAAATTGGAACCTGTAATGTGACTCACATCTAGTATGTTCCTTGTTATTCTCTAATTGTACTGCTTGGAAGACATTCGAAGAAAAATTTTTGTTGAGAGACAGAGGATTTTCTAATAAGTAGGGGGAAGAAAAATCCAGTGACCATGAAACTGCCTTAATTTTTAATTATCTATCCCATTCAGAATTGTTAGCTAATAGGTTCATTTTCTTCCACATTTCCTAAAGCTTCCCTATAAGCATAGGGGAAAAAATGAGAAGAGTTTTGATTTTGATGATGTCTGATGCATTTTAAAATCAAATTGGAAAGCTAATGCTTCAAGAAAATCGACTGCACAAACACTATATATAGTCATTCTATTTTTGCTCCAAAGATAGAATAAAGTGTTAACTTATAATGAATATGGTTCCATCACAAATAAATGTTAGTTTTTTTAATTCCTTTGGGGGGGTAGTAGTGTCTTTTTCAAAATAAGCCTTTGCCACAGACCTAATATTTCCTTACTTTGATGACTAAACTTAAAGATAGCTTGATTTGTGTAGGGCAAGCAATGATTTAATCCTTGAACAAGTTGAGAAGAATGTTGATTTATTTTTGTTCCTATTTTATCTGTAGAAGCTGAAGAAATATTTTGGGAGTTGCTGAAATTTTGTTTTCTATAATGATTTAAATATTGTATATAGGTATAATGCTTTATGTTTCTTTTGGAGTAACTTTTATATTATTAGCTCATTTGAGTCTGACCTCTAAAAGACAGATTGGATAGAGATACTATGGTCCTCATTGTATAGGTAAAGAAACTGAGGCAAAGAGAAATTAAAACACTTGCTCCAATTCATGCAGCTGGTTAGTGGCAAAGCTCAGACTAGAATCCAGTTCTCCTAAATTACTATTTTGTTGCTCTTTCTCCCAAACTAAATTGTAAAGTCAAGCAAAATATTTCAGACTACAGTATTTTCTAAATGCATGTCAGTTTGTCATTATTTTGTGATGATATATTTATCAAATATTCCACATATTTTGACTAATAATAATTGCGTGATAACTTTTTAAAATCTTAGGCAATTCAAATGACTAATTTATAGGTTATACATATAAACACCTACATATAGGAGACAGCATGATATAAAGCCTCTGTTGAAATCAAGAAGACTTGTTCAATCCTACATTTGACACACTGTGTGATCCTTGGCAAATCCCTTAACCTCTTGGTATTTTAGGAAGCTTTCTCCAATTATAATTTGTAAAGAAGATGGCAAATTGCTTTGCAAAAGGGATTTTCTTCATGGTAAGAATGAAATCACAGGTTTACTTCCTTTCCTCAATCAAAGAAGAATAATTGTAAAACACTTGATAGGGTTTCTGACACAGAGTAGGCAGTATACAAATGCTTTTTCACTTCCCTTTCCCTTTCTGTCTCAATTTGTATCAATAACTTTCATTTTTACATTATCTTAATTTGCAGATATATTCTTCTCTACTCCCTAATTCTTATGACAGAGAATAAAAAAGGAACAATGGTTCAGGAAAACCAACACATCAACCATGATTAATAGCATACTGTTGGATAAAGGTACCCATAATCACCCAATATAAAAAGACAGTTGAATTTTCTGAACTTTCTTCCAAAGCCAAACTTGTTGGTTTTTAATTACACAACATTCAGATTTCTTTTAGGGTTATTCTATTTCTATTATTATTGTTCTAATAGTAGGATATTTTCGTTGTTCTGTTTCATATATATCTTTTCATGTTTCTTTGAATTCTTCATATATGTCATTACTTATGGAATGGTAATATTCCATTACATTCATATACCACAATTTTAAACACATGCATACATATATGTCAAGTAGTTTTTGAAGCTACAGTTTCCTGACAGATGACTTCAGAAATGAACCTTTCTAGTCAAAGAATAGTTAGCAAAATACATGTCTCAGCCAAAGAGGTAGAGTATCTCCCTTTCTGATAAGATATTTTTGAAAGCTTCAAAGCCAAGCTCACAAAGATAGTCATACAAAAATATTGATATTGCTGGCAAGATATAAAAAAATTAATATTGCAAATGAGAGGATAAATAGATGAAATCTCTTTAACTATTTTTATTATGTGTTCATTTTGCTTATAGTCTCATCAATAAACATTTTTATAAGAAAATTTATTTTGTACTATGAAGGAAAACACATAAGCAGAATTGGAGAAATTACACTGGGCAGATGTTCACAATATTCCATTTTCATTGAGCATCTTACTTTTAAAATTTTCTCTTTGTAGTAAGATACATATTCATTTTACTGGTCAAACAATGATTGACTGACTGATTGGGAGATTGGTTGAAGAAGCTATAAAGGCAGAATGCATTCAAGGAATGCAATAAAAATAAAACCTAGAGTGCAAATCACTGTCAGCCACCATTGAGAGGAGGAGAAGTTGCCCTAGAGTTTCAGGTTGAATAAATTATAAAATTGGCTTTCCATTATTGTGCCAGTGCATATTGACATTTCAGTTTATCCACAGTAAATCTTTCTTTCAAGCTCTTGATGACATTATTGTTTATTCTCCTTAATTAAAGCTGCTTTTGACACTGGCATTTTCTTTGTTTACTGTTACTTTACTGGGTAGCACGAATCTCATTTGGAGCTGGAAGGGAAAGAGGTTGAGTGCTAAACACCTAATTACTGTCTTCACCCTAAAGAAAATGTCAGATGAAATGACAACAATAAGAGAAAGAGGGTGAGGGATTGTTGGGAGACAGACAGAGAGAGACAGAGAGAGAGAGAGAGAGAGACATCTTGAGTCCTAGGGTGGACCTCAGCCAGATAAATAAGAGGCAAAGAAACAAGCTGTCAACTGACTGAACTTAATTACTGTAGAACACCCAGTCAATATAGAAGCATTTATTAAGTGCAGACTCAGTACCAGACATTGAATAGAAAGACAAAAATTAAACTATCTTGTGCCCTTCAGGAGCTCATATTCTATGTGCTTTAAGGTTTATTCTTCATATACATTATCTATCTTAACTTTCACAACAATCCTCTGAGATAGGTGCTATAGATCATTATTTATGTTTTATTCATCAGAACATTGAAGCTAAGAGAGGTTAAGTGAGTTATCCAGGATCACAGAGCTAGGAAATGTCTCAGGTAGGATTTGAACCTGTCTGCCTCCAACATCAGGCACTATCTTCCCCTCCACAACTGGAGCATAAACTGTGGAAACTAAATAGATGCTAAACACTGGTAGCCCTTGTAAGCACAATGTTTGTCCATGTGTGATGAAAAAAACTGAAGAGTTGAGGATAATTAACAAGACTTTGAGAGCCTGGGAGTATGGTGGTGCTCTTGAAAGTTTGGGAATTTCTGTAGAGAGGTAGTTTGGGGGAAAATAAATGAATTCTATTTTTGACATGTTCAGTTAGGGACATCTTTGGGACATCCAATTTGAAATGTAAAATGGGTAGTCAGTAAACATTTATTAAGTACCTACTTTGTACCAGTCACTGTACTGAATGCTAGGGATACAAGGAAAGGTAAAAGATAAACCCTGCTCTCAAGGAGCTCACAGTCTAATGGGGAAAGTACCATGCAAACAACTACGTACCAACAAATTATATACAGGATAAATTTGAAGTAATCCACAGAGAGAAGGCATTAGAGTTCAAGAGGACCAGGAAAGCCTTTCTATAGAAAGTCGGATTCTAGTTGGGACTTGAAGGAAGCTAAGAGAGCTAAGAAGTGCAGATGAAGAGAAAGAATATTCCAGTTTATGGGGGCTAACAAGTAAAAATGCCTAGAGTCCATAGGTGAAGTGTCTTGTGTAAGGAACAGCAAGGAGGCCCATTTTCACTAGATCAGAGAGTAAGGGTATATGTGTGTGGGGAGTGGTAGTGGGGGTACTGCTGCAGTAAAGTATAAGAAGACTGGAAAGTTGGCTAGGGGCAAATCAGGTTATGAAAAACTTTAAACACAAAACAGAGGATTTTATATTTCATCCTGGAGGTTATAGAGAACCACTGTAATTCCTTGAGTAGAAAGGGGTTCATAGTCAGACCTGCCCTTTAGGTAGATCACTTTGACAGCTGAGCGGAGTATAGACTGGAGTGGGGAGAAATTTGTGGCATGGAGATCCTCAGTCAGGCTGTTCAAGTATAAGGTGATGAAGGCTCGTATCAAGGTGGTGGCAGTGTCAGAAAAGAGTGGAGGACATGTGTGAGAGATGCTATGAAATCTACAAGCCTTGTTAGCTGTTGGTATTGAGGGACTGGAGCTCAGGAGAGAGACTAGAACTGAAAAAAATGGATCTTTTTTAGACTAAACGACATTTATCTATGGCTTCATTCTTCCTGATTAAAAGATTGTTTTGACTAATACGGAAATATGTTTTGCATGACTGTACATATATACCTTATGTCAAATTACTTGTCTTCTCAATGAGAAGGGAAGGAGGAAAGAGAGAGTGGGAGAATTTGGAACTCAAAGTTTTAAGAAAAGATTGTTCAATTTATATTTACCTGTAATTGGGGAAAATAAAATATTAAATAAATATTTGCAAAGTTTCAGCAATTAAAATTTATATTCCTTTTGGTAGAGCACCTGAAGGTAAGGGTATGACACCCTATGTAGACAGAGGGAGAGAAGGGAAGGAAAGAAAGAGGGAGGAAGAGAGAGGATGAAGGAAAGAAAGGAAGGATGGAAGGAAGGAAGGAAAGAAAGAAGAAAAGAAGGAGGGAGCTGCCATAGTCTAACTTGGAACTGGCCAGTTGGGTCCCTAGTGGGGCAAAATCTGATTGTTTTTTCTCACACCTCATCCTTCTTGACCTATCAGTAGCATTTACTACTGTTGACTACTCTTTCCTCTTGTATATTCTCTTTTCTTTGGGCTTTAGTGACACTATTGTCTCCTGGTTCTCTTATTTGTCTGATCACTTCTCAGTCTTTTTCTCTGGCCTTCATCCATATGCATTACTCAACTGTGGCTTCACCCAGGGATGCAGTAAGGCTCAAAAGTGCTATAAAGCACTTTGCAAATCTTAAAGCATTATATAAATGCCAATTGTTGGTTGTCGGTATTATTACTATCCTACAGTCTGGTAATGATTTCATTTCCTAATCCTTCTACTGGACTCCTGTTGTTTATAGAGCAGTTTTACAGGAGTGTACTGGTAAATGTTTAACAACTGGACTTTGAGAGAAAAGTGTAATGCACCCATACTTTTAAGTTAAATTTGCATTATTAAAACTTCCTTAAATACAGTCAACAAGACAAATTGAGTCTTGATTTTTATTGTAGATTTCTGAGATATAAATGCTCCCGTGGAGAATTTAATAATAAACTCACAAGTTGGTTACAGCTGACTCCCAATATAACTCAAAGTCTCAGTCTTGTGCCCTGAAGAGCAGTATCTAAAACATGTTATCATTTGCCTTGTAAGTGTTCATGTCACTTTTCCTAGAGATAATTTAGACAATTCTTGTTTTCTCATTCCATTAGTAATTTATCAGAACTAGTTTCTGTTCCTGAACACATCATGACATGTTGAATCATGAGAATCATCAGAATTGAATCATGAGAATTATGGCAACCTATTCAAAAGTTCTCTTTAGGATAGCAGTTTGCCCTTGTCTGATCCTTTGGAATAAGAAGTTATATGGACAATTTTGATAGGCTTTCTTTCTAATCTGAGTTCCATAGTGGCAGAGGGTCCAGGGAGATATTAGCTATTGACCTTCTTGACAAGTTATACAGTTAGAAGACTGGAATGGGATGTACTCCATTCTTGATAACATAATAAAAGGTATAGACTTTTTAAAAGATATAAAATAAGGAAAATATATATAAAGGCAAAGCCATAAGAGATAATTTTAGAGTTTCTGGTCAACCAGTACAGTACTTAGGCTTCTTCATTAATTTGTGTATGGTATCAGTCTATAAGTGACATTATTATCAAATATCAGTTATTTTAGGTAAGAAATCTTAATTTTTTAAAATTCTATCCCTATATTGTAAGAAGTCTCAGAATTAAAGAGTAGTCTATGGTTTATGTTACTTGTGTAACATAAAGTCAACTGAGGCAGTGTTTGTAAAGTGCTTTGCACAGTGTCTGACACATAGTAGGAACTATAAAAGTGCTAATGATAAATTGTTGTTCTTATTATTATACCAATACTGACTCAGAAGTAAGAGATGATTTGGCACTCCAGAAAACAGCCTGATGTTGGTGATTCTAATGCCATGGAAAACCCTTTCCTAGTAATGATTCAGTGGCTCAGTAGAATAAGCAATAATTCCCCCTCCAGGTTGTTGATTCCAGGTGAGATATTTGATAATCAATGGTGATGTTAAGACATTCTTCAGGTCATGGAATCATATATAGCTTTTGAGCTGGAAGGAACCTTCAAGACCAACTAGTAGAGTCCCTCACACTTTAAAGATAAGGGAATTAGAAAGGTTAGTGAAAGGTTAACTAATGAATCCTTTTTTTTAATTGCCTATTTTCAAAACACTAAGTTAAATGCTAAGGATACAAATGGAAAAGTGAGACAGTCTCTGCTTTGAAGGCATTCTCATTTTAATGAGGGAGACAACAGACTTGGAAGCTTTCAAATGCAAGTTAGATAGAAAGGTCCCATGGTGTTTAAGGGTATAGAATCAAAACAGATGCTAGTGCATCTTTGGTATTATCTCCACTGGTAAAATCCTATCAGTTTCTATTGTTGAGCCAATTGACTGTGCTATGGGCTTTGGTATCAAGAACTTTTTTTTCTGGGTCTTCTGTAGCTGTGGCTGTAATACTTGGTGGAGCAGTAGTCAGGCTGTACCTCCTTAGGAGGTGGCTAAGAGAACTAAACTGGAAGTATTACTATTCCACAAAGGCTTTTAGGTTCGGAGTCCCGCACTGTCTTGTCTCTTCTTCAGGTGCCTCATTGCTTCAGCTAGGCTGTTTTACCTGCTCTGTGAGTGGCAATTGGTTGATAGCTGATGAAGATGACTTGCTCCCTTCTCCATAGGAACTGTCTCTCTCCATGACTCTGACAGATGGGTTGGCAGGGCTCCTGTGATTATATGCTTTTTAGTGATAAGTGATAAACAGTTATTTCTTCACAATGCTTTCTTCTTTCAGTGATGGTTGTGGGAGGTTTTGGGAAGCAGGCAATGGTAGTTTTAGAAATATTGCTATTCCTAGGGTTCTTGGCTTTGTGGTCCTGAGCTGTCTTCCTCAGGATCCAAAGAAAGATGGTGGTCAAAATGATGATGGTTTGACTTTCCTGGACCATGCTGCCCTGGGTTTCCTCCTCAGAGTGCCTAGTTCCTTTGGTTTTCCTGACTCCCAAGTCCAGTATTAGATCCTTTACACCATGTTACCTTATCTCACTTTTAAATAACTCTTTAACCTCATTTATTTCTTAGTTTTAGGTAAAGCACAACAGGGGCACATATCTTATGGCACATGTAATTTTTGGTTTCATTAAGAGATTACTAGCATTCTAAAAGAGCCCTTCTATACTCTGCCCCAGTTATATCACATTTGGAATATCATGTTAAGTTTATGACATCATTTTATGGAAAGGACAATTAAAAGTTCTAGATTATCCAAGGAGAATGACTAGAATAGTGAAGGATATCAAATATAACCCCTGTGAGTACTGATTGAAGGAACTTTGATATTTGCACATGTTGCCTAAGAGTCTAGAAATGACGTTCTTCTTACTTACCTCCTTTTCCTGGAATTCATAGGTTCCCAATTCCAAGCAAGGGTTTTATTGATCTCCTTTCTTCTGATTTTTAAAGCTTCCCTCAAATAACTTTGTATTTACTTGTGGTTTGTCCTTCATTTTCTAAGAGGACCATGACATCATGAAGATTATGCTACTTGATTTGCAAGTGATTTGGATTTAAGTGAAGGAGGGCTGCGCAGAGTCACCAGCCTCACTTTCTCATCTGAAGCCATCTAGATCCAGTGGCCAAATATAGGACAAATGTAGGACAACTGGAGATGGCCAGGATGCAGTGGGAGACCATGACTTTTTTAAGCTAAGGTCTTTCAGAGTTCTCACTTTGACTGAGGCAACACCCATTCAGTGATTAGAATTGTTTAAGAAACCAGCCAAGACATAGCCCCTTTAATAAAAAAAAGAAGAAATTGAATTGGGAGAGGAAGACCCTCAGAGTTTCTGACCAAAACAGAAACAACTGCTATGTACATTCACTCTGAGCCATCAGGGCCCAGAAAACCATTACGTGTTGCTTGTGTAGGGACCTATTGTTGACCAGTCTATGAGAACCAGAGTAAATTGGGTTTAAGGCATGGTCTTTAGGAAAAAATCTAGCCAGTAAACCCCAACATCTATAGGTAAGTTTCAAACTTCAAAATTTACCTTGCTTTGGGCAGAACACCCTCAGTAAAGGTAAAATACCTCACGGGGAGAGAGGAGATATAGAGGAGAGGAGAGGAGAGGAGAGAGTAAGAAAGGGGACCGGTAGGGAAGAAGACAGGAGAGGAGGGGAGAGGAGACTCAGAGGAGCTGAGTTGCCCAACTGGAACTGGCCAGTTAGGTCCCCAGTGAGACAGTTTGGACTACTCACAGGTTGAGGTTTGTCTTTCTTTCTTGTAGAGGACCATAACTTTAGGAAGATGATACTATGACTTGCAAGTAAATTGGATTTAAGTGAGGAAGGGCTGTGCAAAGTCACCAGCCTCACTTTCTCCTCAGAGCCATTTGGGTCCAGTGTTCAGTTATAGATCAGGATAACTAGAGATGCTCCAGGATGCAGTGGGAGACCTTGGCCTTTTTAAACTAAGGTTTTTCAGAGTTTTCTATATCCCACATTAGAATGTTCTGTTTTTGGCTTTGTATCTTCATCAGCTGGTATGTGGTAAGTACTTGGTGAAAATAGAATTGAGAATATAAGTCTAAGGGGTGTGTGTGTGGAGATAGTTGTCTTCAGGTAAATGAAAGGCTCTTATGTGAAGGAGGTATTAGATATATTCTCTTTGATTCCAGATGGCCAAACTAGGAGCAGTAGGTAGAAGTTTCAAAGAGGCAAATTTAGATTTGGTATAAGAAAAAAGAATTACTAATAATTGGAACAGTATTAAAGTGGAATGGGCTGACTCAGAAGGTAATGGTTTCACCCTCTTTGGAAATCTGCAAGCAGGGGCTAAGTTATCACTTGTTAGGTATGTTGACTCTTCTTCAGGTATGATCCCCAAGGCTTCTTCCAACTCAAATTCTGGTATATTTTGTGATATTTGTACCCCCTAGACTTTCAGGAGCACAGGATCTCTCTGCTCAGGCACCTCTCTCTTATTTGCTTTAGGGGAAAACAGTCTCTTTATTAAAAAAAAAAAAAGGTTAAAGGTAGGTCTAGGCTGCATATTGTTAATTCTTTTTAAGCCAGAAGAAATGCTTTTTTTTTTTTTAGCAAATAATACTTTATTTTTTCCAATTACATGTAAAGATAATTTCCAACATTCATTATTTATAAGATTTTGAGTTCCAAATTTTTCTCCTTCCCTTATTCCCTCAAGACAGCAAGCAATCTGATATAGGTTATACATGTGCAATCATGTTAAACATATAAGAAATGCTTTAAGCACAGAGTCTACTCAGGACCCGCGATGGAGGCCGTATCACATGCTCACCAGAATCTTGAAAGGAGGACTTGTCCAGCATTAACCATACGCTCTTCTTACTGCCAGAATGAATATGATGTCACGACCAGTAAAGGCAGTGGATGAGCCATCGGTCAAGTTATTAAGTGCCTACTGTGTGCCGAGCAATGTTATTATTTATCTTTAGGATGGAGAAGTGGGAAGTACTTAAACTTGAGAACAGGATGGAGAACATGGGCAGATTTCTGTCTTCTGAATTAGTCTTCAGAATGTAGTATCATCATTTTCCTTGAAGTGTCATGAATTCCCGGAACATAAGACTTATCCGTTTTTGAATACAATAAAAATTGATATAGGAGGCATTGTCTCAGTTGAAGTTGTCTATTAACTGATACATCTATAATACAATGATAATTAAGTGATGTTAATGATGACCTTAAGAATCATTGTAAGATACTGGAGCAACATCTTAATCAAAAAAGAAACATTGTGTTGTTCGGTATAGTTTTAGCATTAAGTACATTTCATTTTATTCTATTTGACAATTACTAATCAAGAATAACATGTTTAACGTAGCTTCATATTGACAGTTGTTTTACATGCATCATCTTGTCCTGTCTTCATATATTATTGTGCCAGTTTACAGAAAAAGAAAGTGAAGTTTAAAAAGAAATTACTTTCCCAAGGTCCCACAAGTTATCAATCAATATTCTTGATTAGTTGGTAATTAATTAATAAGTGAGGATGTTTATAATCCAGATCTTTTTGATGGGGTGCTTGGGTGCCTGTGCTTGAGCCCTATCTTCCCAACCTCAAAACACTGGCTCAGACACTTCCTCTCCAGCTCAAAGGCAGCATACCCTAGCAAAATACTTATCTCTCTTCCTGATACAGTAGCCAGCTGCACTTAGAGAGTTTAGCAGTTTGAACCATCTGTGTACTGGCTGAAATGGCTCTGTACTGGGTCATAAAGATATTTATTACTCACTGACCTATCATGTGTATCCTAGACTTAGTCATATATATATATATATATATTCCCTTAAATTTATCTTCTCTAACAAGACATTGATGGGAGCAGCCTGGGTATTTCTTAGTCAGCCCTGACCATTAGTTTACTTAGTGACATTTCAGGCCTAAAACCACACTTCCATGTAACACCTTCCCTTCCCCCTCTCCCCGATCCGCTGGGCTATTTCCCAGTGAATTCTGGGTAAAACTCCTGCATTGTAGATACTAAAAGCTTGTTCCTTTAAGAATTGACCAATCCTTAACCACTCCCTAATCCCGCCCTGACTCACCTAGTTAGCATATTTGGCACCTGTTTTACTATATAATGATTTACTATATAAACTTTAACTGTACCACTCCAAGGTTACAAGTTCCCTAAGAACTCTTGCCTGCTGAAAAGTGTAACAATAAACTTTCTTTGGAATGCTTGAGTCCACGAATTCATTCCAGGTGTCCTTGCCTTAGGAACTTTGGTCTTGGGATCCCTGTAGATCTAAGGGTTTCTCCCTCAACATTTTCTGGCCTCTCATCATTTTGAATCCAAGTTGAGTGCCCTTTTTGCTACACAGAGTTGTCTTAATATAGATAGGATAAATGGCAGTTCCATTACTGAGAATACTAGATTGACTACTTGACTAATGAATGTACTCACTCAATAAATGTTTACTGAGTGAAAATTATACAATATGTAGAAGACACTGTTCTATGTAGTATGAAGATTACAAACTAGAATGATTCTCGGTCCCTGCCTCATAATGTTTGCAGTTAAGTGAATTTGCCAAAGTATTTCACTCTAAAGCTCAATATATATAATTTAAAATATATACTCCTTTTTGGATTATTTAGAGAAATTATTTGTTTGTGGAACAGCCAAGAGGCTTATGTCATTGTATTGAAGAGTACATTTTGGAGAGTAAGGTGTCAGAAAACTGGAAAGGTAGGAGGGAACTAAGTTATGAAGGGCTTTGAATGCCAAGCAAAGCATTTTGCATTTGTTCCTGGAGGTCAGAGGAAACAACTGGACCATATTTAGTAGGGGAGCAGGGTAGCAATGGTATTATCAGACTTGCTTTTTAGGAAAATGATGGCTGAATTAAGAATGAATTGGAGTGGGGAGAAACTTGAAGCAGGCAGACCCAGCAGCAGGCTATTACACTAGTTCAGGCATGAGATGATGAGGGCCTATAGCAGACTGGTGTCAATGGAGTGTCAGAGGAGAGAATGGGGTATACTCTAGAGATGTTGCAAAGGCAGCAGACCTTGGCAACAGCTTGGATGTGGGGAGTGTGAGATTGTGAAGATTCCAAGATGACACCTAGATTGTGAGCCTGGGGTTCTGGGAGGATGGTGTTAGTGATCTAGGGCATTCTCTTACTCTGAATTATAAACAGCTTGCCAGCTTGCATTGCTAGCTGGAATTTCCTTACCTGAGAGTTTGCCATACCAGTGAAATCACAGGTCCAGTACCTGTCCTGGTCCATGATTATCTGTGCCTCATGTATAAATTTACATTTCTATCAGCAAGGAACTACTTCCAGGAATGCAGATTTATTTAATGATCTTGCAAAGGATTCAGATGTTTTCATATTTGGTGTCTCTAATGCAACTGAATCATTCTAGTTTCTTTGAACCCTGTTCAAAGTGAAGATATGTCTTAAAATTAGAGCTCTTCGTCTGTAAAATGTGGGATTTGGCTTTAATAACCTCCAAGGTTCTTTCCCAGTCTAAACCTGTGATCCTGTGATTTGGTAAAGATCATGTGTTTGTGTTATACTCAGGTGTTGATGGAAGATTTTGGATCCTAGGCAAAGTTTAAATGCAGCCTGCCTGTGGATCACTTTTTAGGGATTGATTCTTGTTTGATGAGAATACAGTTGAAGAGACATTGACAGATCATTAAAAAAATTAATGATCATGATTCAGATGTTAATGTTTGAAGGTTCAATCATCATAATAAATAACATGTAAATTTACAAAGGGTTTTCCTTCTAACAATAATCTGAGGGATATAGAGCATGTATGATTACTCTTTCACTAGTTTAACAGATGAGGAAACTGAAACGCAGGGAACATAATGATGGAGTTAGGGCCACACAGTTATACTGTGTTGCAGTGCTGTTACTTGAACACCGGTGTTATGATTCTTGGGGCAGCTAGGTGGCTTGATGGATAGAGCACTGAGCCTGGAGTCAAGAAGATCTGAGTTCAGATCTTGACTCACACACTTATTAGCATATGACCCTGGGCAAGTCATTTAACTCTTCCTCAGTTTCCTCATTTATAAAATGTGTTGGAGAAGGGAATGGCAAACCACTCCAGTATCTTTGCTAAGAAAACCCCAAATGGGATTTTAAAAAAATTATATATGACTAAAACGACTGAACAATAACAAAATGAGAACTTCTGATTCTCAGGATAAATTCTTTCTACTACAGAAGGCTTGCATGAAACAGAATTATTAAAAAAAAAAACCCTAGAGCATCATCTTCTCAAGATTCTCTTTTATTTATCTTCAAATAATGAAGCTGCTCTTTTAAATATTAAATAAATACTCTGGCCAGTTCTATATTACCAAATACTGTGGCATGGTGGGAATGCAACAACAGAAGCCAAGAAAATAGGCTCTTCATTCAACACTCATACATTTAAGATCAACCCTCACTTTATCCTGCTGAAGCAAGAGGTATGGCTTGCCTGTAGAGTTGTCAGCTAACCCATCTTCCAACTCCAATGAATGGAGGCCATGAATTTCCTGATCTGATTCTCAATAGCTATAAACATCTGTAACATTTTGGTGTAAAGATGAATGATTCATAGGGGCCTCCAGCTGTTAAGAGTCCACCAACAATTCATTGTGGCTTCAAACAGATGTTTCTGCTTTGAACACTGGGAATTTAATGTGTAGTTTTCCCTGTTTGCTGCCAGTGATGATGGTTATTAATAACAATGCCTTCAAATCATCTAAACCCATTTAACTGTACCTGTAAAATTTGGCATCTGCTGGGTCGAATAGTAGCAAGGTTTGCCCTTCAAATTGCCATTTTTTTCTCTATAAATGCAACCTTTAGTTTTTTTATTTTATTTTTATTTTTATATTAATTTGTTTGTTTATTTTTAGTTTACAGGATTTAATTCCATAGCTCCTTGAGTTTCAAAATTTCCCTTCCCTCCCTCCTCCCACCCCCCACAACGGGATATAGTCTAGTATAGGATCTGCAAATACTTTCACATTAGACATTAATCAGGTTACAAAGACATATTGTACTAGATGTGATGAAAAATGGTAAAGAGGAAATAAAACCAAACAATGAAAAGAAAAAGATCCAATTAGTTTGCTTCCATAATGATTCAAACTCAGTTCTTTCTAGTTCTTTCTCCGGATGCAGGCATCTCTCTTCTTCATGAGTCTTTTGGGATTGACTTATATCACTGCATTGCTGAGAAGAGTCCAGTCTGTCATAGTTGGTCATCACACATATGTTGTGTCTGTGATTGTATACAAATTTCTCCTGGTTCTACTCTTCTCACTCAGCATCAGTTTGTATAAGCCTCTCCAGGTAAATATGAAGTCTATCTGCTCATAATTTCTTATGGCACAATAGTATTCCATTACATGCATATACCACAACTTGTTTAGCCATTCCCCAATTGATGGGCACCCCTTTAATTTCCAACTCTTTGCAACCATGAAAAGAGCTGCTATAAATATTTTTGTACATATGGGTCTTCCTCCTACTTCTATGATCTCTTTGGGATATAACCCTAGAAGTGGTATTGGTGGGTCAAAGGGTATGAAATTATTTATAGCCCTTTGGGCATAATTCCAAATTGCTCTCCAGAATGGTTGAATCAGTTCACAACTCCACCAGCAATGCATTAGTGTTCCAATTTACCCACATCCTCTCCAACATTTGTCATTTTCCTATTTTGTCATCTTAGCCAATCTGATTGGTGAGATGTGGTACCTCAGGGTTGTTTTGATTTGCATTTCTCTAATCAATAGTGATTTAGAGCATTTCTTCATATGCTTATAGATATCTCTAATTTCTTTCTCTGAAAACTGTCTGTTCATATCCTTTGACCATTTATCAATTGGGGAATGACTTGTATTCTTATAGATTTGACTCAATTCTCTGTATATTTTAGAAAGGAGTCCTTTAGCAGAGACATAGATTGTAAAAATTCTTTCCCAATTTCCCTCCTCCCTCTTGATCTTGGTTTTGTTTGTACAGAAGCTTTTCAATTTAATGTAATCAGAATTATCCATTTTGCATTTTATAATGCTCTCTAATTCTTGTTTGGTCCTAAAATCTTTCCCTCTCCACAGATCTGACAGGTAAACTATTCCTTGCTTTCCCAGATTGCTTACAGTATCATCCTTTATACCTAGATCATGCACCCGTTTAGACTTGATTTTGGTATATGGTGTTAGATAATGGTCTGTACCTAGTTTCTGCCATACTATATTCCAGTTTTCCCAGCAGTTTTTGTCAAATAGTGCATTCTTATCCCAAAAACTGGGGTCTTTGGGTTTATCAAACAATAGATTACTACACTCATTAACTGCTGGATCTCGTGCGCCCAATATATTCCACTGATCCACTACTCTATTCCTCAGCCAGTACCAAGAAGTTTTGATGACTGCTGCTGTATAATACAGATTAAAATCCGGTATAGCTAGTCCACCTTCCCTAGCATTTCTTTTCATTAATTTACCCTTGATATTCTAGACCAATTGTTCTTCCAAATAAATTTTGTTACTCTTAGTCTAACTCTATAAAGTAATTTTTTGGTGTGTTGATTGGTATGGCACTAAATATATAATTTAGTTTGGGTAAAATTGTCATTTTTATTATATTAGTTCAACCCAGCCACGAGCAATTGATATTTTTCCAATCAGTTAGATCTGACTTTATTTGTGTGAGAAGTGTTTTGTAGTTGTGATCATAGAGGTCCTGGATTTGTTTTGGCAGGTAGATTCCCAAATATTTTATAATGTCTACAGTGAATTTAAATGGGATTTCTCTTTCTATCTCTTGCTGCAACCTTTAGTTTTATACATATAGGCTCTCTCTAGAGATCAAACATTATGGAATGATGTTTGTTGTTCCCTTGCAAAATCAAAGCCTGGAAGCCCTAAGCACATATGTGTTTCTCTCATTTATAACATCCTTTTCAGATTCAAAGATTGCATTTTCTACTCTTTGCTGAAGAACTGAAAGAAATAGCTTTTTGAAAGATTATTTTTCAATGGGCTCAGAAATTTATGTGAAACTTGCATTCAGTCTTAATTCCTTAATATTAGCCCTGCTGTTTTCATCCATCACAGTAAAGAATGAAAGAACTGGTAGTCCCTTAGCCCAGCTCAGTTTACAACTGGAGTCTTTTTTTTTCAGGTCTTGTTGCAATGTTTTAGAAAGAATATCTATAACTAATGAAACAAAGAGAAAAAATAAATAACCCTTAGTCCTAAAGAGCCCCCTTTTTACTTCCTATTTAGTGGCCCAGGGTAGAGTAGAATTTGCTGAAAATCACACAGCTTCTAGACCAATTACAACGTTTAATTTAACTTCTGGTCACTACTTAGTATTTAGTCATTTCCCTATCTATAACATGGAGGACTGTGATTGACTAAATGATCCTAAATGATCTGTGAAGCCCTTGTTAGATACATGTTACGAGGATGGCAAAAAACAGGTTCTAAAATACAGTTTCTTGTGTTTGAGAAACTAAATTCAAATTATTTTTAGGAGTTTGGTTAAGAAAGGAAGAAAAAATTGTTCACTTAAGATTTCTTTCATGACAAAAAATGAAATAAATTTGTCAATATTCTTATAACAATATATTTTCATCATCGAAGACAGCAGAACTGCCACATTTGGATCCCAGCACCTTAGTCATTCATAAAAGGAAGTTGAAATAACACTTAAGAAGGCAAAGTAGGAAAGAGTGACTGTACTAGACTACTGAGGAAATCTCTGAGGCAAGATGTCTTCAGATAATTAAAGGATCATTTTTACAAGATATTTCAATGGTAGAAATACCAACAAATAAAGAAAGAGCATGTTCCCTCCCCTGAAGGGAATAGCAGTCACAATTTTTACTAGCAATTTCCTAACAACAGTAATTTCATCATCTTCATCAAAATGTACTTTTTATGTTGATATTACACTTAGGTAATAAGCTCTCTTATCCACAAGACAAACAAATCAGCTACCTTTGGTTAGTAGATTGCCTCAGAAGGATAGGATGGTGATGTGGTTTGAGGGCTGGCCTTGGAGTCAGAAAGAGTTGGGTTAAAGGTGGGGTGTGCTGGAGCCAGCTCAGGTACTATTGACTGTTAAATTTTCAATGAGCATTGCTCCTCAGTGCTGCAAATAAAGGTTTGATTAATTGTTTTGTAGATTGTCAATCAATGAACATTTAAGTGCCTACAATGTTCTAGTCCCTATGTATCTAGACTTGAGATTAATGGAGGAAATGGTAATAATGCATTCAACCCAGAAGCACTATGTATGACTTTTTTCTAGAGAACCCCACCTCCCCCCACCAAGCTGGTTGTTAAACATTTCCCAGCACACTCCCGTTTCAAGTCCTACCTCTGATGCATATCATGGGCTGTTCATATAACCTTTCAGTGCTCCAATAATTTTCCAAGACCATAAATTACAGTCAGGTTAATTTTATGTATCAGTAGGATATTCCACACAGAGGAACTCTTCAAACAGATAAATCACAGTTTTGTATCCAAAACAAAGTCCAAACAACCTTGTTTTCAAAAAACTTGCTATAAGAGATTTTGCTTGGTAATCAGATTGCTAGCAAAATTGCTGGTGTGTACCCCGAGGGTGGTTAATAAATAGTTCTTCACTTATTGTTCTTGAGTAGTTGTTTTTCTTCATCCAGACAGCTTCTGAGGCCTACTCCTGTTTGGTGGTATGTATCACAAAATTAGCAAAGAGAGCCCTGCAGTTAGCAGCCTGATCTGTGGACAGCTGTGGAGAATATATAAGTCAGGATACTAGTTCACATGTGATGAGTTGAGGATTCCTTTGATTCTAAGCCAGAAAGTTTCTTGCTAGGAAAGACTTGGAAATGATCCAAACCACAACCCTTTAATTTCATTAGCTCTTCAGAGCTAAAGTAGTTTTGCTATTCTATCATCTCTTTGTCATGGCTCTATTCTCTGACCGTTGACTTGCCCAAGGTCACATGGCTAGTAAGTGTTAAGTGTCTGAGGTCAGATTTGAGCTCAGGTCCCCCTGACTCCAGGGCTGTTGCTCTATTCATTATGCCACCTAGCCACACCTCCCTCACCCCTTCTAATGCCCTTTATTTATTATCTGTGTTTATTAGAATGTAAGCTCCTTGAGGGTCTAGACAATGCTTTTGCTTTGTATCCCTAACATTTAGCAAAGTGCCATGGTAAGTTTTGTCCAGTGCAATGATAATAACACCAGCTTAGTGAAGAGAGCCACACTGAAATTAGAAAATGTCAAATATTTGATATGCATTAATGAGTTGAAGAAATGGAGATTTAGTAACAGCTGTTAATTACTTTTTATAGTATATTTCCACGATGTCAAGATGTACAATGTTTAGATGAACAAAATATTAACAAACATGGCTAGTGGAAAGAACACTGAACTTGGAGTCAGGAAAACCTGACTTTAAGTCTTTTCTTCCACACTTCTAGCCAAGGGCTAGGAATTCTTTTTTTTTTTTTTGAGGGGGAAAAGCAAAGCAATTGGGGTTAAGTGACTTGCCCAAGGTCACACAGCTAGTAAGTGTGTCGAGTATCTGAAGCTGTATTTGAACTTAGGTCCTCCTGACTCCAGGGCTGGTGCTCTATTCATTCCACCACCTAGCTGACCCTGATCCTCTTTCTACTGTTTGCAAAATAAGAACAATAACATCTGTAGTATCTCATTCAGAGTTGCTAAACTTGAAGTCTAAAACATGTAGGTTCAAAGCCTGCCTAAGACATATAACCAGTGTAGCACATTGGACTATACCATGTGGGATGCTGTGCACATAGCCAAGGATGTGGCTGAATTCCCCATGTGTGGCACAAGGGAGGAGGCCAAGGGCAGAAGAACCCAGAAAAGACTTCTCGGCACAGCCCTTCTCTTCTCAGGCTCTTCTTGCCTTAACTCTTGGGCTTCTTAAGCAGAAATTAGGGTTCAGATTGTAAGTTACTTTCTGTGATCTTTATGGGCTTTTTTAGAAACAATGACAGCTAGCCCCGTGTAATTTGTAAGTTGTATTTATATATGTGGGGAGAGAAGCTATAGAGTCCATTGGTCTACTGTGGTGTCCCCACTCTCCTGGCACATAAGAGTCATTTAATAAATTCTTACTGATTGTCTTCATAGTCTGTTGTATTTATTTCAGAGCCAGGAATGGAGAACCTGTGGCCCTGAGGTCATGTGTGACCCTCTAGGTCCTCAAGTGTAGCCCTTTGACCGAATCCAAACTTCACAGAACAAATTCCCTTAATGAAAGGATTTGTTTTGTAAAACTTGGACTCAGTGACAAGGCTGCATCCAAGAACCAAGAAGGCTACATGGGACCTTGAGGTTGCAGGTTTCCCACTCCTATTCCAGACCATCTCTGACTCCCTTGTCATCAGGACTCCATGAATAACTCCCTAACCAAGGCTAGCAAGTTTAACTAGTTTTATGTATTAGGGAAGACAAATTAGAGCAGAAAGGAGAGAACAAACAGAACACTCAATACAGGAAAGAAATTATCCATACAGACAACAGGAATCGAGCAGCCAATGATTTTCTTACTGCAGGGAGCTTCCTGCTTAAATTCTAGAGAGGGGCACAATTAATAAATTTCTTCCCCCACTGGGAGCCATGATTAATGGGCAGGGGGCCAGCTCAACCAGACCTGAGAATACATACAGCTTTCACAATAAGTATTTTTCAGGATTTCTGTATATAAATACTGGAGAGGAAACAAGTATGGGGTACCAACACTGCCCGACATACTTCTCTCTTTCAAGTTGGAGAATATCTTCTCTCTAATTCTGTGCCTCTCTCCTGTCCTATCTCCTTCCCAGAACTTTCTACCAATCAATCTCAGTTATCTATACAAATAGCCTACAAAAATTTCTCTCCAAAACCTCTGGTGCTAAACTGAGTTTGTGACCCATATCTTCCTACTGCACAAGAGTATTATAAGGTTCAAATGACATTTGTAAAAACACTACATGTCAACTATAGTAATTATTATTATTAGTAATGCTTCATTCAACCAAGTGCGCCATATTTGTTGTTCAGTCATTTTAAAGTCATGTTTAATTCTTTGTTACACTGTTTGAGTTTTCTTTGCATATATACTGGAGTGGTTTGCCATATTAGTGGAATACTAATATCTTAATAAAAGTAAGAAATAAAGTGCTTTGGGGGCAGATGTGGAAAAAGACTGTGTATTGACTTATTTTCTTTCAAATATGAAGAGAAAAAGCAATCTCCTCATCTGTGTATCTGAAACTTGGGTTCTTAACTAGTGAGAGAGACTGGTTGTAGCTAAGTTACTCCAAGGTAAATGACATTGTGAACAGCTGATGGACAGGTACATGAGCCAAAGAATGAGAATTTCTATTTTCATCTTTGTTGGGCTTTATTTGCTTCTGCAAAACTTGCTGCCTTCACTTCTCTTTCTAGTCAGCTAGTCATGATGGTAATTCCTGAAGCACTTGAATGGCTGAGTCATCCAAAGGAATATATGAGTTGTCTCCTAAAATAGAAAGTAAATAATATTATGCTATTAAAAAAACTTTTGATGACACCTTAATCATTATGGGATTTGAGGGTGTGACATGGAAGGCAGGATGGTATGTAATGAGTTGAGTGGAAAAAGTTTTAGACTTGTCCAGCTCCAAACAGCACAACTGAGAATCATGAATGGAAATTGCCAACAGAGAAAAACTTCCTAATAATTAGAGCTGTCCAAAAGTCAAATGAACTGCCTGGAGATCTTTCAAGCGCTTGATCACTTATAGTCAAGGGGAGACAGAATGGTAGATTATTCCTGATCTCAGAAACATAGATGCACTGTTGGAAGGGACTTTAAAATGACCTATACTCGGACAAGCTAAGTGGCAAAGGGAATAGAGCACTGGCCCTGGAGTCAGGAGGACCTAAGTTCAAATCCAGCCCCAGACACTTAATACTTACTGGCCGTGCGACCTTGGGCAAATCACTTAACCCCAGTTTTCCCACCCTTTCCCCTTCAAAAAGGAAAGAAAAAAAGACCTATGCTAATCTCTAATTTTCATTTGAAGAAACTGAGGCCAGAAGAGGTGAAATAACTTGCCCAGGGTCACACAGCTAGTAAGTGTCTGAGATGAGATTCAACCCTAGATAGTGCTGAGTCCAATTCCAGTACTCTATATGACATTCCTAACAAGTAGCCTTGAGGACTTCTTGATGTAGCCTATTCCTCTTTCTTGGGAGTATGGAATTTAAAGGAATCTTTAGATTTCATCAGTTCAAATCACTTTACTATCGATGGACCAGATTCTCTTGCTGATTGAAAAAAAGCATGAATTGCTCATGATCTGGGATAAATCCATACTGGGCACATGAGTTCCATTGTGTGGTGAGTCACCATGTCAAAGAGAGCAGTTTCCTTCTTCCTCACTGCTAAGATTAGACTTTCTAAATTGTTAAACCAAACTATAATCTTCTAGAAGAGTTTCTATAAAGAGGTTAATTGAATTGCGATGACTAGTTCCTAAAGTCTTAAAAGCTTATCATACACTAAGCCTGAGTTTAAAGATTTTTTTGGCTTATATTGCTTTTCTAAAATAAGATGATGAAATGTAGCCTTCTGGTGTTGACCAGGGCTAATAGGTAATGCATTAAGGAGTACTGCAGGAATTTAAAAACAATGGTGTATTTTTTTGACTCTCTGTGAATGTGTGATTCTTCTTCTTCCAGTATTTTGGAAACCATTTAGTACGGGTCATTACTTTTTCAAGGAAAAAAATTGAAGCAGAGAGGCAATGATTTACTTAAGATGGCGTTAGTTTTTGTCTAAGCTGGAACTAGAGTTACTATAGTCTTCTTATTTCCAAGCCAGTGTTCTCTCTATACTGCCATGTTTCTCTTCCCTTGAATACAACCCACATCTCCCTAATCATTTACCCACTGACACTGAATTTTTAATAATTTGAAGAACATTGCTGAGTTTCTGTGCCTTCTTTCTCCAAGTATCTGTTGTTGTGTTCTTCAGTCATTTCAGTTGTGTCCAACTCTTTATCACCCCATTTGGAGTTGGCAAAGATACTAGAGTGGATTGCTATTTTTTACTCTAGCTTATTTTACAGATGCAGAAATTAAGGCAAACAAGGTTAAGTGACTTGCCCAGTGTCACAAAGCTAATAAGTATCTGAGGCCAGATCTGAATTCAGGTCTTCCTAACTCTAGGCCTAGTGCTCTCTCCACTGTGACATTAAAATCCAACTAAATAACTAGTAGTGAACAAAATATGAATACCTAGCCTCTCCCCTCCCGTTAGTGAAAAATCAGGCTGAGATATTAACAATTTAAATTCTTCTTCCTTCTCCTCTCTGTCTCTCCCTGACCTCCAACACACACACACACACACACACACACACACACACACACACACACACACACACACACAAACACACCCATGCACACAAGCATCTTTTCCCTTTTTAATGTATCTAACTTAAAACCATAAACATTACAGAACTAGAAATCTCAGTTTATAGATATGGAGATTCAAAGAAAAAGGATACATACTCTACTTTGTTCGGTCATTCTTCAGTTGTGTCTGATGCTTCATGACCCCCTTTGGAGTTTTCTTAGCAAGGATGCTAGAGTAGTTTGCCATTTTCTTCTCAGGCTCATTGAGCCTGGGCTAGAACTCAGACCATCTAATTATTATTTAGGTGCACTTTGGACCACATGCTGCCAATGAAGATGTCCCCCTTTCCCTTAAGAAAATTAATATCAGATGAGTTTTCAGTATTTTGGAGACAGGCTCTAACATGTTACCTCTGGATGTTCAAAAAGCAAAGAGTTTAAGATGTTCCCCCATCTTCATTCTTTATACCCTCGTCATTTAATGTTGCACAGCACATAACTGTGGCTAGTAGCTGGTGAATTGGGGTTTTGTGTGTTTTGTTAGGTTGGTTCTGTCTGTGGATACCCAATGGCATCTGATCATATTGTTTGAGAAAAAAATCCACAGATCTTGGGACCAACCATAGGGTAGCTTGAAAAAACGTAGGGTTACTGTGACATAGTGCATCTTGCCTTGGAGTCAGAAAAACCTGGATCAGGTCCTGCCTCTGATACATATAGGCATAGCTATGTTTGAAAAACAAGATCCATAAGACTGTTCACTGTTGGAATTACTTAAGAAAAATTTATGGCCTTCTAAAATCTTCCTTTCCATTCTATCATCCCAGCTTGCTCTAATATCCTGTTAGCTAATACAATATGATCCCTCCTGTTCCATGGACTGTCACCAGTGCCAGCAAGCTCAGTCTTTCTGTAGTTGGCACTTTTTCTCTGTTCAAACTGGTTTTACCCCAGGGCATGCTGAGCCCATTGTGGTGAATTGCCGGAAATGGAGCCATGCAGGCTTGTTGAAATCTGTGGTGGGAAGCTTAGTTGGAATTTTAATTTGACATGCAATGCATGGTCCCTGTTCACAACCTTGTGAAGTTCTTCTTACCCTGATTTATTGCCTGCTTCAGAGCAGTTGGCTGTCTGGGCTGAAGGAAGGAAGAAACGGGAATAGCAAGCTTCTTGAGGTTGCTTAAAACGAAAAGCAGCATGACCAGTAGAATTGAAATCATAGGATTGGATTAGAATCCTAGTTCTGATGCTTATTACCTACAAAGAATTCAGCAAATCATTTACCTTTCTTGGTCTCAATTACCTCCTATAAAAAAAGGAAGGGCCTCGAATTGGTGGGTATCCAAGGTCTCTTCTATCTCTGAGCCTTATGTAGGCCCAAATATCTTGGCATGCACATTTATTGCTCAGCAGGTTTCTGATATTTAATAGCTGTGTGACAATAGGTAAAACACTTAACATCCCTAAGTAATATTCTAAAATAACATTCTTAGGTAAATTTCTGGGTCCTTACTGGAGACATTCCTCATCCTCGATAGACTGACAATAAGATATACATTGGCCAAATTATTTCTAGTATTTGAGACAAATAATCCTGAGCTCCTGGCATAGGTTAATTTTGTGGTAGTTCTCAAATCTGGAGGAACTTTTTTATACCATAGCCAAAGCACTGAGGAGAAACCCTAAGACTTTCTATTTCCAGTGAAAGCTGGATTTTTGTAATTTTCCATTTTAAAAAAGATTGGGAAAAATGGTGCAACTAATAACATGTTTGTTGTTAAACTAGTATTTTTTATGTATCTAACAAGAAAATATAAAACTTTTTGACTGCTGGATCAGGTAGCTTGTCCATCCCATCCAACTCTTTTTTAAAAATTTGATCATCCTCAATGTTAGATAAAGAATTTAAACAGAATGGGAGCAGATACATTTTTCAGTTCTGTATTTTTGTGGTCAGATAAATAATCAATTAGGGTTACTGTGACATAGTGCATCTTGCCTTGGAGTCAGAAAAACCTGGATCAGGTCCTGCCTCTGATACATATGCCTTTAGGTAAGTCTCTTTACCTCCCAGTGACTCAGGTACTCGAATGTAAGTTACACATGAGTTGCTGACTTGAGCTTATGGTGACAGTTTCCCTATCAGGAGATTCCTGAAATAATGAAAATAAACCATGGGTCTGGTCTCAAGTAATCATTCTAATGTTCCACTAAACAGCCTGCTGGGGATTTACTTTGTTTAATCTGACATTAATCTTCCAGTCTTCTTTAGTATATTCTGGACAACTGTGAAACACTTGTATCTTCAACCATGTCAACAGTGAGGAGGGAGATAGTAATTTCTTCCAATTGTTAAGGCCCTGTGAACCAGTGATGATGGCAAAATCAAATCAGCACACCTCACATTGTATACCTGGGGTGCTTTGCACATATTGTCTATTTTACCTGCCTATTAACAAATATAATATTCCAGAAATGACTTTGGTGTGATGAATTTGGAACATTGCCAGAAATAGCAGCTAAGGTAGGACTCTTTTGCCTTTAGGGTCTTTTGCAGCATTTCCCCCTCATTTAGCATGGACCTAGGAGTGAAGGTCAGGGGAAGGTGGGATTTCTGCATGTAATGGTATTAATTCCAATCTGGAGTTGACGTAGGGGAATTCTCAGGTATACGGTAGTCTGTTTTTTAATATGTATTTGTAAGCAGCATGTATTTTGTTTCCACTTGAAAGCTTCATTTTTCAAATGGTTGAGGGAGCCTAATACTCTTTTTCAAAAAATTGGGAGCAGGGTTTTGTTTTTTTTTTTAATTTTTGGTTATCTCTTTTATAAATCAACTCATACATAATTTTCCTGAATTATATTACTATTTCTACTCCTTATATGACTTATACCTTGGATTTCTAGTATCTTAAATTCCTCAGATTGGTCGAATATCTCTTTGGTCAATGCCTTCCATGGTAATTCACATAATTTTTCTGGCACGTTTCAAGTCATCAAATAATTTCACTAATCATTCTTCTTATGCCTTCTAAACTAAGACTTCACTGCATTGGTTTCAGATGTCCCTTTCAAAGGGTTTATGGTTGTTGGTTATCTCTTGCTTGAAGTTAACTTGTCTCCCTTTCAGATATCTCAGACATCTAGTAAGTGTTAAATTCATTTATTCAAACTGCTAGAGGGAAAATAGTAAGCTAAGATGACATATTGGTTGATTAGAGAGGCATGGAGAAAAATCATCTAGCATCAAATACCTACTATGTGTCAAGCATAGTGTTAGCTGCTACATATACTAAAACAAAAATGAAATCATTCCTGACTTCAAGGAGCTTACATTCCATCAAGGAAGACAACATATACATATCTGATATAAATAAAATAAGTACACAAGGTAATTTGTAGGGATAACACTAGCACCTTAGGGAACTAGGAAAGCCTCCAGATAAATGGGGGTTCCTTTTTTAAATAGTATTTTCCCCAATTACATGTCAAGACAATTTTTAGCATTAATTTTTTACAAGATTTTGAAATCTAATTTTTTTTCTCACTCTCCTCCCTCTTCCTGTAAAATGGTAGGCAGTTTGATATAGGTTGTACATGTACTATCATTTAAAACATATTTCCATATACTAATATGTGACTACACTGTTGTGAAGGAAGAAACAGATCAAAGGGGGGAAAACATGAAAAATAATACAGTAAGTGAAAAAAGTATGCTTCAATCTGCATTCAGAGTGCATCAGTTCTTTTATTTGGTTGTGAATAGCATTTCTCATACTGAATCCTTTATACTTGTCTTAGATCATTATGTTGCTGAGAAGAACTGAGTCATTCATAGTTGATCATCACTGAAATGGTGTTGTTACTGTACAATGTTCTCCTGGTTCTGTTCATTTCACCATGCATCAGTTGGTACAAGTCTTTCCAGGTTTTTCTGAAATCTGCCTCTTCAGCATTTCTTATTACACAATAATATTCCATTACATTCATATACTACATTTTGTTCAGCTATTCTCCAATCGGTGGGCAGCCCCTCGATTTCCAATATTTTGCCACCACAAAAAAGGCTGTTATAAATACTTTTTGCATATGTAGGTTTTTTTTCCCTTTCTTGGGATACAGGCCTAGTTAGTGGTATTGACATAAATAGGGATTTCTTAACCTGGGGTTTGTGAACTTGTTTTTTTATCAATTATTTTCATAATTGTATTTTATACATTTAAAATGTTTATACTCTAAATGAGGGGTGGGATAGGCTGTAGTGAAATATAGTTTGTTTTTCACAACATGACTGCACATGTACAGCCTATATCAATTGCTTGTCTTCTCAATGAGAGTGGGTGGGGAGGAAGGAAGGGAGAGAATGTGGCACTCAAAGTTTTAAAGACAAATATTAAAAATTCTTTTTATGTGCAACTGGGAAATAAGATGTATAGGAAACGGGGTATAGAAACCTATCTTGCCTTACAGGAAAATAGAAGGGAAGGGGATAAAAGAAGGGGCAGGGAGGTGATAGAAGGGAAGACAGATTGGAAGAAGGGATAATCAGAATAAACACTGTCTTGGGGTGGGAGGAGGGAGAGATGGGGAAAAAATTTATAACTCAGAATCTTGTGGAGTGAATGTTGAAAACTAAATATAAATTAATTAATAAATCTAAAAAATGTTTATTCTGAGAGGAGGGCATGAGATTGCTAAAGGGGTGTCTGAACCATAAAAGATCAAGAAGTTGACATTTGAAGTGGGTTATTTTTGCTTTGTTTTTTTTTTCTTTTTGGAGGAGGAAAGGTAGGGCAGTCGAGGTTAAGTGACTCGCCCAAGGTCACACAGCTAGTTTTTTGTGTTGTGTCTGAGGCTAGATTTGAACTCATGTCCTCCTGACTCCAGGGCTGGTCCTCTATTCACTGCACCACCTCATTGCCCTGTAAGGTGAGTTTTGAAGGGAAAAAAAGGTAGTTGTCAGGATGGATAGGGTACATTCCAGACTTGGGGGATTATCCAAAGATAGGAAGATGGGAGATGGATTGTGTAGTATGAGGTGCAACAAGAAGGCTAGGCTTCTTGAACTACAAAACACACGTAGAGGAGTAATATATAATAGGAATGGACAGGTGGTTGGGACCAAGTTAGAAAGAGTTCCAAAAGCATAGAAATGAGTAAGTAGTTTATCCTAAAGATAATAGGGAACCATTGAGGAGGAGAGTGATAAAGTCAGACTTGTATTTTGGGAAAATCATTTTGGCAGCTGTTTGGGGGACAAATTAGCATGGGAAGAAACTTGAGACATGGAAATCAATTAGAACATTCTTTCAATAGTCCAGTTTAGAGGTGATGAGGTGTTGAAGTAGAATAGTGTTTATAGAAAAGAGGAGAGACTCAAGAGATGTTGTTGAGGTAAAAAGGACAAGATTTGGAAACTACTAAGATTTGTGAGGTAAGGTATGAAGAGTGGTACCAAGATTGCAAATATATATATATCCTAATGGAAATAAGCCTGCCCTGGGATTTGGGGAGCCATTTTGTCAAGTCACAATTTCATCGTCCCTGAGTATATGTTTCTCTTTACATTCCAATATTTCTCTGCTACTGCTGCTGCTGTTAATGATAATAATAATACCTTTCTTTTTTAAAGCCTCCCTTCTGATATGACGTGCCTATAGGTATACTTTTAGGAACAGCACTCTACTCTGATTTGTTGTCCCCACCAGGAGGAAATCTGGAACCCAGTATCTGTTACCCCTCAAGAATAACTGTAAGTTCTTATAGCACTTATGAGTTATAAAATTAAAAACAAGAAATTTTTCCTTATAAAATAGTGAACACAGAAAGGATTCACATTTGAGCCTAAAAACAGTCAAGAAACACTACCCCAGTCAGACACTGACAATTGAAATTGTATATCAGTCTGGTCTTTCACCTACATTCCTATGTTTTCAAGGTGAGCCGGAGACTATTACTACAACAGACACAGATCAAACCAACTACTTTATTAGGCAAAAAGAGAAATGTCACACTTTTTAACACACAAGTTGCCCTTGCCCTTTTCCTGGGTCTCAGAATCCCAGGTCTGTGCAACACATGGTGAGAAAGCTATCTCTGAAAGACTCGTGTCCTAGACAACATAGTAGGCACTTTTTTTGGATGGTCGTCTTGAAGAATGTGGCAGAGTAACACTACATTGCAGGTATGGGGCTCTTCTGCAGCATTATTCAGTACAAATGGCATTAAGGGAATGACTTGCTATGTATCCATGTGAACAGATATGGGGATTTTGACAGATTGCAGCAAGGAAAATTAGATATAAGGAGTGGGGGCAGGGAGGAACCACAAGAAAAGGCAGAATATATAAAAATAATTCAGTGATTGTGAAATAAAATGGTAGCATGTTTTAAAACAATCTGCACTATCTTTTTAGAACAACCATCTTAATCTTGAGTCCCTGCACTTGTCTTTTAAAAGTATATTTTGTTAATTGTATTTCACTATAATATAATTTCAACGTAATTAGTTTCCTTTGTAATTCTGTACATTTTATTTTATTTGTTTAAAATTTTTTCTGAGAAGGAATTCATAATGCTTAACCAGATTGTGAAAGGATTCTATGACCAAAAAAAAAAAAAAAACAAAAAACTTAAGAATTCCTGATATAGACCCTACTAGTTCATTTTTTATAATATTTCCCTAGGTGGTGAAGAGGGAAGGGTGATAAGGAGGGGGGGAGGGTAAGTGGTTCTGCCAGGGATGCACCCTGGCATCCAGTCTGGAAGGAATTCACCAGGCTCAAGCAAACTTTGAAGCCAAAATTGTAAAGTTTATTGTTACAGCGGGCTAGATTCTTATGGAACCTGCAAACTCGCAGAGGCCACAGGCACAGTTTTAAGGGGTCAATTATGCTAACTAGGTGAGTAAAGGTGGGATCAGGGAGGAGTTAAGGAGTGGTCAGTGCTCAAAGGACCATACACTTTTAATATCAACTGCGCAGGTGTATTGCCCATGATTCACTGGGAAATAGCTCAAGCGGGGGTCTAGCTGGAGGTGTGGTTTTAGGCCTGATATGTCACTAAAGAGTGCCCAGTCTGTCACCCACCAAGGTCATCAGAGACAGTGTGGGTATATAATTGACTAAGGAGTTACCCTATAGATAAGGTATTGAAGAATTTATGGTGGGGCTGGCCACTCTAACTAAGGGAGATAACATTTACATAACTTATTGTTTCAAGCAGAGATAAACAGGTCATGAGTTGTTGCTGGGCAGAGTGCTGGAAGGGGGAAGAGGAAGAGTCAGTGCTCTGAGGCTGGGGGTGGGGAGTGTGATTTTACAGACTGATTTTACAAATTGATTTTACAGACATAGATCCCAAAGCACCCCACTTACAAACTGATGTTACAGGTTGATACTACAGACATATATACATCACAAGGACCCCATCAGTGGGACTCCAGCAAAGGAGGAGGTGAAGAGATGCTATGTTGGTGCTCTGCCTGGGTCTCCTTGTTGCTTTCTACCTGACAAGTCTCACCAGGTGTAGCACCAGTGCAATACTCACAGCACCAAAGGTCACTATAAATATACCTGCATAGTGCTCGATTGCAAAATAAACAGACTCTCCATATAGAAACTCTCACTCACCAGCATGATCCTTCTTAACTACCCTAGCTCACATCCCAGCACCTGTGTTGTCTATGTCTCCATACTACAGCCCAGTTCATTTGCTGACTTCCACAGTTTTGCTACTGTCTAGTAGAGGACAGTCGTCTCCAGGGAAGCAGCTTTCCAACTGCTGGCCTATATGGATCCCAGCTTCATTCAACTGTATTTATAGGATGAAACAACAACAGTACCTCAGGGCCAGAGTACATCCATTCCCTTTAAAATCACATTTTTGTACACCCAGGCCTAGAGTCAAGAAGGCCCTGAGTTCAAGCTGGTTCTCACATAGTTACTAGCTGTGTGGCCATGGGCAAGTCATTTAAACTCTCTTTGCTTCAGTTTCCTCAGCTGGGCATACTCTCTTCATGAAGCAGTGTGAGTGACAATGTTTACTCTGTAAGAAGAGGGGGAAGCCTAAAAGAGCCTTACCACCATTGGCAAAGTGGGAGTGGACTAGAGGATTGCAATGGAATTTAAGACCAGGAGTGGGGGTGGGCAGGAACATTGAGGAAGTCACTGTTTCTCCAAAAGAGGACAGAGGAAAGTGAGCATTGGCAGAAAGGTTAGAAGAGAAGGGTACCTTCTAGTATTTTTTCCACTAGGCTGAATGAGTTTTCTGAGACCTTGGGAGGTCTCCTAGAGAGAAAAAGGCACTGGCAGGTGGTCCTCCCATAGGCTCTTAGTAACCCCTGGTAAGGAGGGTGTAGTCACTCTCATATAAACCTTAGCAAACAGGGATAAAACATGTACTTCCCAATAAAGCATTTGTTTGTCTCCAAGTCTTCTATCATGGGGGCCGCTAGGTGGCGCAGTGAGTAGAGTGAAGGCCCTGGAGTCAGAAGGACCTGAGTTCGGATCTGACCTCAGCCACTTAACACACAAACAAACAAACAAACAAAAAAACCTAGCTATGTGACCTTGGGCAAGTTACTTAACTTCAATTGCCCTCCAAAAAAAAAAAAAGCAAAAAAAATAAAATAAAATCCTCCAAAGACTTCTATCATGCATGTTACCTAAAAAAGAATTATGTAAAATTAAGTGTTTCTCGTTTGGCTTTTGAAAAGCACCCAAATATTATAATAGTCTTAATAGTACTTTGATAAACTTTGACTGACTAATTATGACTTGGTTAAGCCACCTTGTGTCCATATTTCTCTCTGAAAACTCTCTTGCCTATTTAAAACCTGAATACAATAGTGGTAGACAAATCAGCGTTCAACTAATGAAAATTCTTTGTTTTTGATCCTGAAAATTTCTAAGAATGCACTGGAAACTTACTCAAATGATGTCTTGAAATTCATGTTAGGACTGCCTTGTAAATGACACTGCTTTCAGTGAATCATCAAGTATTCTTAAGCGCCTGTGTGCTAGTAATTCTGCTAAGCACTGAGAATCTAAAGAAAAGCCAAAACAAACAAACAAACAAAATAGTCCCTGTTCTCAAGGAGACCATAACCTAATGAGGGAGACAACTTCCCAAAGCTATGTAGAAACAAGATTTATATAGCATAAATAGGAGATAATCCTAGATAAAGGCACTAGCATTAACAGGAACTGAGAAACGCTTCTTGTAGGAGGTAAGATTTTATATGAGACTTAAGGGAAGCCAGGAAGACCAAGAGATGGAGATGAGAGAGAGAATTCCAGGTATGGAGGGGAATAACCTGTGAAAATGTTTTGATTCTGGAAATGAAGTGTGTTCAAAGAACAGCAAAGAGCCCAGTGTCACTGGATTGATGAGTGTGTGGGAATGACTAAGGTATAACAAGACTGATAAGAGGGGACCTGGCAATGAAGGGCTTCAAATGCCAGACAGAGGGTTTTATATTTGATCCTGGGGGGGTGATAAGGAGACAACGGAATTTATTGAATGGGGCTAGGTCAGATTTGCACTTTAGGAAGATAAGTTTGACAGCTGAATACAGAATGGATTGGAGAGGGAAGAGACTTGAGGGAGGGAAACTAACCAGAGGCTGTTGCAGTAGTCCCTGTGATGAGGTTCTGCACAAAACAGTGGCAATGTCAAAGGAGATAAGGGGGCATATAAGAAATGTTATAAAGGTAGAATCCATAAGACTTGGCAATAGATGGGATATAGAGGGATGAGAGAGAGTGAGAAATTGAGAGTGACACCTAAGTTGGGAACCTCAGTAACTGGAAAAATGGTGGTGACAAGTAATGTGAAAGTTAGGAAGAGGGGAGGGCTTATGGGTGACAAGGAGGTTTTGGAGGTAGGAAAGGAAAATAATGAGTTCAGTTCTGGACTGATGAGTTTAAGATATTTATAGGACATCCAGTTTGAGATGTCCAGTTGGAGGTTAGGAGAGAGGTTAAAGATAAATGGATCTAGAAATCATTAACAATAGACATAATTGAAAACATAGGAACTGGTGAGATCACCAAGTAAAATAGTATATAGGAAAAAGAGAACAGGTCCCAGGACAGAGCCCTGTGAGATACCAACAATTTATGGATGTGATCTGGATGAAGATCCGATAAAGGGACTAAGAAAGACCAACCCAACAGATAGGAGGAGAGCCAGTAGACAGCATTGTCATCAAATCCTAGAGAAAAGAGTGATTGTGTCAAAAGCTCCAAAGAGTTTGAGAAGTATTAGGATTGAAACAAGGCTATTAGATTTGACAATGAAGAGAATCATCGAGAGTAGTTTCAGTTAAATAAAGAGATTGGAAGCTAGATAGCAGAGAATAAGAGGAAACTAAGTGTAGGATGTGATTTAGAGCCGAAAAGGCCCTTGGAGATCATTTCATCCTGTTCCTTCATATTGTTTTTTAAAAGAAGATGTATTAATGGTTTTTGTTTTTTATATCAGTCACAAACCTGTGATATAAATATCTCCCCAAATTCCACCACCAAATGAGCCTTCATTTCTAGTAAAGTCATATGATAATAATATTTTATAGCAAAGCCTAATGTACTCTGTATTGTTAACTGTGTATCATCATCTTCATCATTATTAATATTTTGTCTAAAATGCATCCCTCTTTGATAAGAAGGGGAAAGATTGTGGACATAGCTTGTACTTGGAGTCCAAGGCTACTTCATAGGGTTATTGTAAGGATCAAATGAGGTAATGTATTTCAGTGTCATCTCAGTGTTACTATATCCTGCTAAATTCTTCACCTATCAATGACAGTTTAAAAATAAATTGTAGCAGTGGGACTCAGAGATTCACCTTGCCCTAATGGCAAAGTCAAAGGGGGTATGGGAGAAAATATGAGAGAGAGCAGATTGGATGAGGGGATATCTAGTGGGACTGCTATTCTGGGGTGGTGGATAGGGAAAAATGGGGGGAAAATGTAACTCATAATCTGGTGGAAATGAATGATGTAAACCAGAAGTTAATAAAGCATTTGTTTAATTAAAAAATAAATTGTATAATTTATAGCATTAACAACTGAAATTATATTGTGCTTTATGTATATTATCTCATTTGAGCTTTGTGAGATAAAAAGATTAAAAGTTAAAAGATTTTTTAAAATGTACCATAGGTATCAATATCTCTATTTTGAATATATGGCAACTGGATATTTGAGAAGCTAAATGCTGTGTCCGTAAACACATAGCAAGGGTTTGATGCCGTTTACAAACCCCAGATTTTCCAAATCCAAGTTCAGCATTGTATATACTACACCAAATATTTATCATCATTAACAATATTGATGATGGTGTTCTACTAAAGTTCTACTCCAATATCTTGTGCCCCGTAGTTTAAATCTGTGTGTTGGAGCATGAGCCATCAGCAGATCCTAGCTGGAAAGGTTTTGAGGATAGTCCAATGTTGACTGTGTTTCTGTTGCCCTATGTCTAACCAAGCTAATCTTGAGGAAGCTCATCACAAGATTCAATCAACGACCTAAACCAGTTAATGAATGAATTTTTTGGCTATAATGACTCAGAGAACAGCTTCAGTCTGCATCAGCGGAGGGAGTACTCACACTACTAAAATCATGAGTCCTTGAAGAATTGAAATAATTATAAATAAAGCATGAATATAATCATTCATCTATTAAAAGTTAGACTTGGCAAGAAACAGGACAGTCTGGTCCTATCCCAGCCAGATAATTTTACTAGCTATCTATAGCATCTTCAATTCAGTCTGGAATTTCGTTTCCACACATCTGACTGGTGCTAAGAACTCTCTGAAGATGGCAATTGTTTGTACCAGTTTCTTCACAGGTAGCTTTGTTTTTCTTCAGAAAGGTCAAAGCTCTCCTGTTAAATGAAGTTGATGCAGAGAGATTGTTATGTTCCCCAGGAGGTAGTACCTTATCCACATGTTTGTTTTTGTAGAGCAAACATGATGCTTTCAGCAGCAACTTTACATCATGCAACCCTTTCTCTTTGGAAGCAGTGGGTGGGGAAATTTGGGCATCTAAAAGCCTGAAAGCAAGTGTTTTGGTTCAGCTACAAGGGAAAGAAATCCATTCAGGCCGGAAACATTTTGTGGGTAAAACACATATTTTCAATGCAGAAAAAAACTGATCCATGATGATGAATCTAAATAAGATGTTTTATTTATAAAGTAGTACGGAAACAATTGGGGGAAAGTTGTGACCTCCTTTTAGTCCAAAGCTCCTGTAGGACAGGAGTTAACATGTTGCATATTGGAATAGGAGCAACTCAGGACACTCCTTCTATGATAATGATATCATAGCTTTGAAGTAGAAAGGAGAAATTTCATGAAAGGTACAGTATTTGCTTAAAATGGATTCATTTTGTTTAGTCTTTATACTTTCCTAATTTTTTACTTTTATCTTTTGTTTCATCTTCTGCAATGATAATAAATTATAGTATATGGATAAAGGGTAAGGAAATATTTATTTATGATCTTTTAAGTGGCAGGCATTTACAGTTGTACAAATATTATCTGATTTGATCCTTAAAATAACCCTAGGAGGTAGGTGCTATTATTATCCCCAATTTTACAGTTGAAGAAACTGAGTCAGGCAGCTGTTAAGTGCCTTGCCCAGGGTCCCATGGTTAATAAATGTCTGAGGCTGGATTTGAACTCGTCTTGTTTACTCCAGTTTCAGTACCACTGCATTATCCAACTGCCTAAGCTAAACTACTTTTAAGTTTAGTGTTGTTACAAATTTACAGGGTGTAAAGCACACTTAATTTATGAAGCAAAATGTTTTTGTATACATATCTCATTTTATCCTTACGACATTCCTTTAAGGTAAGGAGCATAAATATTAATCCCCCTTTGAAGATGAGGAAACTGAAATTTATAGAAATTAAATGATTTGGCTGAGGTTCTTTTGTTGACTGTTGGGGCTAGGAGTTGTTGGTTTGGGTGGAGTTTTTTTGTTCTAGATTTCATCCATGTAGGAACTCCCAGTATGGAGCCTCCCCCTACTTATTCATATTGGCAACTTTTCTGTAATTTATAATCTATATTCCCAACAAAACAGCAAAGTATGAAGTAAGCACTCAGTAAATATTTGTTGATTTGAATTAGCTGGGAAATTTGCTCTCAGCGCTAAGGTTAAGAGATTGCTTCTGAATGTCAAGGTAGCTCCTCTATTCATCATATCCCATTGTCAGTCCAAGGTTACATATAGCTAAAAAGTGGTAAGTCTGGGACTCAAACAAAGATCTTTGGTTCTAACTCCTGTGCTTTTACAATAATAATTCTTGAAAATTAGAATAAGCTGTGGTTTAATTTAATCTCATATAGGATGTGGACTAGGTCTCAGCTCCTGATTCCTCTTTTTCTTTTGGTTATGTGTCAGCTTGTCTACTTATTTGACTATTCCCTTCTTCTCATTTTAGGCCATTTGTAAAGTGGAATAATCTCTTACCTTGGCATAATTACTTCATTTTTCTCATTAGCTAGTGAAAAACCTCCTGATGTAGTTCCTGCCTCTGTCCCTAAGCTATGTATATACACACACACACACACACACACACACACACACACACACACACACATATATATATATATATATATATATATATATATATACATTTTCATTATCTATTTTCTATACACATATATACTAGCCACCCCAAAAGATGGAATTTTTAACTGGACTTTGGAAGAGGATAGGGAAGGTAGGAGACAGAGATTAAGTGGGAGAGTATTCCATGTATAGAAAATAGATAATGAAAATGCCCAGGGTCAGAAGATGTAGTATCTTGTTTGAGAAACAGGGACTAGTGTTAACTAGATTATAAAGACTGGTAGGGGAGGGGTGTGGTGTAAAATGTAAGAAAACTGGAGAAGCTGGAGTGGGCCAGATTGTAAAGGGATTTGAATACCAGAGGATTTTATATGACCCTAGGGCTGATAGGGAGCCAGTGGGTTTATTGAATGGGGTGGTGGCATGGCCAGATATGTGCTTTAGGAAGATTAATTTGATAGCTGAATAGAGGATGGATTAGAGTGGGAAGAGATTTGAGACAAGGAGATCAACCAGAAGACCACTGTAAAAGTTTAGGGTGAGGTGACGAGGACCGCCTATACTAGATACAGTAGTGTCAGAGGAGGGCAGGAAATATTTAGGAATACACACGTGTGTGTGTATGTATAGATACACATACATACATATTTAGTTGCTTTCAGTCCAACTTTCATTTCCAACTCATCATAACCCTATTTGGGGTTTTCTTGGTGAAGATACTGGAGTGATTTGCCAGTTCCTTCTCCAGTTCATTTTACAGATGAAGAAACAGGCAAATGGGTTAAGTCAACTTGGCCAGGGTCACACAGTAAGTGTCTGAGGCTGGATTTGAACTCAGGAAGACAACCTGACTCCAGGCCTGGTGCCCACGTACACACACATACAAAACAGCTTGGGTATGGTGGTGAGTGTGAGTGAATAAACAACTAGTTTTTGAGCCTAGTCAGTTTGGAAGAAGAGACAACATAGCTGAACCTCTGTCAGTCTGTTTCCTCCCTGGCAGAATATGGATGCTAATGCTCTCTACCTCACAAGATGATGAAGATCAAATGAGATAATATAAGTAGGAGCAGCTAGGTGGGTAGAGTTTGGCATCTGAGTCAGGAAAACCTGAACTTAATGAGAGAAGGAGGAGCAGGTGAACATTTGAGGGAGCAAGGGGATAATTGAGGTTGCAATTTTTTGGAGAAGATGGGAGGAAATAGTAAAGCACACAAGGAATGGTCAGGGAGAAGGACCAACTCTTGCATTATTGGTGTTTAATCAAGATTTGTTGAATGGTCACTTATAAATCTCATATGGAGGGCAATGGAGAGGCATAAGGTGGGTGCAGAGGTACTATATTATTTAATCAGTATAGAACTTCAAAGGGAAATTGGAGTAAAAGATGTCACCAGGGAAATGTATGATAGAAAAAAGATTATGGGCTAATTTTGTGCCAAAAGCAGGGGGGAGTTAGAGGGATCAATGAAATCAGTGATACAACATATTTATTCTAGTATTACTAAACATCTGTTTATACTATTAGGCTTTAAAGGCCTATTATAACAAGTATCTACTCATACTTATTTTTAAAGGGATCCATGGTATATATTGGAAATGGAATTAAAATATGGCTATTAATCTTACCTTAATAATCCAGTCTAAATTATGAGGGAGAAAAATAGGTTAAATGATTTGTAATCATTTCCAAGATATCTTTGTCATCTCTCCTTCTCCTGTTTCCCTTCCCTCTCCCTCTTCTTCTATAATCTTAACTTGTGTGTGTGTGTGTGTGTGTGTGTGTGTGTGTGTGTGTGGTATGTGTTTTGATCGTCTTTTTGTTTGTTTTGTTTTGCTCATAGCACCCTTGGGATTACTGCTTTTGACAGTTGAGCCTTTTCAGACTACTGGCCCCACCTCATGTTTTCTTTTCCCTTTAAAGATCCTCTCAAGCCAAGTGTTGACAGTGACCTTTGAAAGTGTTTTTACAGCTTAGCTGAGACTTCCTGACAAGTTTTATTAGCTCTTTGTAGTACCTAATAAAGTGAGTCTTAGTAAAGTTGTATAACATGACAGGTTAAAGGAACTTCCAAGATAATCATCACTAGAGTAAGACCTAACAATAGAATGTTTGGCTGTCTCTCATTATCCAGCTAAACAGGACATAATTGATTATTTCTCTTAAAATATTGGTGTGTTACTTCAGAAAAATAAAATAACTAAACTGATTTTGAGAGAACCTCAGATGGAGACACCCGTTTCACCCCAAACTCTAATGATTTCTAGCTTGATTCTGTAGAAATATTTCAGTTTTTACATTTACAAATTACCAACTTTAGTTGCTACTATGCAAGTCTCAGCTAAATGAAACGAGATTATTATAGATATTCCTACTCCTCTCCCCCTTTAAAACTGCATTTATTAAACTGGACCTCTTTTCCTTTGTTTTTCTTTTTGTGGCCTCAGAAAGGCAACTTTAGCATAATCTCTAAAATGGTGTCAGACATATAACCTTATATCCCACTACACTCCCAAATGCACAATGAACTAGATTTAAAAGTAATTGGGAAATAATTAACAAAATAACTAAAAATATAGTAAAACATAGATGATATTAATATGCAGTTTTCTAAAGCCAATATGCTTCCCATTGGGATCCTTACAAGGTTCCTGTTTCTATTTGAATTTGACAACATTGGTCTAGAGAGCTGGCCTCAGAAGTAGGAAAACTTGGGTTTAAATTCTTGGGCTCTACTCACTGCGCCACCTAGCCACCCCTTGGGTTTAAATTCTGCCTCTAACACATGTGGGCTATGTGACCTTGGGCAAGTTGTTTAACATATCAGTGTTTTAGGAAATTTTAAGAATATATGTTGCCATACACTGGCATTGGGAGAAGGAGTTTTCTTATTCAGGAATTCTGAAGAATGATAAAACTACAGGTCCCAGATCATCCTTAAAGGGAAGGAAAGCTGTATCTATATTCTTCTTGTGATGTAATATATCTTTCACAATGTTATTCTTTCTTCACCCTCCCATATGTTCCCCCACCCCAACACAAACACAAATCACCTGGCATAAACTGCTTATGAGAAAATGTTTTATAAAGAAATATAAATAAGAGAAAATAAACATTTCTTGAATTAAGGAATGAATGAAAATAGAAATATTAAAATTTGAGGCAAGAATTTGCACTAATTTTTTTGTGCTTGTCTTTTGGGGAAGTCTCAGACATAAAATATATGATATTATCATAATGGATAATAGATATCAATTATATACCTGCTTGAAAGTTATCTATCTTTGTGAAATTTTATGTCTTGTCTCAAAATAGATAATTGATATCTATTATGATAATTATATCTATTATATGACAGTTATTTATCACAATAATAGATATATCAATTATCCATGTGACAGTGTGTCTGGAGCTTCCCAGCTGTCTATATAACTCCCTGTCTTCTCTCTCTCTGTCTCTCTCTCCCTTTCTCTGACGTCAGGTGAATTCCCAGTAGAGAGAATCTAATGCCAAAGAACTGGCCCTCTCCTCTCTTCTATAAAAAACAGAAAAACAAGCAAACAGATAAGAACATCCCAAAATCCCCCCCAAAATTCAAACCCTAAAGTGTGGATATGAATGTGTGAAGATAAGCAAGCAATTTACTATTTTATTTCTAATCAATCTTTAGCAGTGATTGAAAATTCACAATGATTCTTAATTTAGCAGAAAATAATTGGACAATGTGTTCCAGGAGAAGAAATGGAAAGAACTCTTCTGTTTGCATAGGCTTAACAAAAAATGAAATATTTCCTGTAAAAATGAGCTCCTTTGCAAAATTTTTACTTTATTTTGTCCCCTATTTTCTGAAAAGAGGTTTTAATGTCTTTTTCATATAATTCTATCTTTGCTCTAGCAGGTATATTTTAAATCTAATTTTATTAATGTCCTTTGCTTCTATATAATATTTCTAACTCTATTCTTCTCCCTCCCACAACCTGTGAGCCATTCCTTATAACAAAGAGTTTAAAAAGAAGGAAAAAATTATTAGCCAACACATTGACCTTGTCTGACAGTATATGCAATATTTCATATCCAGAGCTCCCTCCATCCCTCTTTGTCTCTGGTATCTCATTCTCTTCATTCAGATGACCACCACCCTAATTTAGACCCTCATTAACTGATGAACTATTCCAGTAGCCTGTTGATTAGTTTGCCTGCCTCAGACCTCTCTTCCAATTCCAATCCGCCATCAATATAGCTGCCAAAGTAATTTTCCTTAAGAACAGGTCTGACCATGTCACTCCCCTATTAAGTAAACTCCAGCAACTTATTACCTATAGGATCCAATATTGACCACATTCTCCTTGGTATTTAAAACTCTTCACAATCTGCTCCAATCTTATCTTTCCAACCTTAATACATTTTATTCACCATCACATAAAGTATAATCCAAGCGAGTAGTCTTACCATTGCTCACAAAAAAACACTTCTTTTTCCGTCTCCATGACTTTGCACCATCTCTCCCCCATGCCTAGAACATACTTCCAGTTCACCTTCTCTTCTTAGGATCCTGGTTTCCTTGAAGGTTCAGCTTAAATGCTACCTTCTATCCTTTGGTCTCCTCCTACCCCTCAATCTTTCTCCAACCCCAGTTACCTTCTATTATGTGTTCACTTACATACCAACACATGTTCCCCTTTTGCTAGAGTCTAACTTCTTTGAGGGCAGAGACTGTTTCATTTTTGTCTTTGTATCCTGAGCATGTAGCATCATGCCTGACATATAACATATGCTTAATAAATATTGTTGATTGAGATGTTTACAGTCAGGAAGACTTGAACTCAGATATGGCTTCAGACTCAATAGCTGTGTAATCCTGGGCAAAGCATTTGACCCACTTGCCTCAGTTTCCTCAACTGTAAAATGGGGGGAGAGGGTAATAGTAGCACCTACCCTGCGGGTTTGTTGTAGGGATCAGTTGGGATAATATTTGTAAAGTGCTAAGCAAATGCCAGCACATATAGTAGGTGTGATAGAAATGCCTCTCCCTTCTCTCCCTTCCTCCTCCCCTTCTCCCCCACTCGAAAGAACTGCAGAATAATCAGTCAAGCAGCATTTATTTTGTTTCTGTTTCTTCTAGTTAAGTTGTAGTTATAAGCAGGTACTTCTTACACCTTCGTGGCATCATATTGGATTGCCATTTCAGTGATGGCTGTATCATAAATTAAATGTCACAAGAGAAGGTCCACATATGGTGGAATTCTACAGAGAGTTCTCTTTATTGCCTAGCTTTACTGGAGGATCCTATTCAGGGAAGATGGATATTCTACTTAAAGCTCTTTTTAATGGGAAAAAAAAAACCTTTAATAATTAACTTTGGGGAAAAATTTATGACAATTTACCACAAAGATCATTTTTGCTGCCAATGTTCAGACTAGGAATTATGGGGCAAAAGGCTACTGGGGTGAGAGGTAAGCAGCATTGCCTGAACAGAATATACTCAATACTTTCTGTGTGGAGTTAGCAGCTTTTGATTGGGGGGGGGAGGGGTAATAATATTTTTTTTCTATTAACACTCTTTATTTTCTCTATATCCTACCTCCCACTCTCCTTGATACTTAATTTCTTTTAAAGAAATATTTTTTAATTAATAAGCAGGAATAAGCAAAAGAAATTCCCACATTGGCCATTGTAATAGAAATGCAAATTTAAAGATCTTCCCTGCCCCTAGCTTAAGTGCATCTGGAGCCTGTGGTGGGAGGCTTGTTTTTCAGGAAAGCCCACACCTTGATACTTTGTGATTTGGGCAGTGGGTGAAGAAGGTTGTTACATTCTCTGAGCCAAAAGGCTATATAAACCCTGATGGGAAGCTTTGCTTTGGGGCTCACTTTGAGAAGTGTTGTGTGATTTGATTAGATGAGACTCTGGGAAGCCTTTGAGAGCCCCCCGGCTTTGAAAACCCAGATGTTGGTGCTTCCCTCTCTGGTAACTGTGATTTGGTATTGATGTAATGTTGGGACAGTTTGGAAGCCTGTTTGGTCTGTCTGTATACTCTGAAGTTCGGGGTGCTGACCTTTTCCCCTTGAACTAGATAATATATGTTTGATTGATTAAAATAAGCTTGTTAACCGATTTTGAGTTGCTTTCCTTTACAAAAGCAGATCTAAGAACCTGTGTTGGCAGCCACCCTGGGGATGTTGGGGTGCTTGCCTCTACAGCCATATCCAAAAAAGTCAGAATGAGACACATTTTGGGCTTTAGCAGCTTTTTAGAAAAACATCTCTTTCTTCATCTTGGCATTCAAAGCTCTTAATAATGTAGCCCCCTCCTACTTTTCCATTCTTCAACACGTACTCTTTGGCCCAGTGACACTAGCCTCCCGGCTGTTCAATGAACAAGACACTTCATGTCTTGTCCATGCTTAGAAAGTCTCCCTCCTCTGCTCTGACTGCTAACCTCCTTGGCTTCCATTAAATCCACTAAAAGCCCACCTCCAACTGGAAGTCTTCCCCAACCCCCCTTATCCAGTGCTTTTCCTCTTTCCTGTTTATCCTGTATATTACTGCTTTGTATATATTTGCTTGCATGTTGTCTCCCCCCATTATTAATGATTGTCAGTTTCTTGAAGGCAGAGACTGCTTTTTGCCTCCTTTTGTATCCCTAGCACTTAGCACAGGGACTGGCACATAGTTAACACTTAATAACTCTCTATTGGTTGGTTGATTGAAGTGTGGGTTAGGAAGCATATGAAATTAATTTGGTAGTCTAGTAAGTAACAGAGTGAGAAACTGAGGCATTGTGAGAGCATGCTGAAGTTTTTAAAGGAATACTGCAGTCTGTATTAGTAGGAGGAGTACTTGTAACCATCATCTTTCAAAGTATCAAAACATTTCCCATGTTATTAATTTTCATGGACTTACACCTTGGTTTTTTAAATTTGTTTTTTGGAGGGGTTTGTTTCTGTAAGAAATTTCTGCTACTGCACTTGTATATACTTAATACTTTCTGTGTAGAGTTAGCAGCTTTTGATTTTTTGGGGGGGAAGTATAATTTTTTTTCTATTAACATTCTGTTTTCTCTATATCCCATCTTATTCCCCTTGACGTGCATATGTAAGCATGTATGCATGTTTGTGTTATATATCATATACACACATATACATATATACATGTACTCTGTGTGTATATATATGTATGTATGTATGCATGTATACTAAAGAAGGTTCTTACCACTTGTCTTTACCAGTCCCAGGCTAAGAAAACGTTATCAATCAGTCAGTAAGAATTTATTAAGTGTTTACTGTGTCAGGCACTGAGATGGGCACTGACAAAATAAAACAATCTTTGCTCTTATATTCAAGGTGGGGGAGGGGTTGATGACACATAACATCTATTTGTATGTAAGCATGATACAAGATGTGTACAAAGGTGGGGGAGGGAGAGTTGCTAACCTCATTAGAAGACTGGGAAAGAAGTTAAAATGAATTGTGCAGTATGAACTCTCCCCCTCTTTCCAGATAGATCATGGGAGAGAAATGAATTGTGTAGACTTCAAAATTACACCAGTATAAGGGACATGATGTTACATATCATATCAGAGATGTAAGCAGAAACTTTTATTGTGACATCGGTTCTTTTGCAAAATACACTTGACATATTCTCATAAATGTTTTAGAATGTGATTCTTGTTGATGTTTTAAGTGTAACTCATCTGAATAAATATCAATTTTAAAATGCAGTATCTTAGTGACCTAGAAAGGTCAGCTGACTTATAGTCAGAAGATGAGTCCAGACTGACACTTTACCAGTTATGTAACATTTGGGTGTATCATTTAACCTCTCTGTTCTCATCTGTAAAAGGAAATGCAGTGTGGTTTGGGATAAAGGACTGGGCATGGAATCAGAAAGGTCACACTTACTGTGTGACCATAGGCATGCTTCTGAACCTGCGTTTCCTTATCTGTAAAATGGTGGATTAATTCCTGTGTTACTTCCCTCACTGGATTGTGGTGACATTTGAATGAGATAATACAGAGATTCTCAAAAGACGTGGTATGCTTTTAAACTATTAAAGATTAAAGGTGAACTAAAACTTTTGGGACACCCTGAGTCTTAAAGCACTTTGCAAGCTTAATAACTCTACATAAATGTTAGTTATTAATAGCATTATTTGTAAAAGGAGATTAATCCTAATTAATCCTTTAAGATAATCCTGGCAACAGGACCTACTTAGGTTAATGTTACCTCTTATGAGGTTCGGATGATATTAATCTCCAGTTATATAGTTTTTTAAGATCTGCAAAGCACTTTACATGTTAGCTTTTTGATCTTTGAAACAATAACTCCTAAAGGCAGGTACTTTTATTATCCCCATTTAACATACAGGGAAACTGAGACTGAGTGGTTAAATTGAGTACTATAGCTAGTCTGTGACTAATGCAGGATTCAAACCCAGAACTCTAGCAGTTATGCCACTTATCTGTCTGAATGAATTAAGGTATCAAAAGTGTCTTGTACTAGTCAAGCAATACTTAAATGTCACTATAAAAAAGTAATGACAACTACTGGGTTGTTGAATAGTAAAAATTGAACTTGATTCTGTTTGCAGTAGATTATAGTATATAGATTTGTAGCTTACTGGCAAAAGTAACAGAGTTGGAGGAATTTGTTTACAAAAATGAAATTGTGAATGCCACATATTTAAGTCTATGGAGGGAGAAACTTGTCATGTTGTTTAAAAATAATTGGAACTAGGGGTGGCTGGGTGGCGCAGTGAATAGAGCACTGGCCCAGGAGTCAGGGTGACCTGAGCTCAAATGTGAACTCAGGCATTTAACACGTACTAGCTATGTGACCTTGGATAAGTCACTTAACCCTAATTGCCCTACTTTCCCCCTCCAAAAAAAAAAAAAACAATTGGAACTTGCTGTGGGTAAAGTAATTCTTTCAAAAATATTTTTGTTTCAATTTTAAAAGCATCACTGTGCACCAGAAATAAAATGATTGTTTATTTAATTGGAGTAGAGTTTGGGGGAAGAGGTTTAAGGTTTGAGGACTTATTTCTTTTTGAATTGCCTATTTCAGACATGTCCCTTGAAACAAATTCCACAAGGGTAAGAGAAAAACAACTGCATAATAAATTGTAAACATGCCTCATAACATATTTTCACAATACCATTCTAGATGTTCAAAGGTCTTACGGTTGGAAACTCCAAAGATATTTTTTTAAGAAAAAGAGGCTAAGAAATTTCTTGATTTCTCATGCTTTAATAAAAATAATGGAAATTTATGTAGTACTTTCACATTTGCAGAGCATTCTACATGTTATCTCATTGATCTGCACAACAGTCCTGAGGTAGGTGCTGTTATTATATCCATATTTTTGCAGATGAGGAAACTGAGGTTGAGAGAAGTTTACTTGCTCAAGGTCACACAGCTAGATCTAAAGTAGAATTTGAACTCATTTCTCCCTCACTCCAAGGTCAGCACTCTATCTACCTAATCTTTCCTTATAACAGTGGGTAAGAGGAGGCTTCCAAAATCTGAAAGTATCTCCAGGGACTATTCCAGTAGCTGCTATAAAGCATGAAAGGCAGTGAGTACATGCTTTTAGTACTAAGTGACTGTGGATGTCCTCAAGCCGAGGCTACATCTCCCCTCTCTCTAAAATGCTCACAGCAAGCAATTAACTGTAAGTACTTTTGGTCTGCCAAAACCTATTTAGTGAAAGCAATAGTCACAACTGCTTTTGTGTGGCTAATAAAAGGAATATTCCTTTTCTAGTCTTCTAGACTTCCTTCCTTCCTTCCTTCCTTCCTTCCTTCCTTCCTTCCTTCCTTCCTTCCTTCCTTTTTTTCCTTCCTTCCTTCTTCCAAGAATCTCCAAGGGCTTTATAAGCATTAATTAATTAAGCCTCTCAATACTTCTCTCTGTCAGGAAATATGACCTTGGATTCCAGATAAGAAGAACCACAGAGACAAGAGTTGTGAGCATCCTTCACAATCACTGTCCTACCCTTACAGTCTTATCTCACATTACTCTTTTCCACACCTTTACATTGCAATTGAACCTGACTGGTTTCTCCCCCAAAATATAATCTACAACCTTCCATCTCCATGCTTTTGCTCATGTTGTTCCCTATGGATGGAATGCTCTCCCTCTACCTCTTAACCATCCTGTAAAATTAATATCATATACCACCTGTTTCACTTAGTCTTTTGATTTCTCTCCCTTTGAAATGACTTTCCCTCCTTAGTCCTCACATAGCTCTTTGTTGTCCAAGTCTTTGTTGCACTTACCACACAATATTGTGCCTTATAATTTTCTATGTTTGAGTCTTCACCTCCTACGGAACTGTGGTGACAAGTTTGATGCACTCATTGCCAGAACTAGCTCAGTGTTTGGGAGGCTTCTAAGGAAAGTGTGGGAGAGAAGAGGTATTAGGATGCCTACCAAACTGAAGGTCTACAATCATTGTGCTGACTTGATTGTTGTATGCCAATGAAACCTGGACAACGATCAGCAAAATGCCAGAAAATTGAACTGCTTGCACTTGAATTGTCTTAGGAGAATTCTGAAGGTCCTCTCTCAAGCTGAGCTGCCAGTTATTTAAACTCTATTGCAGAGAGCACAACTCAGATGGGCTGGCCACATAGCTTTAGTGCCAAACACACTAACAGAATTTTACAGAGAACTCACACAAGACAAGCTCTCATATGGGGGTCAGGAGAAGTGGTACAAAGACACTCTTAAGGTCTCTCTGAAGAATTTTAGTCTCAGTTGCGAGAGATGGGAGATACTAGCACAGGGCCACCCAGAATGGCATGCCTACATCAAATAAGGTGCTGTGTTCTGTGACCAAAGCAGAATTATAGTAGCACAAAAGAAGTGTGAGCTGTGCAGATCCAGAAACCTCTCCATCCTGAATGTTTTAACAAACTACCTGTGCCTCTCCTGTGGTAGGACCTTCCAAATTCTTACTTAACTGATTAGCCACAGTTGAACAGATTGTAATCCCAACATTGTGATGTTATTGGTTCTCTTCTAAAACTAAGGATGAACAGCAAGCTTCATGAGATCAGAGAGTGTGTCTTATCTAACCTTTGCATCTTCTCCAAAGTCTGTCTTAATACATACAATAGCCATTTAAAAATTATTGTTGAGTATATGAATATCTGAAGAATGAAGAAAGGTTATATGAGTGCATCCCAAAGACAGTCTACCCATGGGGTTGTTAAAGAGGTCAATTAACAGGTAGTACTGTGGAGTACTTGACTTGAAGCTAGGAATGTTTGAGTTCAAAACCTGTCTGAGGTCAAGTCATTTAAACCCTCTTGGCCATAATTTCCTCATCTGTATAATGAAGGGATTGGACTTGGTGTCCTCCAAGCTTTTTCAGTTCTAAATCTACAATGCCACATATAACAGGTAAGACAGGAAAAAGAATAGGCATAAATCTTGAATGTAGCAAGAATTGTGGGTATTTTCTGGTCATGAAGCCTTTTTCCATTTCAGTTGTCTTTCAGTGAAGGAAGAAGAGATATCTGTTCCTTACATGAGTGTCTGAATATTTCACGTATTTGAAAAGCTGTCATATGGAAGAACTATATGCTTGATCTTCTTGCCTTTGGAGGATAGAACTAAGTGTGGCACTGATAGTGAAGATGCTGAAGAGATACAGTCATGCGGTCATAGAGCCAGAGCTATAAGGGACCCTAGAGATCACCTAGTACAGCCTTTCTATTTTACAGATGAGGAAATTCTCTTGCCCAGGGTACCTTAAATGTCTTTGGCAAGATTTGAACCCAGGTCTTCCTGGCTCTTAGTTGGGCACTGTGGCATCAATAAAAATTAGGGTTGATAAAAGAAAAAAAGCTTTCTGATGATTGCAGCTGTTTAGAAGTGGACTGAACTCCCTCAGGAGGTAAGGGTGTTGCCCCTACCAGAAGTTTTCAAACAGAGCCTACTTAGTTAATTGTTTTCAGAGTTAGAGGCAGGGATAAGAGCAGCTGGGGTTCACTCTGCCATCCTGGCCCCTGGAAGTTCAGGTAGGTGCTTTTTAAATTTCCAGACTTTGGGTTGATACTCCCAGGAGTATCTGCTGCCACTGCTGCAGATCCCAGCCCTGCGGTGATAGGCCTGGGAATGGCCCTTGCCGTTGGTGGATCCACTTACCACCGTGAAGTCTGGGCCTTCGTGAACACCCCCTCCTCCCCCGTGTCATCCAGACCCCTGCCTGGTTAGTTACTTGTAAGGGATATTGTAAAGATTCTCATTTGGGTTTGACTAGGCAATCTTTGAAGTCTCTTCCCACCTTGTAATTCTGTATGATTTAGTTACAATAATGGCAAGAGAATTATCTTGCAGCATAAATTTTACTTTCTAAGTTCTTTATCTCCAGGAGGGGAAATGCAGAATAATAGAATTGAAACTGATAATTATCTTGCATTTTAAGGTTTATAGATCACTTTGCATACTCATTTGGATACACATACTCAATATCTCATTTGAAGCTTATAACAGCACTGTGAAGTATTACAAATGTTATGGTCCCTATATTACAGATTAGGAAACTGAAGGTAGGTAGCTAGCCCATGAGAAGTGTGTGTTTATATATGTAAGAGAGGTAGGACTAGAACTCAGGTCACACTCCAATTCCAGTGCTCTTTCCACTATAGCAGTCTGAAGTATCCTGGTTATTCAACTCTGGAATAAAAAACTCTTCAAACAATAAAACTGAATCCAGACAGCTTTCACAGGCCATTGAGTTCATTCTTCTGCCTCTGGACACTAATATGCTACCCATTCAGGATAGATGCAGGGCAGTTGTCATTTTTACGATCTTAGAGAAAGATTCCCTAATCTTCCACAGTCGCTTATTTTACTGATTTAAAACATCATGAATTTTTTTAAATTAGCAATAACAACAAAAACAAGAATTCAGAGATCCGGTCTTTATGCTTAGCTCCAAATTGACTACATTTATGCATTCCTCTGTGTGTGTGTGTTGTGTAGAGAGAGAGTTGAGCGTATTTGTTAGGTATGTTATAGAGTACATATATATTTATATGTAACACATATATGAACATAATCTAAGATATGCATTTAGATAGATCAGCATAAAGTATATTTATATACATATATGTACATATGCAGATGTCTTTGTATTACTAGGTGGTTTGGAATAGCCCCATGTTATACAGTTGGCCTTGCTGTACAATTAAATTGTTTTGTTTACTTTGAAGCAAAATAAGCCATCAGACATCCCTTACTAAATCTTAGAAGGTCAAATTCTCCATCTAATACACTTGTTGGATATGTTAGATTTCCAGCTTTTGTTTAAAGACTCCTAGTAAGGGGGAACCCAACCCTTCTGAGACAGCCCATTCTGTCTTTAGATTGCTCTCTTTTTAGGCAGGTTTTTTCTTGCATCGAGCCTCTTTACAGCTATCACCCACTACTTCTGGTTTGGTGCCTTGTGGGACTAAACTGAGCACATGTGCACTCTCCTCTGCATAGCAACTGTTCATATATGAGAAGAGAACCCTCATATTTCCCTTTCTTGAAAAGCACCGATTCCCCAGGCAATCTAAGATGGCTTCTTTTTTATTATATCAGCAAACAAATAAACAAAAATGTACTTTAGGGCAAAGGTTCTTAATTTTTTTTTCTTTTTGGCCATAGACGCCTCTGGTAGTCAGGTGAAACCTTAAAGAACCCTTCTCAGAATGATGTTTTTAAATTTATAAAGTAAAATACTTGAGATTATAAAGGAAGCTGATTACATTGAAATACAATTATAAAAAAATATATGTACATATATATTTTAAAAATACCAAGTCCATCCATCTCAAGTTAAGAATTACTGCTTTGGGGGTAAAACATGTACACACACACACATATGCACTCACACAAATAGATAAACATATATAACACCATATATTGTAGCTTCATTGTTTTCATAGTCTGTACCTACATCTACAGCATAAATGACAGTATTTTACAGTGTTCTTATTAACCCCTTTGGATGGTCTCCAAAGTCTACATTACAGTGATGAAGTGTACTTATAAACTATATTCCATGTGGTGGGAAGAGATTTTTCACTACATTTTTGTATTTTTAGCTTTTCTTTATGTTCTAGAAAGGCAATGTATTCAGAATCTGTATTATTTTGCTTTATCCTCAGAGCTATGGGACTATTGGTTTGAGTTCACCATGGAAGTACTCATATTTTAAGAACTGAACTACCCCTGATTTATGAAGTGATTCTCTTTGCTCTAAGACTGGGAAGAAAGGAATGCTTTGATCTCTCAAACACCACACATACCTTTCCAGGTTCACTTTGCAAAGGGTGTGTCTGCTTGTTTGAACTGGATTACAGCCACAAAGAACTGGGAGGGTTTAGATATATTTCTCTGTGTGACTGGCTAGTAGGATGGGTCAAGCACAGATGCCTCTTTGCAGAAAACAAAATTATTTTCTAAGGATTCCTTCCAGAGAAAATGATACATAATTCTACATCCTGTAAAGTAAGGTTAATTATGCCTCTCATTGCTATAATATGTCCTTAAGTATTAAAAATTTTTCCATTGGGGCAGCTAGTCCTCGGAGTTGGGATGACCCAGGATCGAAACTGGCCTCAGAAAATGAGCACCCACACATAAATAATGACTGGCCTTGTAACCTTGAGCAAGTTACTTAACCCCAATTGCTTTAAAAATATTTTTTTTCCATTTCCAGGAAAAAAAGAGGAGGTAAAAGATCCTTAATGGCATTTGCTACCTTCAGGCCTCAGACTGTCCATAATCTCTGTGTCATTATAGAAGCTCTTCCTTAGCCCGAGTAGCCACATCTGGCCTGTTACATATGATTACTTGATGGAATTCCCTCTGCAGGGAGAATAGTATTCCCTCCTTCATCCTCACAACCAAATGAAGTGGGCCCATTTGGTAGAGATGCATTTACCATTCTCATGTCAAACGTATAAAGCACTAAAATAGAAGTGAGGGAGCCAATCAATAGAAAAAAATGTGTCAAATCCTTACCAGTCCCCCAGTTCACTGTAGATTGTGGAAAGAACTGTTTGAATTGACCTCTTGCATTTGTGTGAGAACCCTAGCCCTTCAAAGAGAAGAATGTAAGTCAGCAGTCTGTCTGCAGCCTATCAATCCAAAGGAGTTTGTTTAGGCCTAATATACTAGAGACATGGCTCTTTTTATTTACAGTCATTTTGAGAATTTCATTAGTATAAATGGAAAATAAATGCCAGCTATCACTTCTGACTTGTCTATCTCCACCCATTTTAGACTATTATAGAGAGAAATCCTTCAGATTCCCTTCCATGAATCATTTCATCCAAGATCCTAAATTTAGGTCAGGAAGGGACCTTGGAGGTCAACTAATTTAACCTCCTCGTTTTACATATGGGGAGATTCAGGTCCAGAGAGGTTGTGGGACTTCTTCATGGCCACACAGTTTAAATATAGTAGAGCTTGTATTCAAACTTAGTACAAAAACTCCAAACCTAGCACTCTTTACATTGAAATATGTTACAGTGTAACCTAATAAGTTGTTCCTATGTGAAGAAGAATAAATCTGCTTATTGCTGAGAACGACTGTGAAAGATGGTTTCCATTGGTTGTTACTAGATTGGAAACCATGGAACTGAAATTCTCAGAATCGGATCTGTTGCTAGGAAGAAAAAAAAAATCTTAAAAAGAAAAGAAAACCTTAGGTAAAAGAGACAAGTATGGGAAGACTTACACAAACTGACAAAAAAGTGAGTAACCAAACTAATATATATGTATATAGATAGAAATACAACCACAAAAATGATTACAGCAATATCAACAAAAAATTCAACAAGGTTTAGTCTTAAAGAGGAGATGTACAAAGCCAGCATCTTCCCCAACCCCCAGCCCTCCCCACACGTGTACCTTCTTTGCAGAGGCAAAGGACTATGGGTGTGGAACACTATACAATATATTTTTTTAAACAAATGCTTTATTGACTTCTGTTTTACATCATCCATTTCCGCCAGATTTTGAATTACAATCATTTTCCCCCCGTTATTCCCCTACCCAGCCTCCCAGAATAGCAGTCCCACAAGATATCACTTCCTCCAATCTGCTCTCTCCCATACCTTCTCCCATACCCCCTTCGACTTTTCCATTAGATGAAGGTGAATCTTTGTGTCCCAATGCCTGTACATCTTATCTCCCAATTATAAGCAAAAGAGTATTAATAATAGTATCTATATATATTTGAAACATTTTATGTTAAGACCTCGAATTTCAGATCCATTTCCTTCCTCCCTTGTCACCCATTCCCTCTGGGGAGATAAGTAATTCAATATATGTTGTACATGTCTAGCTATGCAAAACATTATCATAGTAGATATATTGTACAAGGCTGCTTATACTTCCCTCCCACTCATCCCACCCCCCACCTGGTCCATTCCCTACATGATCCTGTCGCTCTTCTGTAGTGGGTATTTCCAACCTCCCCTCCCCCCAAGGATGCCCTCCCATCCATCATCCCTTCTCTCATCCCCCTTCCCCCTATTCTGCTGCAGGTTGAGATATCCCATTTAGTATGTATGTCATTCTCTCCCTGAACCAAATTCAATGAGAATGTGGTTTTGCCTTTATTTGCCTTCCTATTCTCCTCCTCCCTTGCAACCACTTCCCCTTGCTTCTTCTACATGAGATAGTTTACCTTACCCCGTCTCTCCCCATTTCCTCTTGCCACTTTCCTCTCTCACCTCATAATTTCATCCCTTGAGTATTCTCCCTTCCCAACAAATTCAACCTATGCCCTCTATCCATATATAACTGTAACCATATACACACACATTCACATATGTATTCATATGACCACACCCCCTTCTTCCATTATTTTCATAGTGAGAAAGCTATCATCAGTCACAGATATTGCTTTTCCATATAGGAATGTAAATAGTTCAACTTTGATAAGTTCCTTTTGATTTCTTTTCCCTGATTACCTTCTCAGGCATCTCTTGCTTCTTGTGCTGGATGTCAAATTTTCTATTCAATTCTGGTTTTTTCCTCAAGAATGCTTGAAAGTCCTCTATTCCACTGAATGACCATATTTTCCCCTGAAACAAAATACTCAGTTTTGCTGGGTAGGTGACCCTTGGGTTCATTCCCAGTTCTTTTGCCCTCTGGAATATCATATTCTATGCCCTTCGATCCCTCAGTGTAGAAGCTGCCAGGTCCTGGGCTATTCTGATTGTGTTTCCACAATATTGAAATTGTTTCTTCCTGGCTGCTTGTAGTATTTTCTCCTTGATCTGGGGATTCTAGAACCTGGCTATAATATTCCTGGGAGTTTTCTTTTTGGGATCTTTTTCAGGAGGTGATCGGTGGATTCTTTCAACCTCTATTTTGCCCTCTGGATCTAAAACATCAGGGCAATTTTCCTTGAGAATTTCTTGAAGGGTGATTTCTAGGTTCTTTCTTTGATCATGGCTTTCAGGTAGTCCAATAATTTTTAAATTGTCTCTCCTGGATCTATTTTCCAGGTCAGTGGTTTTTCCCATGAGATATTTCACATTGCCTTCTAATCTTTCATTTGTTTGGATCTGCTTAACAGCATCTTGATTTCTCATAAAGTCATTAGCTTCCATTTGCTCCAGTCTAACTCTGAATGAATGAATCTCCTCAGTGAACTTTTGAGATTCTTTTTCCATCTGGCAAATTCGACTTTTTAAGGCATTCTTCTCCTCATTGCCCTTTTGGGCCTCCTTTGCCATTTGAGTTAGTCTATTTTTTAAGGTGTTGTTTTCCACAGTCAGGCTGTTGACCCTCATTTCATACTTTTCCTGCATCCTTCTCATTTCTCTTTCCCATTTTTCCTCCACTTCTCTTATTTGATTTTTAAAGTCCTTCTTAAGGTCCTCTATGGCCTGCAACCCGCTCATGTTTTCCCCTGGGGCTTTTGGAGCAGGACTTCTGACCTCATAGTCCTTTTCCTGCTCTATGCCCCCAAAATAGGAGTCTAGGGTTGCATTTTTCTGTTTCCTTTGCCTTGGCATGTTGCCACTTAATTACTTGACTTTTGGGCTTGTTGCCACAATATGGCTTTAAGGCCAGCTAGAGGAATTTTCGTCCCGAATGTGTGGGTGTGGGGGGCAACTTCCGTTTCTGGCAAGCTGTAAACCCACCCACGACTTCCACCCTAGAGCACAATCCAGCAAGAGCGATTACCCCCCAAGACTGATCGCTGGATCTCCCTACAGTTTGCCAGGCCAGGAGCTGGAGATGCCTCTGAAAACTACAAAATGGTGTGTCTCCTCACCTGCTTCTAGCCCCCAGGGGAGGGAGCTGACGCATTCTCCAAATGCTGGTCCCAAAGGCCATAGGACACTAACCTCTTACTTTGTCCTAGGCATGGCTATGTTGATAATTCTGGAGTTGCCACAGTTGTTGGTGTTCTGGGGTCTCTCCAGCCCGCTGCTGGCCTTGTTGCCCTGGGGCTAAAACCTCGGCTCACATGGACCTGGGCTCGGCTCGGCTGGGCTTGGCTCCCCACTCTCTGCGCCCTGCGTGCTGCTGGCTCCCAGAGCACTGCGCTGGTCCTTCCTGCAGGGCTGCTGGGCTGTCCTCAGTGGGAGGTTAGCTTCTCTGTGTCGTTCTGTGGGTGCTGGGGCTCCAGAAGTTGTTCAGAGTCCCCTTTTACATAGTTTGGGGGGAATCTGGGGGCAGAGTGGCTTGGATGAGCTGTTTCTACTCCGCCATCTTGTCTCCACCCCCAATATTTTTTTTTAATGTTTTGATATTGGAATGTCCCTCCGCTTTTTATTTTTTGTAATAGGGATGATTTTCAGGGAACAAGAAAGAAGTGGAATAAAATGGAAAATATAAGTGATATAGAAACAAAAGAAACAAAATTAACAATGTTTTTTAAAAATTAAGATTCTGGGGCAGCTAGGTGGTGCAGTGAATAGAGAGCTGGCCCTGGGGTAAGGGGGACCTGAGTTCAAATCTGGCCTCAGACGCTTGACACATGTACTAGCTGTGTGACCTTGGGCAAGTGACTTAACCCCAGTTGCCTTGCCTTACCCCTTCCAAAAAAGATTCTAAAAGATCTTATACTAGGGCTACATGACAGTGTCAGGAATAACCAGAAGGTTAATAACTGCTATTGGGAATGGAAATGACTCTCTCTAAGAACTCTGGAAGTACTCCTGCTAAATTGTTTCCACAGTGGCATGCTCAGAGTTATGCAACCTCATTCCATTTATGGAATTCCAATGTCTACTACTCCTGCCTGTCACCAATTCTTACATCTCATTGAAAAGTGGAAACAGTCCTGGGTTTGGAGCCCAAGCCCCTGGGCTCACATCTCAGCTCTGTTACTTAATACACTGTGACACCTTGGGAACTTAACTTTTGGGGGCTTCAGTTTCCTCAATTGGGAAATGAAGTGGTTGAACTGTTCTTTTTTTTTTTTTTTTTACTTTTTGGAGGGCAATTCACTGCACCACCTAGCCACCCCTAGGACCTTTGTTCTAATCCTAGTTGGTAGGGGGTGTGTGTGTGTGTGTGTGTGTGTGTGTGTGTGTGTGTGTGTGTGTCCATCCTTGGGCAGGCCTCATTTCCCTCTATGAGCCTCCATTTTCTTGATTGTAAAATGAGGAGGTTAGACTGGATTACCTGAAAGGTCTTTGTCAAACCCAAACCTGCATGTGTGAGTCTGGGTCTAGGACCTTGGGTTCTGAAGACTCCTCCTGCGTATCCTGCTGTGCATTCAGGCATCTTGCAGTTAAATTGCAGGTGTTTTCCCAGACCTTTTTACAGGATGACATGGGTGGGTTCTGTTGAATTAGCAAGTTGGGAATTTGACTGGAGTTAATATTTTAACAATTGTGTCAATAGACTTAATGACATTCTCTTTGTACATTCAATTGTTCTTAACAGAATGAAACCAGATTTCTCATACTTTGCAAGATGATATGAAGGTTTTTCTTTTCAAGAATGAAATTTAAGAAGAAAGGCAGAAAGAGTTTAGGTGAACTTAAGAGATGTATATAATACGCGCGCATGCACGCGCGTGTGCGTGTGTGTGTGTGCAGCCTATCATTGAGAAGCAAAATATATGAGACAAAATAACCTGTTAGTTTATGTAATCTTATTTCTGTACTCATTTCCCTATTTTTGCCTTGAGGGGTACAATTGTAGTAGAAAGCCATTTTACAGATGAGGAACTGGAACCTCAGAGGGACTAGGTGACTTGACCAAGGACACACAGTGATAGAAAAGCCTAGGATTGAACCCAAGTCTTCTGACTCCAGCCTCATTGTCTTTCTGTCACACCACACTGACTTCTTCCTTCCTCATATTTGTTAGGGACCACAAGAGTAGCCACGTCTTGGGGACAGTGTGCTAGTGTAAGTAACCTGAGTCTGTTCATGTGCTGCTGTCCTCAAACCTGTGGCAAGGCAAGATGTCACATTATCCATTTTATGAAGATTGATCTATTTGCTAGGCTCTAGTTGACACAAGTGACTTCATGTTTGGCCACTGATTGACCTACCTAAATACCAGGTAGTTCCTATGTATACAACAACTGGCTTGGTCCACTACATTTAGAGTTAGGGAAGCAAGGCTAGCATACTATCAGCTTAGCAAATTTTATTTAATACAGGTGTGCAAAATTAGGAAACTCTACTAATCATTGTACCCTTGTGGTTGTTAAGGTTGGAAGTCCAGTTAGATCATACGTTGATTGCTCCTAAGGACCCCTTCCTACTTAATATCCCTATTGATCTGCCCAATAACAACAATCAGATATGAGGGCAGAGACTCAGAAGATCTTAGCTCTCAATCAAAGCAACTACTTTGTCTACTGTCTACTGTCCATATGAGGCACTATTATCATTATGTGCCCATGGGACTGTATGGCAAGGAAGCCACACACTTGTATAACTATGACAAACAGTCTGACTCATGATCCTTTGAATACTTATATCCTTTCTCATTACCTCCTCACCCACAATCTCCTCACAGTTACCCATTGAGGAAGTAAGATACTTGAATTCTCCACTGAGTAGCCCTCAACTCAAGCTACCAGCCAATTAGTCAGTAAACATCTATTTATTTATTTATTTTGGTTTTTGGAGGGGAGAAGGCAGGACAGTTGGGATTAAGTGACTTGCCCAAGGTCACACAGCTAGTAAGTGTCTGAGGCTAGATTTGAACTCAGGTCCTCCTGACTCTATGGCCAGTGCTCTATTCACTGTGCCACCTAGCTGCCCCATCAATCAGCATTTATTAAGTTCCTGCCGTGTTCTATGCACTGTGCTGGGTTTATAAATACAAAAATGAAGCCATCACTACTCTCAAGGAGCTTACAATCTAATGGAGGAAACAACAAGCATATGCATGTGTATGTATACATGTATGTATGTATATTTATGCATCTATATTTGTTGCTGTTTTTAGTCATTTCAGCCATGTCTGAATCTATGATCTTTTTTTGTGGGGGTGTTTCTTGGCAAAGATACTAGACTGGTTTGCTATTTCTTTCTCCAGGTCATTTTACAGGTGAGGAAACTGAGGCAAACAGGATTAAGTGATTTGTCCAGGGTCATATAGCTTAGTAAATGTCTGAAGCTGGATTTGAGCTCAGGTCTTTCTGACTCTATGCCCAGCAGTCTGTCCACTGTGCCATCTAGTTGCCCTGTATATCTGTATACTTATGTATATATGTTTATCCAGAATAAATATAATGGACATAGATATACACAGAATAAAGATACATTAAAATAGAAATATGCATACAGATAAAGATAAGTTCCCATATATATACAAAATAAATATAATGATGCCTTCATAATAAATATAATGTCCTTCCTAAAAGTTACCATGTCCTCATTGGTCGCTAATGTGAAGCAGATAATTTTTACAGGATAGGTTGTGTTCTGAATTTAAACTAGGAGATAAAAAATGAAATATACTTAAAATTATAAAATATAAAAACTATGACTTTGCCCTTACCCAGAACATGGATTTTTCCTTCTTATTCAGTGACCTTCACTTCAGACATATAGGACATATGTATGAATATATATGTATAGGATATGTGTATGAAGATTTGTATAGCATATAGTCACTCAGTTCTCTATGGCAATATTTTATTAGACATTTAAAGGAAAATTGCTAAGAATTCTTCATGTATCCTAGAAACATCCTCCCACTTGCCCTCCCAAGTTTTCTTTTCTTAGTCGTGGAGGGACAGTACTAAAAGTACACCCACATCCACACACAAATACATCCCCATGTCATGGGAAAAATTAAGGCAAGGAGTTGAATGTCTGGGACACTGCCATTGGGTCTAGATTGTAAGCAAGGGCAAACAAGAAAGGTGTTTGGGTCTGGTCCCAGCTTGAGGTGTTGGACTAGAACAGTGAAAACAAGGGGAGAACAATGCCAGGGACCAGTTCTCCCTATGCTTATCTCACCAATTCCATATTTTTATTTATTCAATTTATATTTATATTGAATGAATTTTTATATGTATTTAACTCATTAAAATGTAAGTTTTTGTAAATATGGATTGTTTCATTCTTTATACTTATATCCCCCACATTTAGCACAGTATTTGGCACACAGTAAGCACATAAATATTTACTGATTGATTTTTAATAGCTTCCTGTTCAGTCCCTCTCTTTCCTCACTTCCCTAGGACTGATCTCAAGTCATCAACTTTTCAGAGTCTAGGCCCAGTGAGTGTCTTGGTTTCCACAGGGATTCTGGTCTAGTCTCAGCTCTTCCACCATTGTTTCTGTTCACTGAAGATAGAGGCACATTGGTGCAACAACCCAAAATACAGATCTTTGAAAGTTTCTTGTGGTTTCAAGGTTTCCTGTTTCCTTTCCCTTTTGCCTTTGAGAGATGCCCCTCTCCACCATCTCTGTAGCCTGAGAAACAGGAACTCATAGCAGTGGGAAGTTCCACTTCGCCAATCTTTTAGCTCCTTAGGCCCCCAAATTGGTGAATGGTAATTTTCCCCTCAAAGGCAAAAAGTTGTAAGAAACTGAAATCTCTGTGTGCCTGCCACACTACCTGCGACACTACACACTACCTGCTACTTTTTGACATCCTACCAATCTGTGGGGAGAAAGATGCCCTCTGCTCTCCACAGGGTGAAATATTGCAGAGACACCTGCTATTTTTATGCATCCCTCTCATTTCTCTTGTGAAAGAGGGATAGATGTTATTGTCCCTGTTTTTTGCACAAAGTGAAGGACCAAAAGATAAATGAATTGTCCCAACCTAGCTGACCAGGTATAAGGTTAATGGAGTAATGGTTAATAGGCCTATGTGACCTGTTTTGAACTCTGGCCGATGAAAACCTGAGTTACATGGAACTCGGTTCGTGGGAGGAGCTCTTTGCCCAAGAGGAGAGAGCAGAGCTGAGAGAGAGAAGCAAACTGTGAGTGGATGGAGGAGGAATTTGCCTAAGGGAGCTTGTTTGTGGGGAGGCCTAACAGAAAGAAGGTTTAAGATGGCAGCATTCCCTGGATTAGTGATGAGTACCCTGTTAAATCTTGCCTCCTGGTATCCTAATGATGTTCCAGATAAACATTTTGGTTTTGCCTTTCTTGGAAATGCTAACTTGAAAAAGCAAAAAACACAGTTGATGCCAAAAATCTGATATCAAAAGAAATTTATTAAGGAGAAATCCATAGTAACTGAACACTTCTGGTCAGAGGTGGACTCCATCCTTCTTTGTTTTGTTTTATTTTTTGCTTTTTGGAGAGCAATTGGGGTTAAGTAACTTGCCCAAGGTCACATGGCTAGGTTTTTGTTTGTGTTAAGTGTCTGAGGCCAGATCCGAACTCAGGTCCTTCTGACTCCAGGGCTGGCGCTCTACTCACTCTGCCACCTAGCCGCCCCAAACTCCATCCTTCTTGTGGAAGGAGGAGTGAGGGATACAAAACCCAAGCCAGTTTGATACATTAGTTTGGTGCGGACACTCCCTTCAGGGGATTGATTGGTTCGTTCTCTTTAGTGTATACCTTTTCCATTATTGCACGTTATTGCTAATGTGGCTCTAATTCTAGGCTAGACCTGTTAGATAATTTTATAATACATGAGGATCGTTAAGAAAGTGCAGTAGTAACCCTGGAATATTGATATCCCGCTCCCCACCAGTCTAACCTAGACACGTCCTTCCCTGGGGCTGAGTGTCCCAAGGCCGCTGTCTGCTTTCTAATTTCTAATTTCTAACCCACCTGCTGCTGCCAGCTCCTTTTTATTTTACTTTATTTCACCTTTAGTAGTACCTAGGAGTTCTGTGGGAACTGGGAATCCAACTTCTTCCCAAGGCTCCTTCCTCAACTCTTCCCAAGGTGACTGTCTGGTCTGCTCACCTTACTTTTATCAGTAACCTCATTTCAGCAATTTTGCAGTCCTGGGGAAAGTTAACCCTTTGCTACTTCTCACACCTTTGAGGAAGAGAGTTTATTATATTTTGCAAATCTACTCTGAAAATACACATGCATTTTCATAGTGGCTGCTATGGATATCGCTTTGGTGTTATACCAAGAAAAACAGATTCTAGACTAAAACCAGTTTTCTGATTGACTGAAAATCCCTTGAGTTGTTCAATGGAATATATATGCTCCTTGAAGGCAAGGATTTTTTCTTTTCTTTTTATCACAGTGCCTGGCACTTAATAAATGTTTTTAACTGATTGACTATTGTTCAAGATTACTAACTTATGAGCTATCTAGTCTTCAGCTGATGTTGTTTCCTTCCTATACTCTCCCTTTGGCTTTATCCCAGGATGCAGCCACAATTAAAGAAGACCATGGTTATTTTTCTTTCGGAGCCCTTTGTCCAAAGTGCAATTAGATGTATGTCTTATCTGGCATTGGATAGAATACAAAATGCCAGTAATGTCTTTAGCAATGGTACCTCAATCCTAATGAATTGGAAGTAAAGATGGGAATTAAATTTCTTCTGGAGACAATTTGTTACATCCTTTTTTACCTTGTTAGGCACTTCTTCCCATCTCTATTTTCTTCCCCCAGTAATTCATAGAGACAAATAATCAAGCCAGGTCTCTCAGATTATATATACTGAATTGCTGCTGTCCAGGCATATTTTTGAATGATTTACTTTTTCTCCCTATGCAGAACTATTTAGTTCATGTAGACAGCTGGTTGATTATAAATCTGAGCTAAAGTATGGAGAAGAGTTCAGGAAGCAAACCTCTATCTTCAGCAACTCTGCATCCAGATAAGATTGTGACCTTCATTTGCTTATCTTTTACCACAACTCCTTATCTTGAGCTTTTCCTTTCATTTCCTTGGCAAGATGAAGAGTACTGGCTCTGGGGTCTGAGGACTTTGGTCCAAATTCTGCCTCTGACACTTTATTATTGGTGGGACCCTTGGGCAAATCACAATATCCTTGGTCCTTAACTTCCTTATCTATAAAAGTAGTAGTTGAATTAGAAGGCTTCGGGGTCTTTTCCAGCTCTAGAACATGCTCTTAGACTGAATTTCTTACTATCCCCCTTCATTTTCTGTGCTTATACTCCTTCAGCTTTCTTATTGATGCCTCTTCCACATGGAAGCTTTCTTGCCTTCTGCCTATTGGATCCATCCCAGAGAAGTAGACTTGTGATATGAAAAGACTTGGATTCTGGTCCTGATTGTACCATTAACTAGCTGTAGGACTTTGAACTAGGCACTTTTCTTCCCTGGGACTTAATTTTTGAATGGAATAGACTGGATGGTATGAATAAATTGGACTAGATGGTATAAACTGATTGAACTATTTGATATCTAGGGTCTCTTTCAACTATGATATTCCATGGTTCTTGGTTGGCATCATCAGGTGGCATACACACACACAACACATATATACACACACATATATTCCCTTCTCTCCTTTGACACTGACACCACCCTTACACAGGTCCTTATCACCTCATGCCTCAGTTAGTAATAATTGGATATACTTGTTGCTCTCACTGCCTTAGGTCTCTCCCTACTCCAATCTGTCCTCCATGCAGCTGCCAAAGTAATCTACCTTAAGTTCATGTTTGATCATGTCTCCTTATTCAGTAAAACTTAGTAAGGCCTTATCATCCCCCAATGTCAATGTAAAATATTTTCTTTGGTTTCTAAAGCCCTTTACAACCTGGCCTCTTCCTATATTTCCAAAATTCTTGAACGGTTTAGTAACACTGGCTTCCTTGCTTGTTCCTTGCACACAGGGTACTCCATCTGCCAACTCTGTGCTTATTCATTACCTGTCACTTTTTTTGCCTTTCTTTGTATCCCCAGTTAAGCACTGGCATTTATGGAGCATTTCATAAATGCTTGTTGACCCACTGTACTAAGGAACAGAAATACATATGGTGTTTTTGAATGAGGCAGGGACCACTTGGAAGGAAAAATTGAGACCAGACACAGCATGAACTAACAATGATGCTTGTTCTATAGGGCCCACCTTCCTTTCCCTTTTTTGTTGGGCCCCTTTACACTTGGTTCGTCTTTTTTTTTTTTTTTGGTCTTACTTTCTAATTTAAAATGCATAAAATTACCTATATTTGTATAAAATAGTACATTTTATTTTATCAAGATCTTCTGTATGCTATGTCTATGTCATCATGACTTCATGATGAGTCTTTAGGACAACGAATTGTTAGGCAGCTATTTAGAATTCAAAACTTATTTGCTACTTGGTGAGGAAATTTGGATGGGAAACTATAGAGGGAAGTGGGATAGTACAGAGGAAGTAGTGTTGACTCTGAAATCAGTGGACAATCCATAGCTTGCCTTGGATGGTTATCTCTGTGGCCTTAGGCCAGCTATTTAACTCCCTGGCCCTCAGTTTATTCATCTATAAAATAAGAGAGTTGCACAAGGTGACTTAGGAGGTTTCTTTCAACTCTAGAGCTATATACAGTTAAGTTCGTTTCAATTACACAGCTTTTAACTGATTACAGCTTAATGCAATGATTTGTCTTATAATTGTCCCTATGTTTTATCCTTGGGTTAACCAGCACATTCTTGACATAAGGAACTTCATATACCCAGTACTTTGTAGAAGTTACTTGATGGTGAAAGTGGATAGATCACTGGACCTGGAGTCAGGAAGACCTTATTAACTGTGTGATCCTAGGAGATTCATTTAACCCCTGCCTGCTTCAGTTTCCTTAACTGTTAAATAAGAATAATAATATCACTTAATACCTGGTACATATTAGGCACTTAAAAGATACTTATTTCCTTTCTAAGCCACAGCCAGCTACAACCCTTCCATTTCAGATCAATACTGCCATTCCTACAACTCTCCTGATCTGGGATAATAGGGGTATAAAAGAGTAGCCTGTTTTTATTTGCATTCTTCCCAGCACCCCTTTAACAATGGCTTGCAACCTTTCTATGTGGAATTAAAACAAAAACAAAAACCTTTTAGTAGTTGCTTCCTGCTCCCAAATTTTTCTTAACTGACTTCCTTCTGGTCAGCTAACATTCCTCATTTGAAGTGTCTGTGCTATTACCCCTTAAATCTGGATCAAACCATCACTATTTTCAGTTTCCCTTTTTCTAAATTGCTTCCTTTTTCTCTTCTTCTCATCACTGAATTCTTGCTTGTATACACTGTGCTGAGAATCACCTGACAGTCAGTCATAGCTAATCACTCAGAAAATAGCATCTTTAATACCCACATGTCCCGGGGAAGATGTAGCAGGAAAATAAAAGGGATGAGAATTGACTCCACTTATTTTTTTCAGTTTTTGTTGTGAAGGCATAGACTGATTTTCACAGACAGTCTTCCTGGTCACCACTGTGGCTATTGTTGACCCTCAGGCAAATTCTCTAACAATATTTCCATGTAGTAAATACATCATCCCCATAAAGATCAGTCTACTGTAATTTTAGTAATCAAAATCTGGCCGTGACTTGTGATGGAAAAGCCCAGTGTCCACAAACTATGCTTCTAAACTTGACTCACAGTAAAAGAAATATTCATTAGAATCACACTCCTAGCTCATTCTTCTTGCTGCCTTCCTGCTTTTCAGCAAGTTCAGCAGTTTTAGACTAGATTGAATTTCCATTCTTTTGGTTTTTATCTTCAATTGATAGTTAATACCTTCTGAGGGATTTTAATTGAGTCATAAAATTTCAGAGTTGGAAGGGACCTCTGAGGCTACATGAATAGGAATTGGCTTTACTATCTCCCTAAGTCTCTGCTTGAAGATTTCCATTGATGGGAAGCCCATTCTTCTTTGGGAGAACTCTTAGCAATTACCACACATTGCTCCTAAGTCTGTTCTCTTGGGTCGGTCAAAGCAAGGCATACTTTAACAGTCTGTCAGTCAACAAGCATTAGTAGTAAGCACTTACTATGTGCTAGGCACACTGAGTATATAAAGCAAAAAAAAAAAACGTCCCTGTTGTTAAGGAACTTCCAATCTAATGGGAGAGACAACATGAAAACAACTATCTACAAATGATATTCAGGAGAAAATGGAGAAAATCACCTGATACTGGAGACAAAAATTATCCCTCTTACCTCCAAATTTTCTCTTCTCTAGGCTAAAGATCCTGAGCTTTTTCAGTTATTCCTCAGATGACATGCCTTTCAGTCTTTCTAAATCACATCCCATCTAGGTTCATCTTCCTCTGAATATGCCCCAATTTGCCAATATCTTTACTAAAATGGGGAGCCCAGTACTGAGCACTCTCTAGGGACTATAGATGAATTCAGAAAGGCTAGGTGGATAGAGATGTGTGTGTCTATGCACATAAGAGATGTGTGTGTCTATGCATATATATGTATATACCTGTGTATACATACATATAAATATATATGTTCATATGTATCTATATGTGTCTGCACATGTGGCAAGAGAGAGGGATAATTTTTGTCATTAATTTTTGCCATTTCCAATTTATCTTGCATATGTGATTGTTTGTATATAGCTGTTTGCATGTTGTCTCCCCATTAGACTGGAAATTCCTTGATAACAGGGACTTTTTTCTTTTTTAAATGCTTGTTGACTTGACAGTCTCATAAAGTATGTCTTGCTTTGCTTGACCCCAGAAAGCAGACACAGCCATATGTATATACATATGTAGACACAGGCATACACATCTATGTAGAAAACTTTGCTCATTGCAATTTATTATCATAGCACAATTTTTGTGATTATTAATGTAGATTGATATCAATATCACATTAATTTTTTTAGTTGCTCTGTCACATCCTTGACTTAGATTGGTACTGGACTACTAAAACCCCAATATCTATTTTTCTTTATGTCATTTTCCTTTGATCATCATTTGCTTTTTTATGCTTACCGGTTGGCATGAAAATATAGGAAAGGCAGACAGTTTGTGAGGAGGATTATGTGATAGAGTAATGAGAAAGGATGATGCAGGTAATAAAGTTCCATGGAAATTTTTCAGTCAGTGACCTCTCAATTGTAATTGGAGAACACTGGGTAAATGATAGGACTGAGAGCATTTATGACATGTTTGACTTATAATCACAAATGAGCTTGATTTCCTTTCTTTTTGGCCTAGACATTGTGATAATATGGGTTGGGGAGTGGTGGGATATTGTGCAGCAGAACTGACTAGGAACTTTGTTTATGTCTAATCATTTGTATCTGGCATGTTTTTTCTTTCCTTTTTTTAAGTAAGAGGAAGAAAATCTCACTACACTGTACTATTTTCCTTGGCAAGAAGGGCAGACACTTCCTTGAGGAACATACAGAGATAACACAAAACATCTGCTTGGAAGAACCGGTTCTGTGCAGCTGAATTTTCACAAATGATAGATAGCTTAAGGCATCTCTGATTTTTTTTTAGCTTTCTTTTGAGTAATGGAGAAGAAAGGCAGAAGTTGGGGATATATGTGGAGAAATGAAAGTACCTCTAGAAAGAGGGTGTGACATACTGTTTTAAAAGTTATAATTTTTATTCCTTAGTGTTGCTAAATTGCATATTATTTTGAGACTATTTTAGAATTGGTATGTTCTTAGCTCCTTGCCAAAGAAAGTCTGTCCTCCTTTCCCATGTGTGTGGGTTATTGGTTATGTTTTATGAGCTATTGAGAATGAATTATTTTTATGACTTATAAAGAGATTTTCACATGTGCACCAGGTAATTCAGAACTTAGTAGACAGAGTACCCGACAGATGATCTCAGCCATAAATAATAATGTTAAAGAGAAGCATGGACATTTCAGGCCATTAATAATATATTCTCAGGTTCCCCCAAAGGATTGACTGAGTGGATTAAATTTCATTGTGTGGCCTGGGGCAGGTGGAAATTCTTCAAACCATTTTGCACTGATGTTTCTTTGTCTTACATTTCTTGAGCTTCCAGAAATCCGTAAACCATCAGTTCCATAATCACTATTCTGCCTCATCAAAGACAGCAGAGGGAGGGAAAGGTAAGTGATCTCTTCCACTGCTTGGAACAAAGAAAAGATTGCTTTTCTCACTCTTTGATGAGGCAGAGCTATCATCCGAGAAGCTAAGAGCTTATGAATTTAGCAAATTAAGAGCCAAACTACACTTTTCTCTTGAATATTGCCAGATAGAAGAGCATGAGATAGGAAGAAAGGGGTGAACCAACATGATCTGGTGAATGCTTCACCTTCACTATTCCCTAGACATAGGTTTTGGCCAGTACTCAGTGAAGACTCAATGCAGATTAATTCAGGATAGGTGGTAGAAGGTTGGCCAGTTAAGCTACCTGAATGACTTGGTATGACATTCTTGGTCAGCACTTGGGTGCCATGAGAGGCTGAACTCCTAGTTACCAGAAATAATTCTCTAATAACTTCCTTCCTCACACACAAAGAGCTGCCTTGACTCAGGGCTTAACTAAGGCCATTTTACTTATTCAGACATGCTTACTTTCTATTTAAAAGAAAAATAATAAGAAGAAAAAAGACAGCATAAGCAGCTTCAACATGATCATTGGTCATGTTCTTCATTCTGAAACTTTTTGTAACTGTAGTGGAGCCATCAGGCCAGACTTTTTCTTCTTTATCTGATTGAATAGTCACATCTCCCTCCTGTTGTCATAAATAGTGCAAATGAAATAGTGCCCTGATGCTTGAATAAGTTACTTAACTTATAGGGAAGGCTGGAAGAGGAAATTTTGAGGTAGAGATTGGAGAGTTTAGAGGACAGAAAAGCAAAATAAGCAAAGAGGGGAGAAATATATGAATAAAGGCAAAGGACTTATTGGAATTATTATCAAGTTCTGTTAAGGGGGAAATCACCCAGTAACAACTCAATGCCAAATCAATATGATACCTCCTCTCCCCTACCGAGAAATTAGGAAGGAATTTTGTATTAATGGGACCCCAGAAGAGTTATGGACACATAATAATGTAAATTAATAGGAATGGGGAGAACTCATTCTGGGGCTTTGCTGTTCCTAATCAAGCTGTGACTACAAATACTTCAAGGCAGTCATGACCCTGTCCCTGAGAAATTTAATGCTTCCCGGTCACACTGAAAAAGGGCATTGACATCAGAATAAGACAAATTCATAAATTCAGCAGTGTTTTTGTTGGGGGTAAAGTGTAGACATAATTAAGGGCTTTGGGGAATGAATCAAAATGTACATTTAGATATTTTTGGCCAAATTCTTCATGACCCAGTTTTCCCCTGAATTAAAATTGGGCCTAAAATGTTTTCCTTGGTAGACAGGGTCACTTACATTCATTATAAAGAATGCTTCAAATCAGAGATGTACTTTTTACATTCACAGAGTTGTTTGAGAAGGTAGCTCGGATGACTTTGATTTCCTGTCAAAGTTTAACCTAAAACACTTAATACATAAAATATTGCCACCCTTTAGGTAATCCATTAATATTGTTTGCCATTAACTTATTCAAATCAAACATAGTGGCTAAAAACTAACTGTTGCAGCATTATCTGAAACAAGAAGAGAGTAAAGTTTTGATGTTAAATAGAAAAAAACGATCGATTAAGTGCCATTCACACAAAATCAAAATAAGTTCTGCAGTCTATTCTCAAGTGTCCTGTTCATGCTAAGCACTATGCAAAATGCAACATGTTAGAACTGGAAGAAACCTTAGAGATTATTTATTTTATCACTCACATATAATACTTTGCTTTTGCTTTTTTTTGGAGGGGAAAGGGCAGGGCAGTTGGGGTTAACTGACTTGCCCAAGGTCACATGGCTAGTAAGTGTTAAGTGTCTGAGGTCAGATTTGAACTCAGGGCCTTCTGAATTCATTGTGCCACCTAGCTGCCAATACTTCAATTTTACAGATGAAAAAACTGAGATCCAAAAACAAGTGATTTACCCAAGGTTCCATTGCTAGTAAATTGCAAAGCTGAGATTAGAGCCTAAGTCATTTCTTTCTTGGTTTTTAGCTCTTTACAGAACTGACCAAAAAGTTATGTGTGTTCAAAGAGTTTATCGGTAAGAAGTGATGAATTCATACTTGGGCCAAACCATACCATTGCACTTTGGTTGGTGTTCATATTATTAACAGGTGTTAAAGAGGCAGCATGGACCGGGAGTAGTGAGTTGGCCTCGGTATTAGAATAGCCTGGATTCAGGTCTTGTCTCTGACACATACTGGAAGTGTAAGCCCGGACAACTCACTTAACCTGTTAGTGCCCCAAACACTAAAAATGGGCATTTCGTGGTTTGCACTGGTAGAGGTAGGTCCCTCACTGGAGTTCCCTATACTAGTAAAATCAGAAGTCTAGACAAGCCCACAAAAACACCCACAGAACAAACAAAAGTCATCAGGTACATCTGTGCGTTTACTATTTGTCCAACAGTATGCTAAGCACTGCATTATAGTTGACTGGATCTGGATTTTCATTACTATAGATGTAGTTATTCCTTCCATCTGTGTAAATGTGACAGTGCTTCTGTGCACTTTCTCATCCTTTGAATTTTTCCCCCATGTTCTGTAAATCTACCGTATAGAATCTGTTCAAAGTGCTCAAAGATTTTTCTACTGTTGTTAGAATCTTAAAGGTACGAGTTATCTGTTTGTGCTGTCTTTCTGTTTCCTGTCATTCATTTAATGTTACTGGGCCACCTCTGTCCCCATTCATTCACATTTTCAATAATTTATTTTATATTACTTCATGAATTAGAGTTCTCATTGGTAATATGTTTTAGCCTCCTTATACACACCATAAGTCTTTATATTCTGCATTACTTATAATTTTCATCCTTGAGATTACAGTGCTCCATAATTTGTAGCTTCTGTGAGAGAATACTCCTGTTAAAAATATGTGCTTTTGCAGCAGTGAGAATTTGGAATCATTGAAAGTATCACACAATTTCCAAATTTTCAATCTAGATAAATCTTGTGCTACTCAGTTCTGGATCCAGCTCATTTTCTGCCTGCAACACTTGTCTTAGAGATCTATCTCTCTATTCTAGATACAGAAATATAGATAAAACTTAGGTATTTGTCACAAAGACTCTTTTTGTGAGAATAACCATTATTTATATAACCATTCACAGTAGAAAAATAAAGTGAATAAAAAATTGATTTCCCTGGATTATGATATATACTTAGGAAGACAGTCCATCAAGTTATTCTTGGTACAGACATTTTATTATCACTCCTTGTAAATATAGATCTATATAGATGCATGCAGACAAAGAGAGAGAGAGAGAAAGAATGAGAAAATGATGTCTTTTTAGAGAATAACTTAATGGACTTCCTTTCTAGATTTAGTTTATCAACATTGTACATAAATTTCATGATGGCATACTTGCTCAGGTTCTGGATAATGGACAGTACTCTCATGCTTTCCCAGTCACCAGCGGAGTGAAATAAGGCTTCGTGCTTGCTTTTTAGCATGATGTTTTCAGCCATGTTATCAAATGCTTTCAATGAGGATGAATACAGCATCAAAGATCAGCTACTACACTGATGGTAAATTCTTCAAATTGAAAAGGCTACAAGCCAAGACCAAATTGGAGGGATTACTGGTGCATGATTTTTCTGTTTGCAGATGATTGTACACTGAATGCAACCTCTGAAGCTGAGATGCAACAAAGTATGGATCAATTCTCTGCTTCTTGTGCTAATTTTGGCCTAACAATTAACACCAAGAAAATACAGGTGCTCTGTCAGCCACCACACCATCCGTACAAAGAGCCATCAGTTACAGCAAATGGAGAAGTCTTGAATGCTCTGGATAAGTTCACTTACCTTGGTTGTGTACTTTCGAGGAATGTAAACATTGATGACGAGGTTGACACACACATTGCCAGAGCTAGCTCAGTGTTTGGGAGGCTCCAAAGTAAAAGTGTGGGAGAGAAGAGGCATTATACTGACTACCAAATGGAAGGTCTACAGAGCCATGGTGCTGACCTCATTGTTGTATGCCTGTGAAACCTGGACAGTCTACCAGTGCCATGCCAGGAAACTGAGTCACTTCCAATTCAGTTGTCTTAGGAAGATTCTGAAGATCATCTGGCCATATAAGGGACCAGACACTGAGGTTCTTACTCGAACTAAACTGCCAAGCATTAGGACTCTGCTTCAGAGAGCACAACTCCAGTGGGCTGGCCGTGGTGTTCAAATGCTTGCCAGAAAGACTGTTTTATGGAGAACTCACATAGGAGAAGGTTCACGTGGTGGTCAAGAAGAAGCAATACAAGGATACTTTCAAGGGTCTCTCTTAAGAACTTTAGAATTAATTGTGTGAGATGGGAGACACTGGCAAAGGACCACTCAGCATGACATGCCCACACCAGAGAAGGTGTGCTCTATGAGCAAAGCAGAATTGAAACAGCTCAAAGGAAATGCAGGATACACAAATTTAGAGTATCCACCCCAGTTATTCACATGAGCTATTTGTATCCGACTTGTGGTAGAACATTCCAAGCTCATATTGGTCTGATCAGCCATAGCTGAACAAATTGAAACTTGACTCTAGCATAGTGATGTCGTTTTGGTCCTCTTCCAGAATGGATAGCAGCCATATCATACTATAGACAATATGTACTTTTCCCATCTACTTTATTTTTCAAATGTCAATGATTAGAACTAATTTTTTTTCATTTCTGTGGACCAAAGTTTTGTAGAATCCTGGGCATAGTTGCAGTAATCACAATGTCATCTTTGAATAGGAGCATTTGGAAAACTTTGTCACCAGTAAGGTTTTCTGTGGGCATTGTGATGCAATCCCTGACCTTGAGGTATCCAGATTAGGAAAGGTAAAACTTATACATAATAAACCATTAGAGAACAACACAAACCATTGTATTGTATCATGCTTAATTGTATTGAGCAAATGCTCAATATTGACTTCAGAATTGCCTTAATATAAAATATTTCTCATGCATTTTTAAAAGCACATGATGTAGAATCATTTAAGATCACATATGGTCTTATGTTATAGGGCCAAGAATAGAAGTTAGCAGCAGTTGCGGTACTAAGATTCTGATAATGTTTATTTAGTAACGACATGTCAAAACAGCCTTGACAGTAGGAGTAGATTGACTTGCACTTGAACCAAATGTTACACCTCTGCCCTATATAATAATGATAATAATAATTAATAAATCATTTAATCTAGCTAATAGAATATTAAATACAAAAGAATAGTAGCAGGACAGGGACTTGTCTTTAGTTTAAAATTCTTATTTTAAAGATTAAAATTAAATTTAAAAAATAAAAATTCCTATTTAAAATTTTAAAAAGATGGGAAGAAAAAGATGACAATGATAACAACCTATCCTCTGTGCTTTGAGATGGAGGGAAAAGATATGGCAAAATAGGGGAATGCCATCCAGGGTAATATATAGTGGGCACTTTGTGTACCCTGAGACAGCTATCATAGCTCTCATGGCCTGGTAGGAACCCTGAAATACTGACCAGTTGTGTTTTGCTGATGCCACTGACTGTGTTAGCAGCCTAGCCAGTATGATGAATCTGCTCTTTTGAGTCTAAGAAATAGATAGGGCAATAAAGGAATAGTCTTACTTACAGTGGCCTTACCCAGAACCATTGTAAAGAATAGCATGCCATGTAGAAGTGGAGTGAGTGGCACTCCTTCATGTTCTGGTATCATAAGAAGACAAAAAATATCAGAAAAAATCAGAAATGACAATATCCTGCTTGCTAGAAATTTTTCAGTTATATGACGCTAACCACTGGAGTGGGCAAACTAGAAGCATTCATGAAATTAACTAAAGATATAAATGCTTTCATTATTCATGGTACTATATCATGGTAAATGAGAAACAGTTTATCCGTTTGAGACTTTTTTTGATAGTATCCTCAGCTCTAAGTTAGTTATACTCTGATATATGAACGATGGAGGCAGGACAATTTTGATTAGGTGAAATAAGAGCAGATATTGAGGAGCTCCTTAAATCAGAAGTCAAGTCAAATCAAGTAAAAAAAAATGATTAAATGTTTTCCAGACACTATGCTAATTACTGTTTGCCAGACACTGTGCTAATTACTAGAGATACAAAGAAAGGTAAAAGAAATTTCCTGCTCTCAAGACGCTTACAGTTTAATGAAGAGTAGAAATGGAAGAACCTGAAGGCCCTGAAATTCTACATTTAGCACAGATTCCTTAAGTACTACTAAATAATGAACAATAATTTTGCAAAGGAGATAGCATAATCAGAAGGGAATTTTCGGAAACCTTTTGTGGTTTGATAACATGAGTCCAAATAACAGATCAATTGCATCAAATCAGAGTAATTAAAATACGTGTCATCTGCTATAACCATCGTGGATGAATGCATTTTCCCATGATATTTGACAAAGATTGTAAATTTATGATGTACATGCAGTAGCAAATTCTATGACCATTTCCCTGTTAAGCACTGTGGAGCAATCTAGGAATACTCCTAAGGAAAGGTGCTGAATACTGTCATAACAGAAGTGGTTTGATAAAACTGTTGAGGACATGTGGAAGGACCTTGGAAAATCAACATTTATTTGGCACATGCAATAGGAAACTTCAACACCATATTGTTTAATAATGACAGGTAACAACAAAAAAAGCAATATATATGATGGAATCTAGAAAATAAATGCATATCAGAAGTTCTTGATACCCTTCACTAGCAATTGAAAATGGAAGCTAAAAGGAAGATAGAATATAAAGAATAAAAACATCAGAAAAAATCATTAATAATATTAAAACTCTGGAAAGCAAGAAATTACAAGAGAATTACAACACAAAGTAGATGTGGAAAATTTTTGGTTATCCATATGGTTGAAAAAAGTCCCAACATAACAAAAGCACAAGTTGGATGAAATATGAAGCAAAAAATATGTTTTCATTAATACAATGAAAAGTAAGCGACTGAAAATTCTGGCTCCTCTGATAAACTAGAAAGTGGTAGATCTGGAGAAGATACCTCATTTAGATTCAGGTGCTTCACAGTGGCACATAAGCGACTAGCAAAATATCAGCTTCCTCTCCATTATAATCTTAATCCCATCTTTCTTAACGGAAGGCATCGTGTGCTTATTACTAATAGATAAGAACACCAGTAACTCTTTTAAAGATAGGCCAATTATATGTTTATATATGTGTGTGTATATATGTGTGTATATATATATATATGTGCTATATATACATAACACAAAACATTTTCTAAAAAGTTATCAAAATCTATGTATCTACATGAAATAGATGTTACATAATTATAAATTTATGAATTCAAAAATATATTTTAAAAATCCATATATTGGCTAGCATGAAAAAAGAACGTACCCAAAAATACACAAAGAAAATTCATTATTGATTAAGCAATGGTTGAGTAAGTTATTTGAAAGCACTATAATCTTTATTACCATCTTTATTGATCATTGCAAAGCCTTTAAGTTCTGTACTGATCTATTTGCCACATACTGCATATATTAAAAAATGGATCCAAATATAGAGAGAATATTGTGAAATCTATGTAGAAAACTGATCTCTAAAACACACCACTAATGACAATGTCAAGAATGATTCTGCCTGTCAAGAATGCTTTAGCATCACTCTTGGATATAACTGAATATGGCTTTCAGGTCTAAGAGTGAGTTCTAATGGAACATTATTATCAAAGCAATCAAATAACATTATTTGACATGTATGTATAAAATAAATTATATGGTTCCACTGAAAAATATTAGACAATTACTTTATTTTGTTTAAATTTTCTCCAATAATATCAAAAGGACATTTGGACTTGCTTGATAAGTGCAAAATTCTTAATGTATGCCAAAGAAAAAAAAAAGAAATGGAAGATTTTGAACTTTAATCTGGAGGTGAAACTGAGCTATTAGATGAAGGTAATACTTAAAATACCTTGGTATACTTTAGGCTGGATACATTAAGCATAAGACAAGAAAAAGGAAAAGCAGAACATGTTAAGAACCTAACTGGCATCCTGAAGTCAAAGCTTGACAGAAGTACCTTTAAATCAGAGGTTCCCAAACTGATTTGGCCTGCTGCCCCTTTAAAAATTTTTTTTTCTCAGTGCCCACCTGGAAATCTTTAACCCTTTAACATTTTTTTAATTCACATCATTTAAAAAAATATATAAAATACATTAAAATGATGCATCTTAAATTTAATAATTTATTGTAAATTTGTGGGGGTTTTCCTGCATTGAAATTTTGATGATGCAATATTGTGTCATGTAACCATATATGTAACCATGTTATAAACAAGTTATTACATGCACATATTCTTGCTGGACTTCTGGACAATGTGCAACACTCTTATCTGTCAAAACTTTCTTGTTAAGACCTGTTGGCAGACTTGACTACTAATCAATTATAACTTGCATTTTGTGTGTTTATTTAGAAAATAATGTAATAATTATGGCTTTAACTCTGTTACACAACAAATGAAACGTGTATAAACACCTTTTCAGAATTTTTCTTATCTTCTTTCCTTATACTTCCACCATCCCCTTATTTTTTATTCAGTGTCCTCAAGTTGCACCAGAGGCTGCTACCGTCCAGTGAACCATTCCAGCACACACACACACACACACACACACACACGAGACAGTATTGCTTACTTTGGAAACCTCTGCTTTAGAGAAGGTGTTTTAGAACAACTAATACCAGTGCAACACACCAGTATTAATATGTGCTTTTGGTGCAGTAAATTGACTTACCATGGCTCTATATGTCCATATCAAATCTTGCACAATATTAATGAAACCCAGAGATTGTTACCCAAAGGAAACTATAGAAAGATGAACATTTCCTTGCCAAAAAGAAGAGAATTTATGGATGTTCTCAGAATACAGGTAAAAATTTACAGAATTACTTTTGGAACAATCAGACTATGTTTCATATTGCAATAGTAAAGGCTGACAAAAAGTATATCCCATTGTATTCTCAAATGTTAAAGTGGTTTATTTCCCAACAGAGCCTAAGTAACAACTGATATCCAAGAGTAGAATCAAAAGTTGCTTCATGGTGACATCCCACTTGAACTTAACCAACTGTATGCTGACAAAGAAACATTAAAAAAATTGATTGTCATGCATCTTTATGTATAAAGAAACAGAAAGGTTTATGGTAGTTGTTCAGGATCAGTTCATTGCTACCAAAAATTATAGAAAGGTTTTGCTTGAGGAATCCAGACTTATTGATTGATTCAGATTGTGTAATCAAGAGGTGAAAATTGTGCAGTGTTGCAAAAATTTAACATCTATTAGATGCTTATAAAGACAACATAAAGTGGTTAGCAAGTTTTGCTAACATTTATAAAATGACAAATTCTGACTCCCTGTACTGAAACACAAACCCCAAAATATTCTATTAATTTCCTGCTGTGATAGAACCAGAGCATCATCACTGACAGAACTATTGTCCATAACAGATTGGACCTGAGATTTATTCATAAAAATTTAAGAATAAGATTTTAAAGTAAATTTTGCCATGCTGACTATTGAGAATATCTCTAAGCTATATAGAATGATAAACTTTCAAATGTAGAGACCGTAGAAGGAAAGAAGTCATTCCCCTCATCCCATCTGTTGCTGTCATTGTCCCAAAAGTGCTTTCAGTGAACCTATATTCCAATATTTTTTTCAGTTACAAAAAGCATTCATTTTATCCACTTTTGCCATAGTACACACGACATCAAACATACAAGAATAAAAAGATATTTCTTTTGGGAATATTTCTGCCTGTACTACTTTGAAAAAGAGAAGAACAGTAAGAAAAGAATGATATTTAGTGTAACATGGACAATAATAGATTAGGAAAGCATGTTAACAGAAAACCTATGTATTAATGAAACACAGGGTCATCAACCTAAGGCAAGTTATAGAAAAAATTTTTGCCTTTTCCACCTGTGCAGCAATTTGCAATACATTAAATATAAAAGAATAGCAGAATATTGTTTTAAGAACAACTTTGAGAAACTAAGTCACTTTGACTTATAAATACCCAGATTAACAGCAAAGGACCTATGAAGGAAGATACCATCTGCATTCAGAAAAAAGAATTGGTAAATAGAAAAGTATGTATGGAATGATTTTACATATACACATTTATGTATGTATACGCACATTTGGTAGCCATTTCTAGGGTGAGGACGTAGGGAAGAAAAAAGTGAAAAAAGTTACATGATGTTGTTATCATATTTTTAAAAGAAATAGCAAGTTATACATGATGAATTCGTAGTTTCGTGTGCAATCTTTTTTTTTAAAAAAAATAGTGCTATTTTGTTATGGAAATGCTTATTTTATTTCAGAAATTTAGAATATTTTTTTTTAAAAATTGATGTTGTCTTCTATGTCTGGTGCAAAGCACTTGAAGCTATAGATACTCTCTGACCGATAGCTGTGGTTCTAGTTGGTCGTGCATGGATAATGGCCAGAAGGCCTGATTTTGACAGCTCTTCATTTTCTCCTCGTTTTGTTCCATCCTCTCTTCTTGGCATTTGTTTCCAGTTGAGGTGGCAAAAATCTTACCATAATTTCTCAGTTATTTGTGCATGGGGCTCAGGGGAAACTACCATTGTAGAAATGTCACTCTTGTTCCATCTCTTCCAGCTGGCCCTGCTTTTCCAGTTACAGAACCCTTCTCTCCTTTGACTATTGCTCCTATAATCCTCTTAAGTCAGTGACAGCAGCCATTAGGGTTTCTTTAGAGACCCTCCTTGAGTATTGTAATTGTTGGTTTTGCTTCTGCTCCTTGGTGTCATACTCCTTCTGTTACACACAATAAGACCCTTCTTATATTAAGTCAATCTCCTGGTAGTTCTATGAATGTAGAAAAGGAAAAGTGTGGCCTGATTCTGTGTTTTGAGGCAGCCAAATTTGAATTAACATGATTAAGCAAAACTTCTGTGTGATTCCAGGCTAATCACTCAGCTTTATGTGCCTTAGATTAGAATTCCAGCCACCTTATCTCTCTATGAGGATAACTGAGGATGAACACACTAAAGCGAGAGGCAAAACATGTTTTGCTTATCTAAGGCAAGACAAATAAATAAATAGGAGGTTTAAAATAGCATTTTGAGCACCCCTTGTGAGACCTATATCAAATAGAATTACATTTTTATGATTTGACTTGAAATTCTAATGTCCCTAAACTGCATCTTTTTTCTTATCTCATTAAACTTTTGGTTGTTATTGTTGTGAGGTGTAGCTTACTGAGTAAGAGGTATGAGAAAAGAAGGTGATATTTTAAAAATTATATCGATAAAAATTGTAAATAGTATTTAAGTATTCTTATGTTCAAGATGGTTCCCTTTTGGTAGTGCATGTGTCCTTCAGGTCCTGCACATCATGAATCCGTCCTCTTTATTTTTTAGGCGTTCCTTTCCCAAGGAATTTTCTTCAGATCTGCAAGAAGATTCTGTGTCGTCTTTTCCGGGTATTCGTGCACGTTTACATCCATCACTTTGATCGTGTGATTGTGATGGGTGCGGAAGCCCATGTCAACACCTGCTACAAACACTTCTATTACTTTGTCACAGAGATGAACCTCATAGACCGCAAGGAACTAGAGCCCTTGGTAAGTGGAGCAAGTATGGACTCTTTTCATTGACTTATAGAACTGGAAAAGAGCAAGGAGAGCTTCAAGAACCGTAGCTTCGAAATTTAGCCATTTCTTGTATTTGGACATTGCTGCTGTTCTCAGTCAGTGATAGAGATCCCATGGCTACTAGAAAAGCTTGAAAATCAACTTCTCTGTGGTTCCACGCCATGAATGCTTTGATCCAAACACTCTACTTGGTCACCATTCCTCTAGTTAGGTGGTGCAGTGGGTGGAGCACTGGACCTAGAGTCAGGAAAACCTGAGTTCAAATCCAGCTTCAGACACATACTAGCTTTGTGACCCTGGGCAAATTACTTCACCTCTTTTGTGCCTTAGTTCCCATTATTTATGTATGTATGCACATGTATAATAATAGTACCTACCTTGCAGGATTGTTGTGAGAATCAGGTGGAATAAAAATTGTAGTGCTTAGCACAATGTCTGGTCCATACTAGGCATTTACTTAATAGATGTTTGTTTCACCACATACACCTCCATTTTTGTATCTCCCTATTTGAATATAAACTCCTACTTTTGTATCTGTATTTGTATTTGTATTTTTTTTCGGGGGGAGGCAAGGTAATTGGTGTTAAGTGACTTGCCCAAGGTCACATAGCTAAGTATCAAGTATCTGCATCCAGATTTGAACTCAGGTCCTCCTGACTCCAGGGCCAGTACTCTGTTCACAGCTTCACCTAGTTGCCCCCCTTGTATTTGTATTTTGAATCTGGGAATCCAGTGCACTACTATTGCTACTTTGCACCAGGTCTGACATATAGTAGACTCTTTTTTTTTTTTTGGAGGGCAGTTGGGGTTAAGTAACTTGCCCAAGGTCACACGGCTAGGTTTTTGTTTGTGTGTGCATTAAGTGTCTGAGGCCAGATCCAAACTCAGGTCCTTCTGACTCCAGGGCCGACACTCTACTCACTGGGCCACCTAGCCACCCCAGTAGACTCTTAATAAAATGTTTATTGATTGACTTGTTGATTAAGCAACCTTCAGGAAAGGAAATGCCAACATCCATCGATTCTAGTTTTACGTAGTCAGGAACTTCTTTCTCTTGTCTAGACTGGCGCCATTTATAGAAACATGATTATCCCTTTGGGAAAGGAATACAGTATGGTATTGTGCAAAGAGCACATTGGAGTCAAAGGACCTGATTTTAAATCACTTATTACTTGTGTAACTTTGGCTAAGTCCCTAAACCTTGACCTCAATTTCCTCATCTGCAAAATGAGATAGACGAGATTCAGATCTGTGATCCTATGAGCCATGAACCAACTTTGGAACCACACTAAAATCCATCTGGGGCTTCATTGTGGTATCAGGAACCTTTAGTTCTTCAAGGTTATTTTGTTGTTGTTCAGTCGTTTCAGTTGTATCCAACTCTTTGTGACCCCATTTAAGATTTTTTTTGGCAAATTTACTGGAATGATTTGCCATTTCCTTTTCCAGCTCATTTTATAGATGAGGAAATTAAGGCAAACAGGGTTAAGTGACTTGCCCAGTGTCACACAGCTAGTAAGATTTGAACTCAGGAAGGTGAGTCTTCCTGACTCCAGTACTGGAGCTCTATCCAGTGCCATCTAGCTGCCCCTTCAAGGTCACACCAACAGAAAATGAATAAACCCAAACAAACTAGAAAGGCTTCAAGGATAGGTTGGACTATCATCAGAGTATTAGCCTAATTGAGTTAGGCTCATCAACTATGTGACTTTAAGGGAAATATGTCTCCCAATCCAAAAAATGAGAAATTTGTATTAGATTAATAGTTCTTGCCTTGGGGTCAATGAACTTGGTTTAAAAAAACATTCCCCAGATTGCCAAAAGGGACCATGTTACAAAAAACATGGTACAAAAGAACCCCTGGATTAAATGATCAGTAAGGTCTGTAACATTATCTTTAATAGTCTATGAGTTTAGAAGTTTGTACATGGTTACTTCCATCAACATAATTGGGCATTTTTTCAACTACAGCTTGCCAATATTGGTAATATGATTAAGTATAGTTTAATGCTTGGTTATGTTAATAATATTTTAAAAAATATTTAAACATAATTGCCTAGTTTACAAGGGTAGGGCACCTACGGTCTTGAGGCCACATGTGGCCCTCGAGGTCTCAGGTTCCTCACCCTTGACCTGTAAAGAGATCATAAATGTTGACTAGATGAGCAGCTAAGAACTAGGTTGTCTATAAATGAGCTAATTAAAAGCACTAAGGTGCTGTAGATTCATTGTACAATGATGGTGATTCAAAAACGTAATATTTCTGGAAAACTATTGTATGATCAGTAGATTCCCATTCCCCAGATCAATAAGTGTAATGTATTTGACTAGAAACCCCTTTTTTGCTGTGGTTGTTGTTTAATTAGTTACTTCCAACTCTTTGTGACCTCAATTGAGGCTTTCTTGACAAAGATACCAGCGTGGTTTGGCCTTTCCTTCTCCAGGTCATATTACAGATAAGGAAATTGAGGCAAACCAGGTTAAGTGACTTGCCCAGGGTCATACAGCTAGGAAGTGTCAGGTCACATTGGAACCCAGCTCCTCTAGACTCCAGACTCAGCATTCTATCTACTGTACCCATAGTGCCCCTTTTTGCTGTGCACTTGTTTTAAAATCAGCTATATCAAATTAAATAAAAATATTTTACTTACTCACTGTAATGAACAAGGGCAGAACACAATTGCAATTCATGTCATCATCTCCCTGATGAGAATGAAGGACAAAGCACAACACAGTAATGAACAAGGAAGGTACCATATGGGATAGAGTTAAGTGTGAGGCATAATCCTTGCTTTCATGGATCTTATAGTCTACTAAAAAGAGTTTCTTAGGAATCAAATTTCCTCTTTCACTCTTGCAATGATCTAGGACAGACACACAGCCTATAGGCAGCATGTAGCCCACTCCCAGGTGCTACCCTACCCAGATTAAAATATAATTGAGAAATATTTAACAAATAAAAATATTTAACAAAATAAATTTTAAAATACAATCAAATACAGATAATACTGCATTTTAAAACAATCAACATGCAGCCCTCAGGATCCTTATATTTGGGTTAGTAGCCACTATTTCTATTACTATTAAGTAATCAGATTATGATTATCTTAGTATAATCTAATTATAATTAATGATTATCTTAGTATAATCAAATAATAATTATCTTAGTACAGTGGAAAGAATACTGAATTTAGAGTCAAGCTACCTGGATAGAAATCCTGGCTCTACTATTTGCTATCAGTGTGACCATCCAGGAACAAGTCACTTCACCCCTCTGGACCTCAGTTGGTGGTTGGGCAATTACCTTGAAAGTTCCTTCTCACTCTTAGTCTATGATCATATAATTGTTAGAATGATTATCTTTTGTATTCTTATTCTTGAATTTCATTGCCTCAGCATAGGTTGTTGAAGTTTCCCCATCTCACCTATCCTCCTAGTACAGTTAGACAAAGGGAACCTCACAAGAGAATTTTCTGTTCTTTTAGGGAACACTTAAAACACAAACTTACACATTGGGAAGAGAGGGATTAGACACCCAACAACTTCTAGACAGAAAAAAAGTCATTTAGTGGGAGGGTACCTTTAGCCACAGCCAATCAATTAACATTCATATCTTGCGTGTGTGCTCTGTACCAGGCTCCATCGTAGACAATGAGAAAATAAAGAACAAAGTAAAATATTTCCTGCTTTTACATTTGATTCAGGGGGACAACACGAATATTTACAAGGTAATGGGTGAGGGGAGAGAACATGGAGCTAGGGAGATCAGGAAAGGCCTTGTGTAGAAAATAGTGCTTGAACTGAGTCTTCAAGAATACCAGCTATTCTAAAACATTGTGTGCAAACAGTGTACATATTCCAGGCCCAGCATGGCAGAGAGCCAATGCAAAGGTATGGCAATGGAAATGGAGTATTCCTTATGAGGAACGGTAAAAAGACCAGTTTGACTTGACCATAGGGTACATGAATAAGTTTATTCTATAGATTTTGTTAATTTTGTTTAGTAAGTTAATTCTGAAAAGGTAGCTTGGGACCAGGTTGTAAATTACTTTAGATGTCAAACAGAGGAGGTTATATTTGATCCTGGATGTAAGAGGCAGCTACCAAAGTTTATTGAATAGGAAAGTGACATGTATTTTAGTGCTTTCACTTTGGCAGTTATGTGGAGTACAGATTGGAGTGGGGAGAGAGACTTGAGGCAAGTAAGCCCATAAGGAGGCAGTTACATTATTCTAGGCCAGAGATGAGATCCTGATACAAAAAATGTTTTAGAGGTAGAAAAAACAAGAATTGGCTGCTTACTACATATGTGGTATGAGAATGAGTTTGACTGAATGGTGGAAACTTTGAAAGAGAAATATGGAAGAGAAAAGTAAGTTTGGGGAGAAAGATTATGAATTCTGTTCTGGACATGATGAGTTTGAAATACTTAAAGGACTTCTAATTGGAAATGTCCAGTAGGCAGTTGGAGATGCTGGACTTATGGTCTGCAGAGAGACTAGGGTTGGCTAGGTAGACCTGGGGAACATGAGTATTAGATAATAATTAAACTTATAGAACACCACCAAGTGCTTATTCAAAAGAGCTTAGGGGACCAAGTAGTCTACATTCAAGAGAATATAGAGAGAAAAGAGAAGAGGGCCCAGGACAAGGGAAATATCGACTTGATTAGACACTGTCTCTACGATGCCAGTCTCTGATAAGTGAGCTTTCACGTTATCTTGTCCAGAAATAGGCCTCCATATCACTACCTGGACATTTCTACACCATGTGGCTGTGAACATTCTGTCTTCACTCTTCTGACCCCTCACCTTCTTAGATATAAACTCCTTGAGGTCAAGGGCTGTCTTGCTTGCTTACATTTATTATCCCTAGTTCTTAGTATGTACCTGGAACATAGTAAACTTTAATAAATGTCTTATCAATTATCACTCAGTATTAGAACTATCTAAAAGAAGAATCTCATCTCCTAGGCCACATTGTATTCCCCCCTTTTGAAGGTTTTCAAGTAAAGTCTGGATGACCACTTTGGGAGCGTATTGTAATAGGGATTATTCTCAGGTATAGGTTGGACTGTGTGATAACTGAGGTCCCTTTTCAGTTCTAAATTCTGTTATTCTGTGAATAGGTATTATCAGTTGGAAAACTAAAGTTCCTGAAAGATATGATGTCTGAGTTGGGCATTTTAATGATAAGTGGAAATTCAACAGGTGAAAAGGGGGAGGGAAGGTATTCCAGGTACAACAAATGTTTTAGAGGTAGAAAAAACAAGAATTGTCTACTTACTAGATTTGTGGTATTATGAGTATTATGAGAATGGGTTTGACTGAATGGTGCATCCTTTGAAAGAAAAAAGAAATATGGAAGAGTAAAGTAACATGAGCAAAAGTGTGAGACGTGCACATGTTTGATGGGTGGAAAATAGTGTCATTTTATGTGACCTTTGAAAAGATAAGAAGAATATGAAATAAGATTGAAAAGGCAAGATGTTGCAAGATTCTGGAGGGCTTTGAATGCCAGCAGGCCATGAAATTTAAATGTTAATAGGAAGGCCTTTGGTGATCACCTATGATTTTTGAACAGAAGAGTAGCATGACATATTTTGCATGGGAAGCATTAGTCTGGCAGACATTTGAAGGATAGGTGGTGGATAGGGTAGAGAAGTAATTAGGGGCAGGAAGACTTATGGAGAAGGCTACTGGAATATTCTGTACAGGCTATTACATGAGAATCTGAAGTAAGAAGGTCAAAATTAAGGAGGAAGGAGATGAAAGTGATAACTTTGGAAATCAAATCAACAGCAAAACCTGATAATTGATTGTCTATGAAAGTTGAGTGAAAGAAAGTAAAAAATGACCTAAAGGTTAAGATAATAGGAGAGCAGGAAGCGAAGTCAGAATGAAGAGTAGGTTTGGGGGTGAGTTCAGATTGGGACATTTAAGTTTGAAGGGCTAAATTTAAGTGACTATAACTTGTAATAATAATAATAATAACTGCTCCTTATAAACTCTAAAGTTCGTAAAGTGCTTCATACACGTTTCCTCATTTTTAGTTATCATCCCCATTTTACACATGAACAAAGTCTCAGAGTGGTTAAAAGCTTTGCCCACAACCACTCAGCTATTAAGTGTCAGGCATAGATTTTGAAACCAAGTTTTCTTGACTGTGTCTTTATGCCATATTGTTCTCAATTACAGCCAGTTCGAAATGTGGGTCTGAAGGTCAAAACAGAGGCTTTTTAGGATTGGAGACATCCTTAATCAGCCATCTGTATACCATAAGTGTAGTCGTTACCAGAAGAATAAACTGAACACTGATAGTGTAGAAAAAAAGGAGAAGATTGCCAAGGATAGATCATTGAGCCATCTATCTGATTTTCCCAACTAATTAGTGGTAGTCTGACCAGACTTGTGCATCCACCAGATACTACGTCATTCAGTGGTGAGCTGCTCACAAAACACATACCTGTTCTTTAGATGTCTTTGAGCCCTTTGAATGCTGGTATTCCCAATGTTCTCTCATGTCTATGGTTATATTCTACATTGGTGCATTCCAAGATTGAACCAAGATATACTATTTTTATGCTTCTTCTACTCCTAAACTACTAATTAGAAATGTTACTCCTCTTTTCATCATTGCCTCTACTCTGATGTCAGATATTTACTAAATATCCCCATGCTACCTGTGCAACCTTGGAAGCTCTGCTTCTGCTTTCAAAGAGATTATACACCTTGTATCAGAGTCATGTCTTTGATGAAGGTACACTCTCGTAGAAAAGGGGGCATTCTCAATAGGAAGGTTCAGAAAAGCAACAGGTAGTAGATTTAAGAATATCTGCCTTATCTTAAGAATCATAATATACCTTGATGATCAGGAATCACCACTATAACATACTGACAAGTGGTTGTTCAAAGTCTGCTCAAAGACTGCTGAGGAGTAAGAATCCACCACCTTCAAAGGCAGCCTATTCTATTTTTGAACAGCTCTAATTGTTAGGAAGTATTGCTTAATTAATTTTTCCTGACTTCAAGCCTCAGTTTGCTGCTTTATAACTCCCACCCATTTCTCATGGTTCTGTCTTCTGGAACAAAATATAACAAGTATTCCATGTGTTATCTCATTAAATATTTGAAGAAGACAGCTCTTCCCCAGGTCTTCTCCAGATAAAATTTCTCCAAAGGCCCAAAACAGAGAAGGCATCTGACCTACATTAGAAAACCATAGAACAGAGCCTGGGTTAGATTGGAATAGTAGCTTCCCAATCTTTTTTCCAGTCTCTAAGTGATACAGGGACTAGTGGATGTTATGAATTGGCATATGTCTCTTGTAATCCCTTTAAATGAAATGTTGCTTAGAATTTAGAAATGGTAGAGAGGTCAGTCTAGTCTGCTGAATGAGAGAGCACAGCATGGCAGCTAACAAGATTAGTCCCATCAATCCATTTTGGAGCCTGCTTGTCAGCTGTTGCCTAGACAAGGAGCCTGGGAACTACAGAAACATATGTCATTTCTTTGAGCCAACAGCAAGAAGAGTAAATGGGGCTGGGACCTTGAAATGAACACAGACATGACAAATAAAACTTTCATGTAAATCCAACAACTGAAACTGACCCAGAAAGTTTACAGTTGGAAGTAACAAACTTAAACGATTTTGGTAATTAGAAAATTGGCCAAGCACTAATTGAATAAAGTAGAATGTTGGGTTGTTTTCAGTGTAGAATTCAGCTGCCAGATGTGATCTAATCAATTCTTAACAAATTTTGCATGTGTTTTATTTTACTCTTACTTTTAAATAATCTTTATTGTCTAAAATATAGCTAGGGAGGTATATTAGTTGATAAACCACAAGTTGAAGCAGGTTATGGAGAAAGATTTTAAGGATCTAAATGAGAGTATATACCGAAATTTCTATGAAAATATCCACTGAAGTTGCTGTGACCTTCTCAAACAGCAACATATGAATTCCTAGTCCTATTGTTCAGTTGTTTTAAGATTCCTTGGTACTGTTTCAGTGAGAGTTCTATAAACATTGAATAGAATAGAGAAATATTGCACACCCCATAAGGTGGCAAATTTGGCAAAACATAGAAACAGTTAATGTTGGAGAGGCTATAAATTGTGCCAACCATTCTTGAATACAAATAGCAAATTATTATATGAAAAAGTTACACAGCTAGTCATACCCTTTGACTCAGAGGTCTCACTACTGGATTTATACCCTATAATAGTCAAAGACACAAAGAGAAAATATAAATATAGCAAAATTCTTGTGGTGACACTTTTTCTCGTAGCAACAGACTAGAAACAAAAAGAGAGCCAATCCGTTGGTAAATAGCAAAAAAATCCAAACAACTGGGATATGAATGGAATTTTATTATATGGTAAGAAGTGACAAGTAGGAATTCAGAGAAACATGAGAATACTTGTATGAAGGGGTGCGGAGTAAAGTAAGCAACTAATTTATTTTTAAATGATTTTTATCTCGGAAACAGCTGGGGAGGTACATAGTTGTCAAAGAGCAAGTTGAGGCAGAGAATAGTATACACAATGTTAACACTAATATAAATGAGAAGAAATCTAAAAGGAAGACAATCTCCAGTGATAAAATAATTAATCTTGGTCCCAGAAGAAAGAAAAGTCCTCTTCCTTTTTCCAGAGAGGTGGGGAACTATGAAGTATAATATATACAATTTTATTATAATTACAGCCAATGTAATTCTATTGCTTGGCTATCCTTCAGTATATTTTGTTGTTATTGTTACAAGAGAGAGCTCACTGATATGGCAGGCAGTGGTGCTAAATATGGAAATGACTGTGATCAAAAAGCAAAACTCAGTGAAATAATTCCAAGATGTGGCCATGATGGTGTGTAACTAAAATTGCATAAAGAAGTTTTTGGAAAATGAGAATACTGGGGAGTTGTATAGCCGGAGTATTGAATTGAAGACATATAGGATGATTGCAGATGAGACAGAGGAAAAGACCAGGAACCTGAGTATGAAAGATGTTGAGAAGCTTGGAACATGATGTAGATAGAGCACATGATACCATCAATGAAGATGAGAGATGGATTGCACAGACTTCTAGAGAGGAAAGTTTTTTGGACAATGGAGGTAGAGAAGTAAACTTTAAATAGTATTAGAAGCAAGAAGTATGCCAACTTTTTGATTGTTTGAATCAAGGGGAGAAGAAGTAGGGGTAACTTCAGTAGATAAAATTTCAAGAGATGTGGTACATGGAGATCTAGGTCCCTGTTAAAGTAAGGAAGTAGAAGGAAATTTGGTGATTAGATTTCTTTGTTTATTTTTTAAATGCTGTCTGTAAATTCTAAGCATTGTAGTAGCGGTAGAAGGTATCTAAGCTTAGGAATGAATCTTGATAAAACAACTTAGAACACAGAACACTGCTCTCTAGGCATGATGCACACAGATACTTGGAGACTGAGGAACGATGACCAACTTTTAACACAATAACACCACAGACATAGAATGGCCCAAAAGATGCAAAACTGAATGGATTAATCCCAGTTGTGTCTAGTGAACACGTGACCAATAATGAGATTCCCAAGATCTTAAGATCATAGCATCATAGGATCACAGACTTCAAGTCAGAAGAGACCTTATATGACATAGAGATACATAGTGTTGGACTAGGAGTTAGGAAGACCGGAGTTCAAATCCTGCCTCAAAGACTTCCAAGCTTCCTTATCCTGGGAAAGCTATGGAGCCTCACAGTTTTAGTCTCCTTACCTGGAAAATGAGGATTGGCAGCTAAGTGGTTCAGTGGATATGGTGCCAGGTTTGGAGTCAGGAAGACCCATCTTCCTGACTTCAAATCTGGCCTCAGACACTTACTAGCTGTGTGACCCTGTGCAAGTCACTTAACCTTGTTTGCCTCAGTTTCTTCATCTGTAAAATGAGATGAAAAAGGAAATGCCAGGTCACTCCAGTATCTTTACCAAGAAAATCTCAAATGAGGTCATAAAAGCTGGACATGACTGAAAAACAATTGAACTGAAAACATGAGGGTAATTATAGCATCTTCCTCTAAGGGTCATTGTAAGGATGGGATAAGATAACCTATCTAAATGCTTTAAAAACCTTAAAAGCACTATAGGAATGCTGGTTGTTATTATTACTACTACTACTTCTACCACCACCACCACCTAGTCAAGTTTTCTCATTTTGCAGGTGAAAGGAGCTGAGACCTACAGGTTAAGTGACTTGTGCAAGGTCATACAGGTAGTAAATAGTAGAGTCAGGATTTGAACCCAAGTCCTCTGACTGCAAATCTCATACTCTTTGTCCTGTACCACTATATCCAGCTTTCTGGTACTGCCCACAGTAATCTGCTTCTCAGAGTTTCAGTCTGTAATTAAAAGCAGATATTAGTGGTGAATAATAGGATCTTCTGTCATAGAATCTTCCGGTAAATGAGCATACCAAATCAAGAGCTGCACAGAGCTGATCATCAGTGGCACGTAAAATGTAAGAGGCATTGCATTAAGTCATAAAGTCCGAGAGTCTAAGGCTACTGGCACAGGAGGGACAGCTTTGCATCTAAGTCTGTAAGGATATGCAGCTTCTCATAGCTACCTACCAACTGTGCCCCGGGCTCAGTGACTTCATTCACTGATGTTGGAGGCACTGCTGGGAGAAACTAGCCCCTGAAGCCTTTATAAAGGAAGAAAATGAGTCCTGAGGCAAAGCAAGTAGCAAATCTGGGCATGAGAAGCCCCTAACTAACTCAAACATCTACCCTGAAAGTAGTTCCCTCTTCCCCAGTCAGTTGTAATCGGGAGTTCTTAACCTGAAGTCCGTAAATTTGTCCTTTTTTTCTGTATGTGTCCTTTGATAATTTGATTTTTAAAGTGTCTTTTGAATTTGTAATCAATATAATTTATTTCCTTTGTGATTGTGTGTATTTTGTTTTATGTAATTTGAAAACATCATTCTAAGAAGAAATCTATAGATTTTATCAGATTGTCAGAAGTAAAAACCACCACTTTAGGTGGGGTATGATTAGAGAGCTTAATGGAGCAGCAACAATAAATACTGCAAATACTTTGTTTTAAGCTTAACAGCAGAATTACTTGGTGGAGGTCACGTTGCCTGCTTTTGTAATTTCAGTGATTCTGCAAGAACCACAATAGCCCTTGTGTGTGGGAGAAGCAAGAACTGACTTTGGCATTCTTGGACCAGTAGTCTAGGCGAGACTCCATGAGAATGACTCAGGCAAGTGTCCCAGCTGGAAATGCATGGGGCAGGCTATGACCTGTTTTCTTGGTGTACTGGCTTTAGGTTTTTTGCCTCGACAGTTTCTTGTCCAATACAGGGACACAGGATAGGAAAATCAAGCCTATCAAAAGGCAATATTGTTGTGAATCAACAAGTGGCATAGGTCCCCAAGTGTCCTGGAAAACACTTTGTAATTCTATAAGAAAAGTGACTAAAAACTCATTTTCTCTGGCACAGAAATATACTACTGGATTTGAACTGTGGTCTTCCTAACTCCTACTCCAAAACTATCCACTGTGTCTCTATGTCATATAAGATCTCTTCTGGCTTGAAGTCTGTGCTCCTAATAATGCTATTAAGAAGAGGAGCTCTTCCCGGGAATCTCATTATTGGTCGTGTGCTCATTAGACACAATTGGAATTAATCCATTCAGTTTTGCATCTTCTGGGCTATTCTATGTCTTTGGTGTTATTGTGTTAAAAGTTGGTGATTGCTCCTCAGTCTCCAAGTATCTGTGTACAGTGTGACTAGAGAGCAGTGGTCATTGCTCTACGTTGTTTTATCAAGACTCATTCCTAAGTGTAGATACCCTCTACCACTACTACGCCCTAAGGAGATTAAAGATAGAAAGAAAGATTCACCATATATAACAAAATATTCAGAGCATCACTTTTTACAGCTAAAAACAAAACAAAAATGGAAACAAAGTCAGTGTCTATCACTTGGGGACAGGCTGAACATGATATATGTCAATTATGATATATGGATAAAATGGAATACTCCTTTACTGTAAGAAATCAAAATTAACCATAAGAAATTCAAGAAAATTTGGGGAAACTTGTATAAATTGATGTGTAGAGGGAAGAAAGCAGAACCAATAGAACAATATACATACTGGCCACCATGCTGTAAAGGAAAACACCACTGAAAGACATCAGCATTCACATAATGCCATGTGAAATATTCTTCCTTCATCTGGAGAGAGATAGTGGACTCTAGGTACAGAATGCTCCAGATTCTGTCCAGCAAAGTTAATGTGTTGGTTTGTTTTCCTTAGTTGTTTGTTTATTCTGGTTATAAGGAAGAATTCCAGTAAGAGGTAGGGGAGGGTAAATTTGAAAGAAACTTCAATAAACTTTTGTTAAAGTGGTATCAGTGAAATCACCCACTAATCCTTTAGGGGTATACTGAGTTCATATATGTATTTAGGCAACAAGCTTACTGGGCCTTTTGAGTCAAATGTGGCCTAAATGGGAGATGCAGGAAATGTTTCCCCAAAATTAGCTGAAGTTTATGGGACTGAGTCATCTCTATTATAACTGTCATAACTAGAGCCTAATGCAAGGGTCACCAGAGGGGAGACTGTGCCTGTGCCTGAGGTGGTAAAGAGCAAATTAAACAGTTTGGCAGAACCAGGTGGACCTTGCCTAATCTGTGACATGGAGCTACCTATGCACAAGCATAAAGTGAGTAAATACATGTATACAGGGTGTCCCAAAATTCTTAGTGCAATATTAAGCTTTAAGAAATTCAGAAGTATAAAGGCTACAAAATCACACAAAAAACATTTTCTCTTTTCTTTTTTTTTATTTTTAAAATTATTTATTTTTAGTTTTCATCATTCACTTTTATAAGTTTTAAACTTTCTTCCCCTCCCTCCTTCCCTCTCTCCCAAAGACAGCATGCAATCTGATATAAATTCTACACATACATTCCTATTAAACACATTTTCACATTAGTCATGTTGCAAGAAGAATTATAACAAATGGGAGAAACAATGAGAAAAGAAAACAAAAAGAAAATAGTCTGTTTCTCTGTGCATTCTGACTCCATAGTTCTTTCTGTAGATATGGATGGCATTTTCTATCTTGAGTCCCTTGGAATTGTTTTAGGTTCTTACATTGCTGAGAAGGGCTAAGTCTATCAAAATCAGTCATTGCATACTGTGACTGAGAAAGTATCATTTTAAATGTGAATTATTTAACATTTTAAAATATTGTTAGATTTCTTAATAAAATTCAGCATAGCCACCATGTTGTGCTATATATGCTACTGTAGTCAACTTCTGAACTTTGTAAAAACTTTCATTCATTTGTGACGGAAAGGATTACATTTGTGATCCTCACTTTAAGATTATACAGAGAATTTGAGGTTTTGATTCACTGATGACAGTTTTGAAATATCTCCATTGAAAAAACGAATGGAAATAGATTAGGTGACCAAAATGGCCAAGCACAGACTTCCTACTCTTAGAAAATATCATCCAGTACTTCATACAGAGGGTTATAAAACTGTGCCTACTGGGGTGACTAGGTGGCGCAGTGAGTTAAGCATCAGCCCTGGAGTCAGAAGGACCTGAGTTCGGATTTGACCTCAGACACTTAATGCACAGACAAACAAAAACATAGCCATGTGACCTTGGGCAAGTTACTTAACCCCAACTGCCCTCAAAAAAAAAAAAAAACTGTGCCTACCCTGTGACCCAGCAATGCCAGGTCTACGTCCTGAAGAGATCAAAACCAAAAAAAAAAAAAAAAGAAGAAGAAGAAAGAAAGAAAAGGACCTATATGTACAAAAATATTTATAGTAGCTTTGTAGTGACAAAGAATTGGAAACTGAGGAGGTAACCATTAATTGGAGAATGGCTGAGCAAGTTGTAGTATGTGATTGTGATGGAATACTATTGTGCTACAAGAAATGACAAGCAAAATGCTTTCAGAAAAACTTCGAAAGACTTGCATGAACTGATGCAAAGTGAAGTGAGCAAAACCAGAAGGATGTTGTACATGATAGTAGCAATATTGTATAATGATCGTGACTTAGCTATTCTCAGCAATACCATGATCCAAGAGAGTTCCAAAACTTATGATAAAAAATACTATCTACCTCCAAAGAAAGAAGTGATGGAGTTTGAATGTAGATTGAAGCATTTTTTAACTTTATTTTTCTCATTTTTGTCTGTTTTCTTTTGCAACATGGCTAATATGGAAATGTTTTTACATGATTGCACTTGCATCATTTATATCAAATTGCTCCTCTTCTCAAATGAGAGGGGAGAGGAGGAAGGGTGAGAATTTGGAATTTAAAAAAATTCTAATGAACGTGAAAATTATTTTAATGTAATTAGAAAAAAATATTAAAATTTTAAAAATATGTCGTCCAGAAACTATCACACATACAATGCATGATAGGGGCCTTATGAGGTTAAAATTAAAGTGATAAATTAATTCAATTTATTATTTGAAACTCATGGTCAGCTAGGTGGCACAACAGATAAATCACTGGTCATGGAATCAGGAGGACCTGAGTTCAAATGCAGCCTCAGACTCATACTAGCTATATGACCCTGGGCAAATCACTTAATCCCAATTGCCTGCCCCCAATAAAAGAAAAACAAAAAAACAAAGAAGGAAGTAAGTAGTTCTCACAAAACAACATAAGTGTAAGAGAAATTAAACTTTCAGTGATTTTTTTTTGGTAAAAAATTTTTTTGAGATGTCCTGTTCAATACAAGGTAGTTTGAGAAGGAAGGAGAAACCAGGTAGTGGTCCTGGTAGTGAACAGAAAAGACTTCAACAAGATGATGCCTCTTAAAGGAAGAGAGGGAATCAGTGGAGTGGATGGAAGTAAGGAGGGAGTTCATTCCAGGCAGAGGGAACAGATAATGAGAAAAAGACATGGATCTAGGAGATGGAAGGTAGTGTATGAGGAACATAGAGAAGGACAGTTTGGACAGATGTGGGAAGGCACATAGTGTTAAAGGGAAGCATTGATTATAGAAAGAGTGGAGGAGAAAAGACCAGCAGCAAGAAGAGCAAAGATAGCAGAAAATAAGAGCAGCCCTATGGGTGGTTTAAATGTGGGAAAACTTTTAGTCAAGTCAGCAAGCATTTAATATATGTCAGGTACTTTGTTAAGAACTGAGTATACAACAATAATCAAAGACCATTCCTGTCAAAATCCAGTGGAGGAGATAACATGAAAACAAGCACGTGCAAACAAGATATCTATATCTATAGATACACACACACATACACACATATAATATATGCATACTATATATGCATGTGCACATATACATATATGTGTGATGCAGACACATGCACATGCACACACGATTTGAATATTATGAAACTCATGCCAAAGAAACATTCAATAAATGTATCAGACAATGATGAAAGCTCCCACTCTCAAGCTCCCACAGTATATTATTCACACCTACATTCTAATGAATAGAGGCTTGGGAAGAGGGAGATAAAAGGGAGGAGGAGGAGGGGATTCTGTTAGTCTGAAGTCACTAACAAAGAGAATACAGCTATTTACCTGAGACTGTGAGGGCACAAAGCTGCCAGTTATGCCTTGTGATCTGAGCACCCACTCAGAAGTGTGAACAGACACTGTCTTACATTATCAGTGGTTTAGAAATTATGTAATAATGCTACCTACAAAAAATTATCTCACCTACCCAACTTTTCATAAAACGATGCAAATAGAGAATTACATTAAAAATTTTTCTTTTACCATTGCCATCAATAAATTTGTAAAGTAATCTTAATGAATAATAAAGTAATAAATAATAATATAATATAAATAATAAATAAATAATAAAGTAATATCAGCAACATCAATTATATACATATCTATATTTATATCTCTATGTAATATATACCCAGATATTATTTATACATTTGATGTATGTGTGTGTATATATATATATGCTGTGCATATATATATGATGTGCATATGTGTATATATATACACATATGCACATCAGCCATATGTGTCTATGAGATCACATGGTGATCTCTAACTATGATTGTTGCTTTGTCCAGTGTCAGTAAAAAATAGGAAGATACTAATTTATCAACTAATTGACCACAAAGGACTTCAGTCTTCTTTTCCATTCTCCTTACCTATACATCAATAGCTATAAGCTGTAAGTATTTCATCTATCAAATGAGACTCTTTACACTTAGTAATTCCATAAGCCACTTTATTACAAAGCCAGTTATCTTTTCACGACAGACTTGGGTTTGTTTGTTTGAAGTTAGCTTTCATGCCTTTTCTAATTTCTCTTTTCTCCAGGTTTAGTTTTGGTTTTGTATCTGATTTTCTTTGGGGCAATTGTTTTATCTTGCTAATGTGTAATGTATGTATGCTTTCAAGATGTCATTTCAGTCTATCGATTTGTAAACCAAAAAGTCTTTCCTTTCTATCAGTAACAGTACTTACATATCTCAATGATAAATGTACTGGATTGTGTTTTCTAGTTTGTGTTTTGTTTTTTACTTCATATTTTCCAACTATATTTAATTACCTTGGATTGTTCTGGTTTTTAGCTGCTTCAGGGTGTTTTCAAACCAGTTTTGTGTTTCTCCATCACAAAGACATTTTTCTGCTTAAAAGTTAGACAATAAAATTTAAATTACATTTAAATTTAATCGTTGAACATTATAAACAACTATGTGTTCTTGGTTTATCTCAATTACCAATTTATTATATTATATTTTCCAAAGTGAACAGTTACAAATATAGTCAATTTTTTGGCAACTCTTGCCTTCCACACATTTTTAACCTTGATTTTACACATAAAATGTTCAAAATTAGCAAGCAATGCAAATACACATACATTCACACACACACAGACCTCATCTTTATGAGGCTATACTAACAGGATGGCAACAGTGGGTGTATTTTTGTATGTTCCCATTAGCTTTTTTCCATGGCATTTCCTTTTTAGTGCATAACTATATAGACTTTTTCCATTGCAAACAAAGATCAAATCAAAGTCAACAAAAGTGAGACTAACACAAATGAATTCCCTCCAAATGATAGTATATATAGTAAAGTCATTATTTAATGTAGTATAGCAATGAATATCCAATTTGAATGGACTTGTGTCAGATCTAAAGGAACTAAAAACATTTAACCAGGAGAAAAGAGAAATTAGAAAAGACATGATAGCTGTCTTCTAGTATTTGAAGCAAGGTGGTGTGGAAGAGGATTAGCTTTACTGTGCTTGGTCTGGGAGGTAGAGTAAGAGGAAGTGGATGGAAATGGCAGAGAAACAGATTAATGGTTGATATACAGAAAATTTTCTAAATAACAAGAACTGTCCAAAGTCATATGGGACTGATTTGAGAGACTGAACTCACTGTAACTGCAGATCTTCAAGTGGAGACATTATGACCACTTGTTGAGGAGGATGTTGGAGTGTTGGAGAGGGACATTTCTGTTCCAGAGTTGGCGTTCCACCTGTGAGGCACTGTGATTCTCTGAGACTTATGAGATACTTATACATACAAAGCAAGTGTCTAGAGCTTGCCTTGGTGGAGTATTTTTACTTTGTGACAGGCTTTTTTGGGGGGCAGGAAGGTGGGGCAGGGAGGGGGGAAGTGTGGAAAGGCTAAAATAGAATCAGCTGTTGGTGGTTGCTAATGGCAACTCAAGTGGAAAGTAGTGAGCTGCTGAAGATCCGCTAAGTGGCAGCTTTAGTGTTTGGCAGACAAAAGGTCTGATCTGAAAATTGGCAAGGACTCATGGGATTATTTTCAATGAACTGCATTGTGTTGAGAAATCATTACTGTGGTCAAAAAAGCTACTTTTCATTTCAGCTTTTATTTATGCATCATTTGTTCATGCCTGGGGTTCTTTTTCTTTTAGATGCATAGCTAGATAGCCAGTTGAAAGTTAAAATGCAAAGGATGATGAATTCTGTGTGTGTGTGCATGTGTACATGCACACACACATGCATATATGTGTTTTAAGGAAAAGTGGAGAATCAGATTTATTTTGTTTTAATATTCAAATTGTTCATATAAAGACTAACACCAAAAAAGGTATGTTTTTCATCTTTCCCTCAGACCTCTGAAATCCTCAATTAGTCAACAAGCATTTATTAAATATTTACATCTCAAGCACTATGCTAGGTACTAGAGATACAAAGACACAAAATTCCTTTTCCTCAAGAAACTTATATTCTATTAAGAGATACAGCATGCATATATATAATATATATATATATATATATATATATATATATATATATATACATACATACATTCTAGGTGCAACAGTTATAACCACTGCTAGGTCCAGGAGCTGGGGAACTGTACCCTCTTCCTTTCTTTTAGGGGTTCTGTATTCCCTGGACCAACCAACATAGTAAATGGGTTCTTCCCAGTGGAGACTCTGGACTCAAATGAAAGGGATTAGCACCTTTTCTCATACTCTGGCTTTTTGACACCACCTCTAGGGTCCCAGTGGAAATGACTTATAACTCAAGTTTAACACATATCTGAAGTTGGAATAGAAAAGTATTCAATGTATGGTATGAATCAGGCATAGAATATTTCTTGTATTTCTCATAAAAACACAGACTCTTAAGCCTACAGTTACATAAAAACTTAAAGAAACAGCAGCAATAACATAACTACTACTATACATTGATACTTAAGACATCAAGAAGATATAGTCTGCAAGATTGCTAAATGAGCTCTACACCATCCAAACAATTACTCTCTCCCAGGTTCTAGTTTTCAGGTAAGCTTAGCCACGGGCTATCTCACTTCATCAATGTTATCTTCTTGAAAATGCCCATCAGGGAATAGCTGAACAAGCTGTGGTATATGATTGTGACAGAATACTATTGTGCTACAAGAAATGACGAGAAAGATGCTTTCAGAAAAATAAGGAAAGACTTTCATGAACTGATTCAAGGTGAAATGAGCAGAACCAAGATAACACTGTACATAGTAACAGCGATATTGTATGATTATCATATTGTATGATTATCAACTGTGAAAGACTCATCTGTTCTCAGCAATACAACGATCTAAGACAATTCCAAAAGACTCATGAAAAATGCTGTCAACTTCCAGAGGAAAAAACCAATGGAATCTAGATGTAGATTGAAGCATACTTTAAAAAAAGAAAAACAAAACAAAACTTTTTTTCATTTTTTCTTGGTTTTTTTTTTGTCTCTGTTATCTTGTACCACATAACAAATATGGAAATATGTTATATATTACTACACATGTATAACCTATATAAAATTGCTTGCCTTTTAATTAAGGAGGAAAGAAGAGGAAGGGGAGAATTTTAAAAGAACGTTAAAAAGTTTTATAGGTAATTGGGAAAAAAATTAAATATTTTTTAAAATGGGGACAAGTATAATATAGGGAACCACTCATGATTCTCTTTAAAGGAGAAAAAATGTTGTTTTCCCTTTGGATTTTATGGCGCTCCAACCCATTCTTTGACACTGATGCAACCTTCATAACAAAACTTCAGTTTTCATTGGGTCCTTATGGCATAGAATATTGACTATGACAATCATATTAATTCCACTTTACATACTAGCACTGTAAGGTTCACTATCCTCATAACAACTCTATGAGGCAAGTAATATAAAAATTATCCTAATGCATTATATTATTACCACCTAAGTTTTAAAGGTAGGAACAATCAGTATCACAGAGTTCAAAGTAACATGTCTATGACAACACCACTGGTAAGTGCCAGTTCCAGGATCTGAATACAAGTTCCCTCTTTAGATAGAAATGTATGGTCCACTTTAAGAAAGTCCCAAACAGGTAAATTGGAGCAGAGTTGACTCTGTACTTAATGATAGATCTGTGACCTGCAGAGATGTGGGGTTTTCCTCCATACATCTTTCCATGCCTTCTTATCCCTTGGAATAAGAAATTCAGATTGTAAATGTGTGTTTACACCTTGCTTTCAGACAAAGCCATTGTGTGGATTTGTTTTGCTTGACCAGTCTTGTTTGTTCCAAGAGGGGGTTCCCATTTGGGAGAGAGTCAGGAGATGGGTCAGGTGAGAGTGGCATTTTAAAAAAGAAAGTAGTGACTGTTGGTGCCATAAATCAGGCTTGATACCTTTTTTGTTTTTGCTTTTCTTGGAGGGCAATTGGGGTTAAGCAATTTGCCCAAGGTCACACGTTAAGTGTTAAGTGTCTGATGTAAAATTTGAACTCAGGACCTCCTGACTCCAGGGCCAGTGTTCTATTTACTGCACCACCAGCTGCCCCTAGGCTTGATATCTTGAAGTTATTCTTGTGTCTATATAGTGTCCAAAAAGTCTTAAGCTCAATTTTAAGTTTAAAGCTATCAATAAGCTAAACTTGTTATTTGTTATAGATGCCTTGTCTATCCTATTAATTGCCAAGTCCTTGTGAGTTTACCTTCACTACTCTTACACCCTCATTGTAGCTCACCTGGGCTATTGCAATGATGGGACTGATTTCCCTCCTTACAATCTCCTATATTCCAATTCTTCCTACCTGTCACTGCCAGAATAGTTTTACTAGCACATGTCTCTGATCTTAGAAGCAGGTAGGTGGTACAGTGAATAGACTATTGGAGCTGGATTCAGGAACACTTGGGTTTAGATACTGCAGGAAATAATTCCCAGTTGTGTGACTGGAAAAGATACCTAACCTCTCTTAGCATCTGTTTCCAAATCTATAATATGGGGATAATAATAACACCTACCTCACAAAATCATCATGAGGATCAAATTTACATAAATGTGTAAAACATGTAAATCTTAATGTGTAAACCATAAAACACTATATAAACAGTAGGTATTATCATTGTTAACATATTGCTCTTGCTAGAGAAGCTTTAATGGCTCACCACTGCTAGTGAACAATAGTCTAAAATCTTTAGTCTGAAATTCAGATCCTCCAAGAACTAATAATTCATGTTTGTATAGTTTCAGGTTTTCAATGTACTTTTCTTATTGCATCCCTGTAAGGCAGATGGAGCTTAATGTGTGATGATTCCCTTTTTATAGAGCAGAAAATTGTGACCCATGGACATCTTAAGCTAGTAGTTGCCAATTTGATCTCCTTTGAAAAGTTTTTCCAAGATTAAAAGGGAAATGAAATATTCTCTTTAAAGCAAATGTTAATATTTATCTGAGGTCAGAGAACAGTAGTCAGTCCTCATTGATGCAATACACTTTGTTTCACAAATAATCTCTTGGAAGGCAATGACCATGGCTTCTCCAAACTTGTTAATCTCTAGATGTTCAGCCCAGTGTTCTGCATACATTTCATACCTAATACATTTGCTGAATTGAATTTTTCCAGGATTTGGTCAGTAAGTCAATCAAGAAGCATGTATTAAGTGCCTCTCAAGTGCCAGGCATTGTGCTAAATGATAAGGATATAAAGAAAGGCAAAAACAATTAAAAAAAAACAAACAGGGGCGGCTAGGTGGCGCAGTGAGTAAGAGCGCCAGCCTCGGAGTTGGGATGACCCGAGATCAGATCCGGCCTCAGAAAATGAGCACCCACGCATAAATAATGACTAGCTGTGTAACCTTGAGCAAGTTACTTAACCCCAATTGCTTTAAAAAAAAAAACAGTTCCAGCTCTCAAGAAGGTTGCTGTCTAATGGGGAATTTAATGCACTAATAAAAAGTATCCATTCATCTTCAAACACATGGAGTTGTGTGAGGATGAGAAAAAATGGAAAGGGGCAGGTATCTTAAAGAAGTCAGTTATTTTATTTTCATCAGCTTCACCATGTATATTTCTATATATCCTATCTCCTTCAAGAATATGCAGCTTGGAGAAATTATACAACAAATCAAAGAACATTGATGTGTTCTATTCTTTTGCCATTGCTTTTTCCTTGAAATGATTACTGTAATCACTGAACTAATGCCGTGTATCTCCTAGAACAGTTTGCTTTTAGGTGGCTTGGCACTGTCATCGCCAGGCCTAAGCCCTAAGCAGCTGTTGTTATTATATACTCTTACTGTAAACAATATAGTCTTTCAGAAACTGGCTGCCATGTCAGCAGTCTCCTTACCTTGGAGCAAGCTGCAATGTAATATTATAGCATTTTCTCATTGTGTCAGTGAATATAGATTATGAGCTCATATAATTTTCTCTTATTAACCTTTGAAAAACTGGCAAATCAGCAAGAGTCTAATGGAAGTTTGGCTCCTTCTAGTACTGATGATTTAGTTTTATAGCTTAATGATTAAAAATTGGGAAATTACATTGAGGACCCCACTCACAACTAGATCTGATCTCCATTCATCTTTTAGGGGCCACACTTTAAATATGTCTTTATAAAGGATTGATGCCATCTTTGGCACATGAATCAACAGCTGTTTACACTTAATTCTGCAGGAAGATATCTAATGTCTGATGGATGCAGTTTTAATGTGACTTCGTTTGTTATTTTTGAATAATGGCTTCTCTGACATTTGCAGTAAAAGAATATGGCATTGTGTACCCAAAAAGATAATGTTTTCAATTGAAGATTTTGTGAAATAAGAAAGAAAAAAGCATAAAATTTTCTTCTCTAATATTGACAGAAATAATGAAAGAGGACATTCTGCTGACTGGATGTCAGCCTTTTAGAAGTTCTGCTGTTCTTCCTTGCTTCATCAGTTGGCTCTCATCCTAGAACCCACTTTCCCCCCCTTTTCAAGGATTATTTTCATTTTGCTTTTCAATACAGAATGCTTTGCTAGTGTGATGATGAGAAAGCCTTCCACGTGTAGGGTCTGTGTCCAGTAAGCTTACTGTAATTATTTGCCTTTGAAAAATCTGTAAAAATTGCTATTTGCCCCCAGAATGTGAAGCTGAGGTCAAGGGGGAAAAGTGTGTATAAGGGGGTAAAACGGGAATCTGACTGTTATGCTATCTTGAAATGAAGCAATACTTCTTTTTGCTATAATGCACAGAAGTATTCTTCAAGGATGTTGAGATGTTGGAAAGCTTTCCAAGGAAGGTAACCAGACTGGTAAAGGGCCTTACAGATACATCATATGAAGATTGACTGAAGGGGAAGGAAGCATTAGCCATGAGAATACTTAAGTAAGACGTGATACTTCTCTTCAAGTGTTTCAAGTATATGTGGAAGAGAATTTAAGCTTGTTCTACTTGACCTAACAAACCAAACTAGGAATTATGGGTAGAAGTTACAAGGGTATATTTAGGCTCAGTAAATGGAAAATTGCTTAACAATTGGAGATGTCCAAAAGTGGAACAGGCTGCACAGAAAGGTAGTGGATACAAGGGTCATGCTGTATCTCTCCTCCTTTTCTCAGCCAGACTTCTAGAAAAAAAGCTGTCGGGGGCGGCTAGGTGGCACAGTGAATAGAGCACCAGCCCTGGAGTCAGGAGGACCTGAGTTCAAATACAGCTTCAGATACTTGACATGATTGCTAGCCGTGTGACTGTGGGCAAGTCACTTAACCCCAATTCCCCTCCAAAATGCAAAACAAAAAAAGAAAGAAAGAAAGAAAGAAAGCTGTCTGTATTCCTTGTCTCCACTTCCTTGCCTCCTATTCATGTCTCCAAATTTACCACTGATGTCAAAGACATCATCATTCTAACAGTCACTTAGGTTTACAATCTAGGAACCATCCTTGATTTTTTCATCCTCCTTGATTCCAAGTGTTCAAATCAGTCCCCAAGTCTTATTGATTTCACCTCACCATCTTCCAGCACAATCATTCTTCTCCTGAACCTTATCATCATTTCTGCCTGAGCTATTGCAGTGGCTTCTTAATTAGTTTCCCTGTATCTAATCACTTACGTTCTCCAATTCATCCTCCACACAAATGCAGAATTAATATTCATAAAGTATAGGTCTGACCATATTATTCCTCTACTCAAAAAATTTCAGTGGCTTCCCATTACCTTTAAAATACAATGCATAGGGGAGCAGAGCCAAGATGGAAGAGTAAAAGCAAGGACTTGCTTGGGATCTCCCTAAACCACTCCAAATACCTGTAAAAATTACCCTAAAAAAATTCTAGGGGCAGCTAGGTGGCTCAGTGAATAGGAGTCAGGAGGACCTGAGTTCAAATCTGGACTCAGACACTTGACACACTTACTAGCTGTGTGACCTTGGGCAAGTCACTTAACCCCAATTGCCTTGCCTTCCCCTCTTCAAAAAAATTCTAGAGCAGCAGATCCCACAAAATGATAGGGTGAAACAAATTTCTGGCCCAAAACAACCTGGAACGTCAACAGGAAAGGTCTGTTGTATCACCCTGAGAGAGGAGTGCAGTCCAGTTCAGGCTGCAGCAGCACAGACTGGGACACCAGCAAACCCGGAGTAGGCCTCAAGGGACTGAATCAGTGGCAGCAGTGGCTGTTTCCAGACTTCTCGACCCATAAACGCCAAAGACAACTTAGAAAGTCAGTAGGAAAGGTCTGTCAGACCTGGGTGAGCATGGCCCAGCCCAGCCCTGGTCCTGCCTAAGCCCCAAGTCAGTGGCAGAAGCAACAGTGGAGCTCTTGGCCCACAAAGGCTGAGAGGGGGATTGCAGGAATCTCTTTGCTGGCACTGAGGCAGGATTTTCTTGCTTTGCCCTTGCTTGGATCTGTGTCACAGTCCTGGGGCAGGGAGGAGTATTAGTGTGGCAGATCTTGTGGCAGCAGTAGAGAGGGAATCCACCTCACAATTCCAAAATAGAAAAGAATGCTTGTAGTCACTTACAGATTCGAGTACAGGCCAGGAGAGGAGTAAGCACCTTTCCTTTGATCATATCGCCTTGGAAGAGCTGAAAATTTATAGTTCCCTAGAAGTATCTCTGAAAACAGCTGCAGAAAACCCATGAAGCTTGGGACAGTGTGCCCTCCACACTAAAAGCAGAGTCCTACTTTAACAAAGAGTTAAAAAGTCAAGTAATTGGCTGGGGAAAAGAGCCAACAGTGTAGAAAACCTCAGACTATAGAATCTTACTTTTGGTGACAAAGAAAATCAAAACATATAACCGGAAGAAGACAACAAAGTCAAGGTTCATATATCCAAAGCCTCCAAGAAAAATATGAACTGGTCTCAGGTAATGGAAGATCTCAAAAAGGATTTTGAAAATCAAGTAAGAGAAGTAGAGAAACAATTGGGAAGAGAAATGAGAGTGATGCAAGAAAATAATGAAAAATGAGCTTCCTAAAGGAGACCCCCAAAATACTGAAGAAAATAACACATTAAAAATAGACTAACCCAAATCGCAAAAGGGGTCCAAAAAGGCAATGAGGAGAAGAATGCCTTAAAAAGCAGAATGGGACAAGCAGAAAAGTAGGTCCAAAAGCTCAGTGAAGAAAATAATTCCTTAAAAATTATAACTCTATGAGAAATTGAGAAACAATAAAACAAAACCAAAAGAATGAAAAAATAGAAGACCATGTGAAATATCTCATTGGAAAGACAACTGACCTGGAAAACACATCCGAGAGAGAATTTTAAAAAATTTTGGCCTACCTGAAAGCCATAACCAAAAAAAAAGAGCCTAGACATCATCTTTCAAGAAATTATAAAAGAAAACTGCCCTGATATTCTAGAACCAGATGGTAAAATAGAAATTGAAATAATCCACCAATCCCCTCATGAAAGAGATTCCCAAATGAAAACTTCCAGGAATGCTATAACCAAATTCCAGACCTCCCAGATCAAGGAGAAAATATTGCAGGCAACCAGAAAGAAACATATACAGTGGTGCCACAAGATTTAGCAGCTTCTACATTAAGGGATTAGAGAACTTGGAATAGGATATTCAAGTAGTTTTTTTTGTTGTTGTTGTTGTTGTTTTTTTGCTTTTTGGAGAGCAATTGGGGTTAAGTAACTTGCCCAAGGTCACATGGCTAGGTTTTTGTTTGTGTGTGCATTAAGTGTCTGAGGCCGGATCCGAATTCAGGTCCTTCTGACTCCAGGGCTGACGCTCTACTCACTGTGCCACCTAGCCGCCCCATGGAATAGGATATTCAAGAGGTCAAAGTAGCTATGATTAAAACCAAGAATCACCTACCCAGCAAAACTGAGTATAATCCTTCAGGGGAACAAATGGTCATTCAGTGAATTAGAGGAAAGCATTCTTGTTGAAAAAACCAGAGCTGGAGAGGATTCTGGGAATATGGCAGAGTAGGTCAGAAGATTCCAAGATCTCAAGGTTTCCCCTCCACAAAAGATTTAAAATAGCACTTTAGGGCAAAGAAATTGTGGGTGAAGATAAATAAGAATAGGTGCACAACCGGGGTCTTCCTGGGACAATTTGAGAATATCAGAAGAAAAATTCCAGGACAAGGTTTGGTCCCAGTGTAGAGTAACCTTCAGAGTAGGTTCCATTTTAACAACAAGCAGCAAGGTGTATACAATAAGTGGCAAGTCCCAGGGTTGTCTGGTTTGAGAGGTTGTCTCAGCCCCAGACCCCTGAACTTTTACATCCCAGTATAGTGAGGGGACTTGGGCATCTGAGTCCAGGAAGATCTAGGAAACCTCTGCTGACAAGGAACGCCAGACCCAGCTGTCCTGCGAAGAGTGTCTTGGGGTGGGAAGGGAGAAGGAACCAGCACGTGCCTGGTTTAAGTGGAGAAGCAGTGAGGCAGAAAGCCTCTGGCTGTGGGCGCTTACAGGGAGTTGGAGGTTTGACTTTGATTCCAGGCTAGAGGGGAGAACTGAAGGCCTGGGGCAAGAGGCACCATTTCCCATAGCCCAGGGTTAAAGGTGACTACAAAAATTAAGCCGTTACCACAAAAAAAAAAAAAATGCACAGGCAAAAGAGAAAGAATCCAGCCAAAGAATGCTGTTATGGGAATAGAGATGACCAGGGTTCATTTTCAGAGGAGGAGATTGAAATAAACCCCCAAAAAGTAATGTCAAATCAACACCTGCCCAAAAAGTAGTCATAGAAGATCTTTAAAAAGACTTTAAAAATCAAATGACAGAGATGGAGGAAAAACTAAAAAGTAAAATAAGAATAATCCAAGAAAAACAAGAAAGGTATGAATGGAACATCAACCAATTAGAAAAGGAGACCCAGAATCTTAATGAAGGAAACGACATCTTTTTTTTGTTTGTTTGTTTGTTTTGGATATGACCTTTATTGAACTTATCCACCGGAGTGGAAATAAAAGTCTGTACAAAACCAAATGTTTGTTACTATAACTTCTGCATCACAATTAATATCCAAACAGATTTTTAAAAAGTCAACTCAATCAAAACCCACTACTTCAGAATCAATAGCTTCTTTGAAGCCACAGTAACACTTAAATATGGTTAAGACTTCAATGCAGAAATTTGGTTGGCTGGAAAGCTAAATAAGCTTCCAACTTAATCAAAATAGAATTACAAAAATGCAAAATTGTGGTTTTCACAGAGATACAGTCCACTGGAAATCACCAACACTGGACAGTTGTTAAAGAGTATTTAGAGTCCTGAGATAACATGGAATCCAGGCATCCTTTAAACAGTCTTCTGTTGTCCTTTCTTTCCAATCAGAGATTTATGGATGTGTGGAATCACACCACCAGCAGCAATTGTTGCCTTAATAAGAGAGTCCAATTCTTCATGCCCACGGATGGCCAACTGCAAGTGGCGAGGAGTGATGCGCTTCACCTTTAAGTCTTTTGATGCATTTCCTGCCAGCTCAAGAACCTCTGCAGTTAGATATTCTAGGATGGCTGCACTGTACATGGCGGCCGTGGCTCCCACTCGTCCGTGGCTCCCACTCGTCCGTGGCTCATTGTCCTCAACTTCGGATGCCGGTGAATGCGGCCCACAGGGAACTGCAAACCGGCCCTCTGAGAGCAGGAAACCGCCTTTGTCTTCGCCTTTCCAGAGTCCTTCCCAGCCTTCCCGCCAGCCATTTTGAGTTCTGCATGAAGCTCTCTTGCACACACGCTCATGGCAGAGAATGGACCAAGCAATCACCCGGGCAGAGATCCCACTGGCTACTGCTCTGGTGCACCGCGATTCAAACTGCTGAAACAACATCTTGAAAATTAGAATTTGGCAGAGTGAAGCCTATGAAATTATAAGAAATCAAGAAATAATTAAACAAAATATGAATAATGAAACATAAAAGAAAAAGTGAAACATAAGAAAAACAGCAGATTTGGAGGGTAGAGTAAGAAGAGAAAATATAAAAATAATTGGACTAACTGAAAGTTACAATCAAAAATAGAATCTTGATACAATCAAACAAGAAATAATTAAAGGAAATTGTCCTGAAGCATTAGAACAAGGGGGAAAAGTAGAAATAGAAAATGTCATCAATCACCACTTAAAAGAGATCCTATGAGGAAAACGCATAGGAATAGTATAGTCAAATTCTGAAAATCCCACCTCCAGGATAAAATATTAAAAACATCAAGATTAAAGCAATTAAAATATGATGGTGCCACAATTAGAATTACACAAGACCTAACAGTAGAGACACTAAAGGACCACAGGTCTTGGAATGCAACATATTGAAAAGCAAAAGAACTGAGGCTCTAGCCAAAAATATCATACTCTGAAAAGTTAAGTGTTATACTGAATGGGGAAAAAATGAACACTTGATAAACTCTTAGACTTTCAAGACTTCATTTAAAAAAATCTTTAACTTAATAGGAGATTTGACATATAAGAACCAAGAGAAATATAAGGCATGTACCAAAGACTAAGGGGTTCATTAAGGACAGACTGTTTACTTTTTATATATGTAAAATGTATTTGTGTTCTAGCCCCTGAGTCTAAAATGAAATTTAACTCCCCCCTTAAAAAAATACAGAATTGAATAGAAATTTTGACATTCAAATACAAGACTCTCAAGAAAAACATGAAAAGAAAACAGGAAAGAGAAATCATAAGGAACTTATTTAAGTTGAACTGTTCATATTTTTACATGGAAAAATGATACTTGTAAGTTGTAACTCATGAGACTTTTCTCAGTACTAGGTTAGTTGGAAAGCATGTGTATGTGTGTGTGTGTGTGTGTGTGTGTGTGTGTGTGTGTGTGTGTGTGTGCACGTGTGTGTGTGTAGAAAGAGGGCACAGATGAGTTGAATATGAAGGGATGATATCTAAAATATAAAATTAAGAGGTGAGAGAAATGTATTGGGAGAAAGAAAAAGGCAGAGGTAGAATGGGGTAAATTTTCTCACATTAAAGAGACAAGAAAAAACTTTTATAGTGAAGTGGATGAGGGGAGAGGTGGAAGGAAATGAGTGAACCCTTACTCTTGTCAGATTTGGCTTAAGGATGGAATAACATACACACTTAATTGGGTATGGAAATCTCTCTTACTCTATAGGAAAGTAGGGGGGAAGGGGATAAGGTGGGGATGATAAAAGGGAGGTCAGATTGGGGGAGGGAGTAATCAGAAGCAAACATTTTTGAGGAGGGACAGGGTCAAAGGAGAGAATAGAATAAATGGGGGAGAGGATAGGATGGAAGGAAATATTGTTAGTCTTTCACAACACAACTATTATGGAAGTGTTTTGCATGATTACTCATGTATAACCTATACTGAATTGCTTATCTTCTCAATGAGGGTGGGTGGGGAGGGAGGGAGGGAAAGAATTTGGAACTAAAAGTTTTAAAAACAAATGTTAAGTAGAAAGAGCACTTCCACAGCACTCCAGCCCACACCACTTCCAAACCATGTAAAAGGGGACTGTGAACAAGCTCTGGAGCTCCAGCACCCACAGAACGACACAGAGAAGCCAGCCTCTCGTGGAGGACAGCCTGGCAGCCCGGCAGGGAATGGCCAGCTCAGCGAGATGGGAACGGTGAAGCACAGCACTCTGGGAGCTGAGCCTAGGCCTACCTGAGTCGAGGTTTTAGCCCCAGGGCAGCCAGGCCAGCAGCCAGCTTGAGGGAGCCCAGAACACAAGCAGCTGTGGTGATTCCAGAATTATCAGCACAGATATGCCTAGGACAAAGTGAGAGGTTAGTGCCCTATGGACTTTGGGACCAGTATTTGGGGAATGTGTAGGCTTCTTCCCCTGGGGGTGAGAATCTGCTGAGGAGCCATGGCACAGCCACCATTTTGCAGCTTCAGCTCCTGGCCTGCGAACTATAGGGGGATCCAGTAATCAATCTGGGGGGTAATTGCTCTTGCTTAACCTCCCTGGATCTGGATTGCAGTCTGGGGGGGAGGTCTTGGGGTGGGTATCCAGCTTGTCAGAGCATGTGGAGGCTTCACAGAGGCCACCCAACTAACACCTCCAGAAGTTGTGAAGACCCCAACATTTGGGACAGCTCCCCTGTCTGGTGCTGAGTCCTACTGTGGCAACAAGCCCAAAAGTCAAGTAATTAAGTGGCAACATGCCTAGGCAAAGGAAACAAATTAAACAGAAAAATGCAACATTTGACTCCTATCTTGAGGGCAAAGAGGATTGAATCATGGAACAGGAGAAGAACTGTAAGGTCAGAAGTCCTTCACCAAAGGCCCCAAATGAAAACATGAGCGGGTTGCAGGCCATAGAGGACCTTAAGAAGGATTTTTAAAACTCAATAAGAGAAGTAGAGGAAAAATTGGGAAGAGAAATGAGAAGGATGTAGGAAAAGTATGGAATGACAGTCAACAGCCTGACTGAGGAAAATAACACCTTAAAAAATAGACAAACTCAAATGGCAAAGGAGGCCCAAAAGGGCAATGAGGAGAAGAATGCCTTAAAAAGTCAAATTTGCCAGATGGAAAAAGAATCTCAAAAGTTCACTGAGGAGATTCATTCCTTCAGAGTTAGACTGGAGCAAATGGAAGCTAATGACTTTATGAGAAATCAAGATGCTGTTAAGCAGATCCAAACAAACGAAAGATTAGAGGGCAATGTGAAATATCTCATGGGAAAAACCAGTGACCTGGAAAATAGATCCAGGAGAGATAATTTAAAAATTATTGGACTACCTGAAAGCCATGATCAAAGAAAGAAACTAGAAATCATCCTTAAAGAAATTCTCAAGGAAAATTGCCCTGATGTTTTAGACCCAGTGGGGGAAATAGAGGTTGAAAGAATCCACTGATCACCTCCTGAAAAAGATCCCAAAAAGAAAAATCCTAGGAATATTATAGCCAGGTTCCAGAATTCCCAGATCAAGGAGAAAATACTACAAGCAGCCAGGAAGAAACAATTTCAATATTGTGGAAACACAATCAGAATAGCCCAGGACCTGGCAGCTTCTACACTGAGGGATTGAAGGGCATGGAATATGATATTCCATAGGTCAAAGGAGCTGGGATTAAAACCAAGAATCACCTACCCAGCAAAACTGAGTATCTTGTTTCAGGGGAAAATATGGTCATTTAGTGGAATAGAGGACTTTCAAACATTCTTGAGGAAAAAACCAGAGTTGAATAGAAAATTTGACATTAAACACAAGAAGCAAGAGATACTTGAGAAGGTAAACAGGGAAGAGAAATCAAAAGGAACTTATCAAAGTTGAAGTATTTACATTCCTACATGGAAAAACAATAACTGTAACTGATGAAACCTTTCTCAGTATGAAAATAGTTGAAGAAGGGTTTATGGGCATATGAATACATATGTGAATGTGTGTATATATGTTTACATATATATCCTCATGGATAGAGGGCACAGGTCGAATTTGGTGGGAAGGGATGATACTTAAGGGGTGAAGTTAAGAGGTGAGAAGGAAAGTGGCAAGAGGAGATGGGGAGAAACAGGGTAGGGTAAACTATCTTATGTAGAAGAGGCAAGGGGAAGTAATTGCAGGGGAGGGGAAGAAGAGGAAGGCAAAAAGGCAAAACCATATTCTCATTTAATTTGGCTCAGGGAGAGAATGACATACATACTAAATGGGATATCTCACCCTGCAGTAGAGTAAGGGGGAGGGGGACGAGAGGGTGATGATGGAGGGGAGGGCATGCTGGGGGCAGGGGAGGTTGGAGACGCCCACTTGTAAAGAGAGATAAGATCAAAGTAGGGAATGGACCAGGTAGGGGGTGGGATGGGTGGGAGGGAAATATAGCCAGTTTTTTACAATATATCTACTATGGTAATGTTTTGCATAACTATACATGTACAACATATACTGAATTGCTTATCTTCCCAGTGGGAGTGGGTGACAAGGGAGGAGGGAATGGATCTGGAATTTGAAGTTTTAAAATTAAATGTTTCAAATATATATAAATACTATTATTAATACTATTTTGCATGTAATTGGGAGATAAGATGTGCAGGCATTGGGACACAGAGATTCACCTTGCCCTAATGGAAAAGTCACAGGGGATATGGAAGAAGATATGGGAGAGAACAGATTGGATGAGGGGATATCCTGTGGGACTGTTATTCTGCGGTGGTGGGTAGGGGAAAAATGGGGGAAAATTGTAACTCAAAATCTGGCAGAAATGAATGATGTAAACCAGAAGTTAATAAAGCATTTGGGAAAAAAACCAAATGTAAAAATTGGTTTTTACATGCAATAAGACATACAGGCAATGGGGCATTGAAATTTATCTTGCCCTACAGGGAAATAGAAGGGAATGGATAAGAGAAGGTGGACATGATAGAAAGGAGGGCATATTGGGGGAAGGGGTAATCAGGATGCATGCTGTCTTGGGATGGGGGAGAGGAGAGATGGTGAGAAAATTTGGAACTCAAAATCTCATAGATATGAATATTAAAAACTAAAAATAATTAAGAAAAAGAAAAATAGGAGTGCGACAAGGCTTCTGGTAACATGGGGAAACAAAAGAAAGCGAGGAAATACGCGACCATGAAGCGAATGCTTAGTTTACGAGATGAGAGATTAAAAGAAAAAGATCGATTAAAACCAAAAAAGAAAGAGAAGAAAGATCCCAGTGCCCTCAAAGAAAGAGAAGTTCCACAGCACCCGGCCTGCTTGTTCTTCCAATATAACACGCAGTTGGGACCCCCTTACTACATCTTGGTTGATACCAACTTTATCAACTTCTCCATCAAAGCCAAGTTGGACTTAGTGCAGTCGATGATGGATTGTCTGTATGCCAAGTGCATTCCCTGCATAACTGACTGTGTAATGGCTGAAATTGAAAAACTGGGGCAGAAGTACCGAGTAGCCCTGAGGATTGCGAAGGACCCACGATTTGAACGATTGCCATGCTCTCACAAAGGAACATATGCAGATGATTGCTTAGTCCAGAGGGTCACTCAGCACAAGTGTTACATTGTGGCTACAGTTGATCGAGATCTTAAGCGAAGAATCCGGAAGATCCCTGGAGTTCTCATCATGTACATTTCTAACCATAGGTATAACATCGAGAGAATGCCAGATGATTATGGAGCCCCTCGATTGTAACATCAAGAGACTGAACTTCCTGTGAACCACTCTACAAAAAACCGTTTTAGTCCTTCACTTGTCCTTTTGTGTAAAATGGGGTTGCAGAGATTTGTTTTTTATCCTATTCTGAAATTATTTTTTTTTTTTTGCTTTTTTGGAGGGCGGTTGGGGTTAAGTAACTTGCCCAAGGTTACATGGCTAGGTTTTTTTTTTGTTTGTGTGTGCATTAAGTGTCTGAGGTCGGATCCTTAGTTTTTTATCTTAATGAAAAAGTCATTTAATTTATACGTAAATCAGTTTCATTCAGACATTTCTATAGACTCAGGGGTGGGTTTTTTTGTTTGTTTGTTTTTTCTTACTTTTTGGAGGGGAGAAGGTAGGGCAATTGGGGTTAAGTGACTTGCCCAAGGTCACACAGCTAGTGTTTTTTTGTTGTTGTTGTTGTTTTTTAAGTGACTGAGGCCAATTTGAGTCCTCCAGACTCCAGGGCCAGTGCTTTATTCACTGCACCAACCAGCAGCCCTGACTCAGTATTCTTATTGTCTCATTCTTCTTCACTGCTGGATAATGGGCTTTAAATAAATACTTCATAGGGGCGGCTGGGTGGTGCAGTGAGTAAGAGCGCAGGCCCTGGAGTCGGGAGGACCCAGCCTGGGTTCCAGCCTCAGATACTTAACACCCACACAAAAAAACTGGCTGTGTAACCTTGGGCAGGTTACTTGACCCCAACTGCTTTAAAAAAAAAAAAATATATATATATATATATATATATTTCATGGGCTTACTTCTTTTGCCTCTACCCCTGTTGTAGAATAGTGCCTGCTACTATATAAGGCTTTACTATGTTGGGAATAAACGTATAAATGAAGAAAATATTGAAGCTTTCAAAAAAAAAAAAAGAAAAATACATTACATGTTCCTTCTTTATTATTAAAGTCATCACAACCTGGCTAAAGTCTGTTTTTCTTCATTGATTACATATTATTCCTACTCACATTTTATGTTATAACCAGATTGGCCTTCTTGTTTTTCCTTGTATATAACATTCCATATGGAGGCAGCATGGTATATTAATCATTGACTTTGGGTTCAGGCAACCTGGATTCAGATCCTACCTGTGATGTTTATTACCTGTGTGACCTTGGCAGGTCACATAACTTCTCTGGGCTTTTGTTTCCTCATCTTTGAAAGGAAGGGTTTATATTGGATGGCTTCTTCGGTCCCTTCTAATTCTACATATATGATTCTCTGGTCTTCCATCTACTTATCCTTGCAGAGACTAGTAGTACTAGAAACAGAAGGCTAAATATAGTTAATAGAATCCATAAAGTGTCCAAAAGGAATCTCACATTTAATTCAAATCGAAATGTGCAGTTTGAAGTACTAGAGTTTCATTATCAAAGGAAGAATCCTTTAAGTAGCCAAAAGGAGGCAGTTCATATATAAAGAAATTAAATGAATCATATATTCATTGATTATGATAAATTAACATGTCTATAATAGCCAAAAAGCAAAGGAAATTGGTATGTTCTCCAAAATTACATATTCTGCAAAGCTGAGCAAAAGAATCAAAGACTTCTTCTTTTTTATTTTTTTTTCGGTCTTTTTTGGAGGGGGAAAGGCAGGGTAATTGGAATTAAGTGATTTGCGGAAGGTTGCACAGCTAGTAAGTGTTAAGTGTCTGAAGCTGGATTTGAACTCAAGTCCTCCTGACTCTGGGGTTGGTGCTCTATTAAGACTTCTTAAGAAAATCAAAGATGGTTAAGTCCTGTGACATTCAAATTTAGCAAAAAATAAAAATAAATAAAAATAAAAATAACCTAACAGCTGTAAAACAAGTCTGGATAATATGAAAAAAACTAAGTGGTGAATCCGCATGTTTACATGCTACCAGAAGGGAATAAAAGTGTAGCACTTCAGAAGCTACACTTTGTGGGACATTGGGAAAGCAAAGAGAGAATATCTTCTGGTTTATCCCATTGAAGGGTGGAGATCCTAGAGATGTGAAGAAAAGAGAAAGAAAAATTCAATTTGTGTTTACTGGAATGGGATGTCATAAATCAAGGACAAAGAAGTGAAGAAATAGGGAGAAGAGCAGAATCTGAACCACACATATCTGGACTGGACAAGCGTAGCGGGGGGAAAAGATAAAAATCTTTTAAAAAGATAAAATCAATCATGTCCACATAGCAAAAAAAAACATATCCTGTATCATGGAGATAGGAGGGTGCTTTAAAATATTTAAGTGTAGTAAGAAGGACAATATTACATATATACAAGATAATGACTTTTCATCATTTTCAGGGTTTGGGGAAAGAATGGCAATTTGGATCTTTTCCTAGTCAGCATTTATAAGTCTCTTTGTGGGTGGCATGTATTATATATTTACTTATACATACTATGAGTGCATGTGGTTGTGTATTCACACACTCATAACTCTGTAGTTGAACTTCTACTGCATCAGCAATGTGTATTCCACTTTAAGAACACAGCAGTTCAGGTTAACTTTGGTGTTTCCGGTTTGGGGAGGTCTGGCATGCCACATTTTAAATGTTATTTCTTTTGGCTTATTTGCAGCACTGACTCTCAAAAGCAAATGCAAAGGACATAGCTAACTACTATATGTGGAGAGGATACATTCATAGCAGGGAAGGATCTGATTTTCATAGTCTGGTCTCCCTGCATTCCTAAATAGAATTCACCTCTTGAGATGCTAGGTGGCAGAGTCAGGAGTCCCAGTTGAGGGACCCCCCCATTTTTATGGATCTTGTCCTCATTCCCATTTCCATTCTCACCAAATTCCCCTTGCTGGCACAGACAGCTTATTTTGTAGCAGAGGAACAATATCCCCAGTCTTAGTTATCAGTGGGAGGGAAGATTTCAGCTAGGATGGACAAGATATTTGGGTATGTCTTGCATTCCATTTCACAAGGTACAGCACAGTGTCTCGTTTGTAGAGGTCATTCAGCAAATGTGTTGGTTGATTGAGATTCCAGTCCACTTCATCATTCTCATACAGTCTTTGGTGTGTAGGGCCATAGATTGAGATTATTCATTTCTGAGACACTAACCTTTTTTGCAATTTCTTTCCCCCAAGTCCTTTTAGATTTTCCCAGGTACTCTAAATAGGTGATTAGGTACAAATCAGAATGTGGTGAGAGAAATAGAAAATCTGTGCCGTACTCTACAGTTTGAGGAAAGACTCCTTATTACACATCACTTTTGCAAATCAACTCAGCATTGCTAAACAAGATCAGCTGCAAAATCAGTACAATTACATTAGTCCTGTGTGTTCTCTTGCTGCACAATGACATGGATGTGAGAATTATTGAGGGAGACTGCAAAAATGTTTTTGGCTTCACAGACAAAAGGTGTGATGGAAATATTCTTAATAGGTGTGATAAACTATTCCCTTATACCCAGACAGCTTCTATCTCTTCCACTAACCCAAGAACATCTCAATCTGCTTTTCCAAGACTATCAGTAAAGTTTGTTGTTTGTTTTTCAGTCATTTCAGTCATGCCTGACTTTGCATGACTCCCTTTGGGGCTTTCTTCGCAAAGATACTGGACTGGTTTGCCATTTTCTTCCCTGCTCATTTGACATATGAGGAAACTGAAGCAAACAGGGTTAAGTGACTTGCCCAGGGTTACACAGATAGGAAATGTCTGAGGTCAGATTTAAACTAAGGTCTTCCTGACTCTAGGCCAAGTGTTCTATCCACTGCACCACCTAGCTGCCCCCTCCATAAAGTTACTTCCTATTTGTTCCTGTTTGAGGGCAAGAATGTGACATACTGAAAACTACTGGAAGAACAGTCATACTTAAATGTGTTTTAGCAGAAAAGGATTAAGGTTGCTTCAGGCCTAGGCAATGAAGCAGTTCTTAGGAAGCCATAGAAGTTCTTTGTTTGATTCTGGGGTTTACAGAGGGGAATGAAGTCTTTGTTAGAAAGAGAATGTTCCAAGCAGCCCAGTAGTATCAAAAAGTGTATTGTGGATGGAGTAGGAGTGGGATTATTTCCCTTTTAAGTGGCTTAGATTGATACCAGGCTTCTCCTATAACTATAGCTATTTGAGACCTAGGAAACAAGGGCAGGTGTGACAGAGTGAAGTCAGAATACTGCACTACTTTTGTGTTGCTATCTATTTTATGCATATTTTGTATCAGTACCACCAAATTTTAAGACTTTGCTGGCTAAGATTGTGACCCTGAATGGAAGGAGCTAGTGAATGTTTCCAACTGGTGGGAAATATCTTTAAAGCAGAAGAAGCACTGGCCCTCTAGTGATATTGGAAGCGAGCAGATCTTGGCAGGGCCCTCTGACCATTGGAGAGTAAGTACTGCAGTAAAGTTAGGGGTGCAGGGCATAAGGATTACAAGACATTAAGACATTACTAATAGTACTTCAGTGTGGAGAGGTTTGGTTTGGATTCAGAGAAAACACTTAATTTCTGTTTAAAAGAATGAACCATTTCTACTCCTTTCTCCCCTTTTCTTTATATTTCCCTCTTCCCTTCCCTGCCCCCAATCACAAAGGCCATTCTTAGGATTCCTTTTGAAACATCAATTACACAGTGTTTTTCAGGGGAGGGTCCAGAAAGTGGCCATCCTCATGGGGATCTATCATTAGGAATGCCTTCAGACAATCTCATTAAAATCGCCAAAGAAATTATTTCAGTCTCCTTTGCTAATGTGTCCAAGCACTCTTTTTGGTTCTTGCTCTTACCACTCACCCAGGGAAGCTGGCTTTTCCAAAGGGTCTTTCTTTAGCTCTTAGCAATAAGATGGAGAGATAACATATCTCCTTGTTATATAGTATTAAAAATAGTCATAGCTTTGAATGAACTATGCATTGGCAGGAGCTTAGGACCTGTTGAGGGCTGTTTGGGCAAAATTTTGGCATTTTATATAAGAGGGGTTGGGAAAGTGAAAGACATACAAGAGAAGTGGAATTTTCAGGATGGTCAAAACATTCATCTTCCCTCATTCCTCAAAACACATACAAAAAAGTAAATAAAACACAACCTGGAGTCCTTTAGATCTCTAAGAAACAACATCCTACTGATTCAATTCAATTTAATCATGAAAAGGATCTCAAAAAGCCATGTTTTTGATCTGTCCTCTTTCCCTCAACTTCATCTGCTATCATTAACTATCACCTCATATTTCTTCTCTTTTTTGTACCTAAACTCCTTGAGAAGCCCATCTACAACAGGTGTCTCCATCTCTTTCCTCTCACATAACTCTATAGTTTGGCTCCCAGTTCCTTCATTCAACCAAAACTGCTCTCCCCAGTGTTAGTAATGACCTCCCAAATGCCAGCTATAATGGCCTTTTCTCAGTCCTCAATCTCTTGATAGCATCAATCATCATCTTCTTGATACTCTCTTCTCTCTAAGTTTTCAAGATACTATTATCTTCTGGTTCTCCTCCTACTTATCTGATCACTCCTTATTCTCCTTTGGTGGATTTTCATCAAGTTAATACCCACTAACGGTGGTTTTCCTCCATTGCTTTGTCCTTAGCTCTCTCTTCTCTCCTGCCTCTGTTATTTCACTTGTTGATCTCATTACCTCCCTATGGATTCATTTATCATTTATATGTTCATTAATTGTCAAATCTGCTTATCTAGCCCTTATCTCACTGATGACCTCCAGTCTCACATTTCCAACTGCCAATTGGAGAGCTCAAACTGTATGTCCCATAGACATGTGAAATTCAACATATCCAAAAACTAAACCCATCATCTTTTCTCCCAAATGCCTCCCTTTTCCTAATCTCCATGCTATCATTCTGGGCACCACTTTTTCCCTAGTCACCAAAACTTAAAATGTAGGTGTCATCCTTGACTCTTCACTCTCACTCCCAAAATCCAGAGTTCCAGGGCCAGTCATTTTTGCCTTATAACATCTTTAGCATATGCCCGCCTCTCTCCTTGATACTGCTACCTAGTGCAGTTCTTCATCATATCACACTTAGACTATTGCAATAGCCTGTTGCTTAATACGCTTGCTACAAGTCTTTTTACACTCCAGTCCCTCATTTACTCAGCTGTCAGAATTATCTTTCTAAAGTGCAGGTCTGACCATGTCATCCCTCTTTACTCCAGAGGCTCCTTAATGGATCCAGGATCAAATATAAAAATCCTGTTTGGGGTGGGAGGGGCAGCTAGGTGAATAGAGCATTGGCCTTGGAGTCAGGAGGACCTGAGTTTAAATCTGGCCTCAGACACTTAAAACGTGTGACTAGCCTTGTGACCTTAGGCAAGTCACTTAACCCCAATTGCCCTGCTTTCCCCCTGCCAAAAAAAAATCCTCTGTTTGGCATTCAAAGTCCTTCATTACTCAGTCCTCCTCTACCTTTCCAGTCTTTTTACTCTTTCCCTTTCTCCCTCATATTGTTCACTCCATTGACCCTGACCTTCTACTTCTCAAACAATATACTCCATCTCTTGATTTTGGGCATTTTCACTGACTTTCCTCCATTCCTGGAATGTTCTCCCTCCTCATCTCCACCTCCAGGCTGTAAAGCCAAGCACAAGCAGCTTTCCAGAGGACTGGTGCTGTGAACAGCTTCAAGATTCTGATTACATAGTATAGTGAACTCTCTATTTATGCAACAATAAATTAAGGCAAAATATTCACAGAAATCAAATTACAACATTCACAATGTTATGACATAACAACTTATCACTAAAATGGCCACATAGTTTTCAGCAAAGTGGTCACATAGTTTTAAGCAAAAGATACAATCATTTAGTAATTCAGTCATTTAGGAAGTCCTTAATTCAATCATCCTTAAGGAAGCTTGCCTCCTTAAGGAACACAAAGTACAGTGGTCAAGGTTCTCCACCCCTAGGTCACATTGTCTTAATGTCTTCAATCAAAAAGTCTTCTTCTTAGTTGGAGAAGTCCTTAATTCAATCATCTAAATGTAAAGGGCAAAGTTCTCTACCCCCAGGCCACAGTAAATCATGATCTTCTCAGTTTGCATTAAATACACAAGTATAGGTCTTTTCATCTTGACTCAAGCCAGGCTCTCAGCTTCCTCTTCCATGGTCCCAGCTCCTGCCTGAATCTATCCAACTCACCCCCTAGTTCAAAGGCAGGCAGCTCTCAGTTCCTTGTCTAGTTCCTTGTGCAGTTCCTGTTCCATATTGAAGGTCACAGTGTCTAGTCCACCTCAAGTTCTTCATGGTATCTGTTCCTGGGAAGACAAAGCTTAACAAAGCCACAATAACATTCCTTCACATTGCCGGCATCCTCATCAATTCACTTTCTGCCTGTGAAATCAACATAGACCCAACAACAAGGTCTAAGGAATCAACACAAATCAGCAGTGTAGTCCCAGGACTTTTGAAAACATCAGTAAGACCCTCCTCTAGGATTTCTGTAAGCATACAACAAGAAAATCCTCTTTCAGGGCTTCTGAACCTGCAGTAAGGTCCCAGGGCTTCTGTAACAGCAGTAATGTCCTTTATCAACTGACAAATCTGACAAAGTAACATCAAAACAGACAAACAAAGTACTAGCACCACAGCCATGGTTCCTTCCAGTTCTCCTCTCTTCTAAGTTCTCAGTTCAGTTCTCAGTTCTCTGTTCTGCCACCACAAGTTCTGTTCTCAATTCATAGCCGTTCTCAGGATCCTAGCAGTTCTCTCTCTCTCAGCAATTCTGACTGTCTAGCTTGGGCTTTTCCTTATATATGGTATTAGCTTCTCCCTGTTCTACCCCTTCCTGTTACATCAGCAACTTCCTCCCAATGTGGGATTCACAAGTTCTGGATCTTAATACTTGATACAAACAAGGTGCTAAGTCCTATTTGATTGGCAATGCAACAGGCAGGGAAGATCTTCAAATCCCCATTCCATTACACAGTCTTCCCTGGATTTCCTTAAAGCCAAAGATAAAATCCTACCCTTTTATAAGAAACCTTTCTTGATCCCCTTAATTTCAATGCCTTTCTTATGTTTATTAATTTCCAATTTAACCTGTATTTACATAGTCATTTGCATGTTTTCTCCTTCTTTTAGACTGTGACCTCCTTGAAGGCAAGAATTACCTCTTTACTTTCTTCGTAGCCCTAGAGCTTAACATAATTACTAGCACGTGGTGGGTATTTAATGTTTATTGACCGAGTTTTCTTATTCACAAAATTAGACAGTTTGACTAAATGATTTCCAAGGACCGGGGAATTTCTACATCTATGATCTGAATTGCTCCCTTTCTCCTGTTCTTTTCTCTGTGTTCTTCAATGGGATCGGTGCCCATACCTCCAGTGAACAGAAAGGCAACCAGAATTCAAGGCAAATATGTGCTCTAAAAACCTTTTCTGTGTTTCCTGTTTCTGTTAGAATATATTTTTTAAAAATTTAGATAACCCCTTTTGCCAAGCCCATTTTCTTTTTTCAAAGTAATTATCATCATATTCTTCCAAACTCTTTTGCTTTGTTCTTACAGATCTGCTGTTGCTGTTTCTCTTGTTATAGAACTATGCAGCTTTTACCATGGGCTTGTATGGACAGGCAACTTTGCCTACAAAACATTGGGCTTATTCTTATAATTGGAAATTTGTTCAAATTGGAGGTTGTGTTTAAAGTCCCTGATCTTTGTCCAGCTATGGTAAGGGATCAATAGCTTGCTGCTTAAAAAAGTAAGTGGATTAGTAAACTAAGCAGCAAGATGGTCTGAAATCAAAAGGCTCTCATTATAAGTTATTAGCTCTGATACCATGATTTACTTTATGGAGGCCTTCATATCTTTGTCCATAAAATGAGGGAATAGACTAAGAGCCTTTTCAGCTCTGAATTTCAGTGATTCTATGACTTGAGTGGTAAGAGCAAGATTCTGTAGCCCTCAAGATAATTATTTTAATATCAAAAACAGTGGGTAGGAAATAGAGTATTTTACCTTTTAAAAAATAGAAATATAAATCCACAAGACAGTATAATATCATATTTTTGTTAAAATTATTTTTGTCTAATCACTACATAAAAAGATGTTAAATACTCCGTTATTAAAATTTCATACAACTAGTAAATGCCTGTGTCTAGTAATAAATTTGAACCCAAGTCTTCCTGACTCCAGGTCCAGAACTTTAGCCACTGCAATTAATTTCCCATTTCTAATCTACACACAGTATTTCCCAATAATAAACTAGAACTTTAAATCCATAAGACAAAATAATTGCATTTTTTAAGTTAAAAATTTGTTGTCAGTGAGGTGGTACTGTCAGATCACTTCAACAGATAGGTAGCTTTGACGAAGCTGTCCATAATGAAGATGTCTTCCATAGGTCTAACACATTTGCTACAGACCCATTATCTACGCCCATGAAAGTATGTAACTAGGAAGACCAGGGTGATACAGAAGAACTTTGGGTTGTTTTTATGAAGTCCAATTACCATTCTTTCAGCAACAAGTTTTTAAATGATCTCAGCAAACAGTACTCAGAGAGGCACCTTCAAGAATTCAGTCACCTGAATGAGGACAGTCTGAAACATGATTGAACCTGTTATAAATTTTATCTGAAACTTCTAATCATCTTTTTTAAACCCTGAAGTTTCATTGTAATCCTAATGGAATTTTGATAGAACAGCTTAATAAAACTGTCTTCCCTTTTCTTTACCCTGACATGCTAGTACTACTATATGCATACATATATATGTATACAAATGCATGTGTATTACTTTATATTATATATGATAAACATATACATAAACCTTGAACCACCCACAACTAGTCTAATGGGGTGCCAGTAGGGTGATGAGAATATGCCCTTGGATTACTACTCTTCTTTTTGATTGCTGTCATTCTTTTTCTTGGTTTTGATTTAAAATATGTGCAATAAGACCAATTATGAGTACAGAAGATGGATGACGATGATGATGGTGAGGACAAGGAGGCAACTACAATGTGTGTGTGGATGGCAGGGGAGGACAGCTAGGCACCATGGTAGATCATCTTTCTGAGTTCAAATATATGACCAGGGCCAAGTCATTTAACCCTGTTTGCCTCAGTTTCCTCATCAGTAAAATGATCTGGAGAAGGAAATGGCAATCTACTCCATTATATTTGCCAAGAAAGCCCAAAATGGGGACAACACAAATGGACACAACTGCAACTGAACAAACAAAAATACACACATGTATACATGTATATCTTTATATACAAATATATTGTGTGTATATATATATAAATGCATACATATTGCTTTAATATTAATTATTTTATCCTCACAATAGCCCCAGCAGGTAGGTCCTATTATTATTCCCATTTTACAGATGAGGGAACTGAAGCTAACAGAGGTTAAGTGACTTACTCAGGGTCACACAGCTGATAAATGTCTGAGGCTGGATGTGAACTTAGAAAAAAATATGCTCCACCTCTTAACAAAGAATGCTTAATAGAAATGAACTAGTGACACACAGTGAGACATACATTTTCAGATAAATTTTTAAATATGTCCAGTATATAAACTTGTTTTGCTTGACTATGTGTATTTCTTTAAAAATGAGGACTTTAATTTTAAAGAGGGGTACAGTAAGTTATGGGATACTGTGGGTGGCTACAGATAGTGATACAAAACAGAAAAGGGAAAAGAAAGACGAGAGAATTTAAACTTTAAAGAAGTACCCAAGACAGAGCAGAAATATTCAGAGAAAGACAGGTAGAGCAGTGTAGGTACCATTATGTTGAATCTAATAGATTCTTTCAAAAGAAAAACAAGCTGTACATATGGGACACTCATGACTTTACTTACGGCTTTTTTCCCTGTGGTTTGTATATGAAATATTCATGTTTATTGATGGGAGGGTCATAAGATTTTTTAAAAAGAATTAGTTCAGAACCTGTTGGTACTCACCAGCTCCAGAATCAGAGGATCTTGATTCAAATTCCATTTGTTACTTCCTATGTGACCTTGGACAAATCACTTAACCTTATTTATAAAATGTGGGATTTGACCATAAATGTCCTTTGGTGTTCCTTCAAGCTTTATATCTGTGATCCTATTTCTTATGTGACTTTGGACAAGTCACTTAACCTAAACTTGGTTATTCTTCAAGCCATTTTTCAGTCACGTCCAACTCTTTATGACCCCAATTTGAAGTTTTCTTGCAAAAATACTAGAATGGTTTGCCATTTCCTTCAGATCACTTATAGATGAAGAAACTGAGGCAAACAGGGTTAAGTGACTTTCCTAGGGTTGCATTGATAATAAGCATCTGAAGCTGGGTTTGAACTTAAGTTCTCCTGACTTCAGGCTCAGCCCTCTATATACTGTGCTGCCTAGCTGGCCCCACAGCAGACTAGACTAGGTGATTGCTAAGGGCTCATCTTGACTTGAATCTCACTATCCACAATCCAGGTCAATCAAACTCATTTGAATGTATATGTATTGTACAGGCTATGTGTAGAAACACTGATTTATTGCAAATAATTTTTAGAGTCAGACCTACTATTCAGCTGCAGTGCTTGCATTGCCACATATGCATGTACAAATGGATATCACCTCTTCGTTGTGCCTCTTCCTCTTCCTACAGCTTACTGTTTCACATTAAAATAAAATCTCTGTCTTAGTGGACACAAAGACATTCTGTCAAAATGTAGATGCCGATGGAATCTGAATAGAAAAAGCAGTAGATTGGAGCTCACATGTTAATTATACTTTGACTTAGGATAGATCTGAATCAGGCAAATGAATTCTCATTTTCCTGTGAGCATATACATGAATATGGGTATCATAATTTGTGGACATGGGTTGGAATGGTTTATACTTCATTGCTTCAAAGGATCTGGGATCTCGTCAGTGTGAGTACCACCAACAATATAGAACACAATCTAAGAAAGTTCTACCCATATGATATTACTCTGCCATGCCATCCTATAGCATAGAGAATCTACCCACCTTTCTTTGGATTCCCTTGCCATTATGTGGAGACCATCTATTTTTCTTGTTATATGTTTCTCTGAAGATGCCTTTATTTTTTCCCAATTTTTAAAAACATTTTTATTTAAATTTTTAAGTTCCAAATTCTATCCCTCTCTCCTCCCTGAGACAGTAAGCAATCAGATATAGGTTATATACGTTATATCCCATAGTTCTTTAACCAAGTGTTTCCTGCTTTATAGCTTGAGGTGATTTCTCTTGATTCAAGTACTTGACCTCAGCTATGCTAAAGGTAAGGCCTCTCTTAGCAGATATGATCAGCATATTAATCATTTACTGATATTATTCCCTTCACTCCTCAGAAATAAAGATAGCAGACAATATTGTCTGCCTCAAAGACTAGAGAGGAGTGCAGTGAATTTTGGTCACTGCAGTGTCCAGTGGTTTAACTAGATGCAGAAATTGTTTGCTCATTTGTTCATTCATTCAACAAACACTAATTATGCACCTGTTCTATGTAGAATTGTCCTAGCCACTCAAATCTGCAAAATTTAGGTAAGACATATTCATAAGGCCCTAGATATAGAGTAAAAGGGAACCTCAGAGGCCTTGGCACATAGACATAGTAGGTGCTTAATAAATATTGATTGATTGACTGATCTAGTCCAAGCCTCTCATTTTGTAAATGAGGTCAATGGGTACTATGTATCGGAAGCTGAATTAGATGTTTTATTCCTATCCTATGACTCAGTACACTTTCCACTGTACCCCCTCCTGCCTTCATGGAGACTTATCCATTGATAAGCAAACTCACTTTTAATACACAATATGAGTGTATGTACAAGTTCAGTACATTAGTGCATTGAAAATATATTGTTTTGTAAACTCTATGGGAGATCAGGGGATGATCAATGAAAGCAGTCATTTTGATGTTGACTTCAAAGATTATATCAGAACCTGTATTTGTTGAATAAAAATAAAAATTAAATCAGGCATAGAGCACAGCATGAACAAAGATACAAAGGCACAAGAAAACAAGGTATGCTGGAAGAGCAAGGAACAATCAGTCATCTGGTTTTACTAGAGCATTGTGGGGGAGTAATATGAATTATAACTGGAAAGCCTGGTGGTGGCAAAAAGGTTATTGTTACAGTTGTGTGGAACCTGATTTCAAGCAGGGAGAGAAAGGAGTAGGATACATAGGCAGGCTATTGGAATAGTGCAGACAGGTGGCATGAGGACCTGTACTATGGTGGCAGCAATGGAAACAGGAGTGCAGAGGAGGGAATGGATCTGACAGTTGTTGCTAAGCTGACATTGACTGAACTTGATAACTGATTGCATATGAGAGGATAAGGGAGAGTCAAAGAGAAGCCCAGAGCTTGAAATATGAGAGACCAGGTCAGTGGCAGTACCTCACACAGAGGGAAATGGAAAAAGGAACGTACTTTGGAGGAAAGATTTTAAAATCCCATTTTGAATAGGCTGAGTTTGAAGTATAGTACTGAGATACCCAGTTTGAGCCCCCCCTCTAGTGGAAAAAAGATTGTGTCTGAGGACAGAGAAACTAGGTTCAAATTCTGTCTTTGATGCTTACTTCTTTGGTGACTTTGAGATAGTCACTTCATCTCCATGGGCTCTAATTTACCCATCTATAAATGAGAGTCAAACCAAATGCTCTCAGATTCTTCCCATCGTTACTTCTATGATGTTACGATTCTTTGATAAATAGCTGGGTTTTATTAAAATCACTGAGTATCCCAAGTGCAGCAGACCTCACCTGTTGGGGTAGTGGGTAGAACAGTCACAATGGGAGTTCTGAGCTGAAGTGGGCCTGAGTGTCCATACATGTCTAACCACCAATATGGTGAGCTCTGAGTGGTGATGGTGCCCCAGGAGGGGTAAAGCAGCCCCTATTTGAAAGAGAGCAGGTAAAATCTTCCATGCTGATCTACACTGGGATGACACCTGGCTGACCAGCCAGAGAGAAATGAGGAGACCCAGTCTGCAAAAAGAACAATTCTAATCCATTTCTCCCTGTTCTTTTTCAGAAAGAGATGACCAGCAGAATGTGTCACTAAAGAGCCGCCCATCAGAAGAAGGAGGGATGCAATTTCCTCCGGGGCTTGAGCGGGAGCATGAAGTAGACCTTTCAGACTAAAATAACTAGTTGATTCCCAGGAGGTTGGTGACAGGCAGTGATTTTTCTCTGCCATGCTTCCCATTTACTGTGTATACTCAACCCTCAGAGTGCTGCTAGCAATATCGTATTGACCAGGTGTATTACAAAGCAAAGCAAAGAAAGAGAAAACTTCCATTTATTTTTCTGGTTTAAGAACTCTCTAGAATGAAGCCTCTGCAGTTACAGACTCTTAACAGTTCAATACATGATCCAGGTGTTTCAGCTTTACTGGAATCCAGGTCTTAAGACTGAGATACATATTGGTACATTTTCCCCCTCACTGACTAGACCAGCCTTGTCAGTCAGTCTGTTTTTCCTTTGCTTCCTTTTCTAAGTACAGTGTGAATCTGAGAACTCGGGATCCTCAGCAGGTTTTTTTTTCTGTAGCAAGTTTTCCATCCTACAAAGTCCTATCCTAATCCTGTATAATATTTTGAAATTCCATAGAACATTAAAATCTTGATAAATACACCAGAGAGCGAAAGCATGACTTCCTCTCATGGGTCTGCTACTTGTGGGGTCCTGCTTCATTTTCAAATAGTGTCTTTGTGTTCAAACTAAAGGGAAGTTCAAACACCATCTTCTGCAAGAGACCTTTGCTGTTGCCCCATACCTACTTGTGCCTTTCCCATTTTCACCCCATCCACACCCCCACACAAAAGGTTACCTTTTATCTGTTTTGTATATACTTATTTATGTCTGTGTTGTTTTTCCTGTTTGAATGTAAGCTCCTTGAGGGCAGGGACACTTTTGATTTTTTTTTTTTGTCTTTGTGCCCCCAGACTTTAACACAGTACCTGGCACGTTGTTAGTGCTTAATAGTGCTTAACAAATGTTTGTCGATCAATTGATCAAGTAATCATTTCCCAGAGTAAGATTTGCCAAAGCATTGGCCAAGTTCCTGATTGACTTTGGTTTTAGTATTCATTAAATTCTATTTACCCTGTGCCTACTACATGCAAAGCACTGTATTAGGCCTAGCGATACAACCACAGGAATTAAAAGAGCACCTGCCCTCAGGGAGCTTTTATTCTGTTGGAGGATACAACATGGACACAAATAAGGAAATTCAAATTATATGCAAAGTAATTTTCTGGAAGTAGAATGTATTAATTATTGGGGAGAGGAGGTAGAGAGGCATCAGGAAAACTCATGCATTTTGCACTCTCCCTTACTCGCTATCTCTTCCATTCAGGGAATTCTTCCTTTTGTTAGAAGGGATACAAATGGAAACTGGAAATTACAGCTGGGCAATTCAGTGGTGAGAGAAAGCCGTCACTGTTTACATAGGATTATGTGAACAAAATATTTAATTGGTTGACTTTTAGCCTCAGCCTGTGGTTGTGGTATATCACATAAGTCTATGTCTTCTTTCTCTTTATTACAGCTCCTGCGGTGCTGTATTGCAAAATATTAAACTGATTGTGGGCTACAAAGTACATAGTATTTCTTTTTTTCTTTTCTTTTGGAGGGGAAAGGTAGGGCAATTGGGGTTAAGTGACTTGCCCAAGGTCACACAGCTAGTAAGTGTTGAGTGTCTGAAGCCAGATTTCAACTTAGGTCCTCCTGACTCCAGCGCACCTACCCACCCCAAGGTACATAATATTTCAACCTGTTATTTTGCCATGGTGTCCAAAGACAGTGTAGCTCTTGTTTCTGCATCTAGTCTCTTCCCCCTTTCCTTTTCAATTGACAGTCCCTATGGTGTATTCTATGCTGCTTTGTACAATCACAGAACTCCAGAGTTGAAAGAGACTTCAGTGATCATCTTGCCCAACTCATTCCTGAAAAAGAATGCCTACCACAACAGAAGAGGGATAACTCTTTAAAAATTTATATAGGATTTTGGTAGATGAAGTGTTCATTTTGTGTTTTTACCCATGATCCTGACAGACTCTAAGTTGGGGCATCCACAAAATATCAGTTTATGGAAAATAACCAAAAGAATAAGATTGCAAAAATGGGTATTTTAAAGTAATTTTTGTGAAAGTATAATTACAGATAAATCAGAAGAAAAAAAGCCATTCATCTACATGGACTAAAGGCTAGACTTTTGAACCCCATAGCATTCAGTATTTGGCCAACCAGGAAGACCTACCTTTGCTTTGGAGGAGGATGTTTATTTTAAAGGTCCCAAATGCTGCTACCTTTCTCTATGCTCTTGGTATTCAGTTTATACTAAATCACTTGCAAACATATCTCTCCGCTGTGTTTCTATGTCCCTGTATGAGAGTGAAAAACCCATATTGATCTATTTTAAGTATCATTTTTGTTTAAGAATCCACAGAGAAAACATCCCAAAGATTCAAAGAAAAAAGTAAGTAGAATCATCTTCAGACCTATGCAATATAAAAAAACCTTCATGAAACACAAGTAAAACATAAATTTTGGTGAGTCTTCTTCTCAAAACCTTGTTGTGTGTATCCTGGAAAAACTAAAATATATTGGTGTTTTGAAATCAAAATCATGAGTTTTCCTACGTTTCATTGATGCCACTTCGGATTCTATTTGTGCCTAATTTTGTAGGAATTGGAAATTTGAATTTGTTAAAATTTCTATTCAACTTTTTTAAAGTAACTTTGTGAGTTTTTTCCTCTTGGTACGGCTTTCCTTTGGCTGTACGTACTCCTAATTGCATTAATGAACTGTTCTAGGGTGTTTTTTTACAATTTGTTGTGGGTTTGAGTTTTGTTTTGATGTTTATTGTTTTAGTTTTAAGCTGGATCTATAAGATTTTGTTTAGCAAATTCCAGAAAGAAACCATTAGGCGATTTTGACCACTTTTTTTTTTTGGCCTAACTGCATCACATACATATCTATCTTATGTGAAAGGAAAGGAAGTAAAGTGAATGAAAACCCCAAAGGGAACAGCATAATCCTTTAACTATTGGCCTGGATAATGACCCAGTATGAAGCCTCCCTGCTTTGGGAAAAGACGATACGGATATGAGCATCATTTCTGGCTTCTGTTGTGCTTGATTACATCATTGACTAACATCACTATGACGTTTGAATAATAGTTCTGAATGAAAAAGGAGGATGCAAAAGGATAGAATAATTCACCCAAGAGTCTTGGCCATTCAATACTAAATAACGTGCCCCGGTCCGTAGTCAATTTAATCATTTCTTTATTATAATCTCCTATTCTGTTCATACTCCTTGATGTGTGTAGGAGGGATTAGGTGCCATTTCAATGGATGTCAATTTCTAACATTCCATTTAACTGAAAGATGAAGAATGGGGGTAGAATTTCCTTATAAGGAGAGATCTGAGTCAGTTTCCTATGGTAGATTTGAATTTGCCCTATAATTTAACCAGATATCAAATATGTGTACTTCTCTTATTTCAATTCTTATCCCATGTTCTTACACTCAGGTCCCCATGATTTGTTGATCTAGCTCATGCTACTATTTTTTTTTGCCTTAGAGAACCTTTTCCTCTCATATTCTCTCAAGACTACAGATACCAAATCATTGTCTTAGGAAAGTGGGTAGAAGGGTCATTTAGAAGCCACCTGGTTCATCCCTCCTACTCTGGCAGAACAGTACAACGAATGAGAGCTATTCTATTTTTAAAGACCATCAAACAGGGAAATTTCATAACTCCATTGAGTAGTATAACCTAGGATTCAAGAATTGCTGAAATACTTCTGAAGAACAACTCGTGTAAATCAGGTATGCCTCAGGTTAAACACAATCCCCCTCCCCACCCCTTCTCCCACACATCCCAGCTGTGTTCTGATTAAAGATCAAGAATAGTAGCAGATTTTGTGCTAGGGCCCTTCATATAGCTAAAGGCTATTATGAAATTACCCTTTAGTCTTTTCATCTCCAAATCGACTAATTCATTTCTTGAACATTTTTTCATAAGGTTTTCTTGTTGTTTTTCTTTTTTTGTTTTGTTTTGTTTTGTTTTGTTATAGACCTCTGATTTAATCCATGTGAGGAATTCTTGGTGTGGGAACTCCACCAATGCTAATTAGCAACTAACATTTAAAAGGCTTTAAAGTTTATAAAACATTTTTTGCAAATATTATCTCCTTTTTATTGAATATATTTAACAAGTTAATGTGTTAGAGAGTTATCTGGGGTACTGAGGATTTAAGTACTTTGCTAATACATACATATGAATATATGTATAGCTAGTTTAGAACTTGAATCCAGGTTCTCCTGACTCCAAGTTCTCTCAGTTCTGTATGCCATGTTGCCCCTCTAGATCCTACTTAACTTCCTTAATCATTTTTATAATTCTTTTTGAAAATTTTCTCACATTCTCTATTTCCCAATGGAGTTAAAAAGACCAAAAATAGACACAGTGCACTAATGATGACCATGTTAGAAGGATTATCTCATAATTCTCTTTTACTACACACCAACATAAACTTCACTACTCACTTCCTGGTCCATCCATGTACAGAATGAGATCTGGATCTTATATTACTATGCTACACATAAGCAGTTCTTAGCTTAATTATGTATATTTTGTCTTTTCAAGGACCTTGAACATGACCTCATTGAATCAATTTTATTTATTTATTAACACTTTTAAAAATAGATTAAAAAAAGATTTTTGTAATTCTGCTACAGGATTCTATTTCAATACACCTGCACCTACTCCTAGATAGTTATTTCTACAATCTCTTTTCTATATCCATATCATTGAAAAAATATTAAAATGGAAATAGGACTGACTCTCCTAGTGTTATGTAGCCCCCTCACTCCCATTCTCAAGTTCAGCCAAATTAAAATATAATTGGGAAATATTAAACAAAATAAAATAAATACAGTCAAACATAGATAATGTTGATATGTGGTTTTCTGAGTCAATATGCTTTCTACTGTCATTTCTATTTGAGTTTGACACCATTACACTAGAGAATATTATTTGTTGTGTGCTTCTCCTCTCTGCTTTCAGCTCTCACTTTCCCCAGCCTCCAAGTTCTATTGATATTCTCTGGATATGACTTTCAAGCCACTTGTATTCCCATCTAATAATTTAGACCCCATCCCAAGCTAATCATGTGAACTAAAAGTAAAAGGCAGGATGGCTGTCTGTTGCTTCATCCTGATAAACCATGAATTTGATAAGAATTTTAACTCTTAAGATTCCCATAATAGGGTGAATCAGATGTTTTGAAGGACACTACCTAATCAATGTGGCCTTTTTAAATAATCAACTAAAATAAAACTTCCTCCATATAAAATAAACAAATAAACAGATTCTGATACTGTCAGGTTTTTTTTTAGACATGTTGTTCTACTTACCACTAATAGAGATAAGAAAGCAGTATGTTAGAAATAGGCTCCCACTGTTAGAAATAGGCTCCCACCTTTAGGAATAGGATTCTGGAAACAGGAGAGAGGGAATAGCACAAGGCAGAAATTAATAGTATAGAGTGGTAGGTAATATCAGGGGAAATGTAGGACCATTTTTCTCCTGTTGTTTTAATGGCACAGTGACCAAAGGTAGTCCCAAATAAGACTTCTGTCATCATGTCAATTCCCACTTCAACCTTTTTGTTCTTTTTGAGAGAGGTGATGCTATTCTGGAGTTAGCCAAACAGAATTGACTTTTTTGACTGGTGGGTTTTTTAAGTTCCTGCTTAAAAAGAGATAAATTTAAGTTTTATAACAGGATATTTTTCTCTGAACTTTTGTTAGTTCTGGGTAAGGTATTTTCCACTGAATAGATTTTTGTAATATTTAGAAGAGCCAATTTCTAATGGAGCAGTTAATTTGACTACTTTTTAGTCTCCACAGTTCTCATTTCCCAGTATCTTTTTTAGCAGTACCCAAGAAAATGTTTTTAGAATGTTGTAGCTGTCTCTGATTAAACAAAGGATTTTAATGTTAGAAAACAGATTAACATCATTTTCAGAATTGAAAAATTGGGTAAAATGGAAGGGTACTTGTGAAATAAGTTCTCATTTGTGATCATGATGAATTCAAATGGCACAAATAAAAGACTTATAACCTGTACTGTGTTGTGTGTTCTTTTCTTCAACTATTCTACCAATATTTTAAATGAATTGTTTTCTACTAATAAGCATTTATTTTCTCTCCCTCCCATTCACTCCCACTGAAAAAAAAAAGGAGAAAAAACCCAAGGTCCCTAATAAAAAAAGTAAATCCTACATTGACCATGTACAAAATGTGTCTTATTCTGCATATTTAGTCCACCAACTCTCTGTCATGAATGAATTGGACAGCATTCTTCATCATCAGTCCTTTTCAACTATGGTTGGTCATTGATCCAAAAATCAGACTTAAAGTCTTTCACAGTTGTTTGTCATTACAATGTCATATTATAGTATAAATTTGTCTTAGTTATATAAATTGGTTCAGGTTACTTCATTCTGCATCAATTCATACAAATTTTCCTAGCTTTCTTTGAAACTGTCTCTTCATTTCTTTTAGCACAAAGTGTTCTGTTACATTCATATACCATCATTTTTTTAGCCATTCCCTACTTGATGGGCACACACTTTCCAGTTTTTTTGCTACTACAAAAAAAAGAACTGCTATAGATATTTTGTACAAAAAATGTTTTTATCCTTTTTTATCTCTTGGAGGCATAGACACAGTATTAGTATTGCTATGTCAAAGGATATTTGATCAATCCATAAACATTTACTAAGTGTGTACTACGTGGCAGACACTGGCTGAGACACCAAGACACACATGCTAAGCACTGGGGATACTAATAGAGGCAAAAAACAGTCCTTGCTCTCAAGGAGTTTATAATCTAATGGGGTAGACAACAAAAAACATACATACAAGCTATATATAGGATAAATGGCAAATAACTCACAGAGGGAAGGGTCTAGAATTAAGAGGGATTGGAAAAGACTTTCTGTAGAAGATGGGATTTTAGTTGCAACTGAAAGGAAGCCAGGGAAGTCAGTGGATGGAGATGAGGAATGAAAATATTACAGGCATGGGGGACAACCAGAGAAAATGCTTGGAGCTGAGAGACGGAGTGTTTTATTTGTGTAACAGACCAGGGTCACTAAATTGAAGAGTACATGGTGGGAAATAAAGTGTAAGAAGATTTGAAAGGAAGGAAAGTACTAAGATATGAAGTGTTCTGAATGCCAAACAAGAGGATTTTGTATTTGTTCCTGGAGATGATAGGAAGTGGTGTGTGTGTGTGTGTGTGTGTGTGTGTGTGTGTGTGTGTGTGTGTGTGTTTATGTGTGAGTGTGTGAGATATGATTGAACCTGTGATTTAGGAAAATCACTTTAATGGCTAAATGAAGGATGGATTGAAATGGGGAGAAATTTGAAGCAGGCAAAACAACCAACAGGCTATTGTAGTAGTTCAGACATGAGGTGATAAGATCCTACACTAGAGTAATGACAGTGACAGAAGAGAGATGAGAGAGTGTTCAAGAGATATTGCAAAGATAAAATCAAAGGTCTGGATATGGGGGTGGGGTGAGAAATAATGAGGAGCTGAGTATGACTCCTAGTTTGCCTGTCTGAGGGCCTGGGAGGATGCCCTCTAGAGTAATAGCATAAATAGAAGTGGAGGAGGGATTAAAATGAATTCTATTTTGAATTTAAGATTTCTACCGGAAATAGACCGAGATGGCAGAGAAAAGGCAGGAACTCACCTGAGCTCTCACTAAACCCCTCCAAATACCTTTAAAAATTACTCAAAACAAGTTCTAGAGTGACTGAACCCACAAAAAGGAGTATAACAGTTTTCCAAAAAAGGAGTGAAATAATTTTCAGTCCAAGACAGCTTAGAAGTTCAGCAGAAAAGGTCTGTTGCACCAGGGCAAGAGTGGAGTACAGTCTAGTGCAGACCAGACCCCAGCAAATCAGAAGCTGGCACTGGCAGAAATGCAATTTCCAGGTCTCTCAGCTCACAGATGGTAAGGGGATCAGACAACTAGTTAGAAGGAGAAAGGGGTCCCTTTGCTGCTATTGGGGGCAGAATGCTTACTTTGCCCATCCTCAGATCTAGTCATAGTCCTGGGTCTCAGCCTCAGAATAACAAGGCACACTAGCACTCCAGTGTGGGAATGGGGACCCTGATCACAGTTCCAAGGCAGAAGAGAGTGCTTGTGGTTGCTCACCAATATATAGTACAGTAGAATAGTAAACACAAATCTCCCTAGATCATATCACCTTAGGAGAAGTGAAAACTTACATGTCCCCAGAATTGCCTCTGAAAATAACTACCGAAAAAACCTGAAGCTTGGGACAATATCACTTCAGAAACAGAGGCCCACTTTAACAGAGAATTAAAAGTCAAGAAATAGGCTGAAAAATGAGCGAACAGCAGCTTAAACAGGGAAGATCAAAACACAAACTTAGAAGAAGACAGCCAAGTCAAAACTCCTAAATCCAAAGCCCCAAAGAAAAATATGAATTGGCCCCAGGCCACAGAAAGGTCTAAAACGATTTTAAAGATCAAGTAAGAGAAGTAGAGGAAAAAATGGGAAGAGAAATGAGAATGATGAAAGAAAATCATGAAAAAGAGTCAACAACTTAGTAAAGGAGGCACAAAAAAATACTGGAGATGACACTAGCTTAGAAAATGGTAAGAGGCACAAAAATCAAAAGAAAAGAATACCTTTAAAAGTACAAAGAGCCAAATGGGAAAAGATATACAAAAATTCACTTAAGAGAAGAATTACTTAAAAATTAAATTAGCCAAATGGAGAAAGGAGGTACAAAGGCTCACTGAAGAAAATAATTCATTAAAAATTAGAATTAGGCAGGTGGAAACTAATGACTTTACCAGACATCAAAAATCAAAATCAAAAAGAATGAAAAAATAGAAAACATGTGAAATATCTCATTGGAAGAACAACTGACCTTGAAAATATATACAAGAGAGATAATTTAATAATTATTGGACTTATCTGAAAGCCATGATTTAAAATAAAGAGCCTAAACATCATCTTTTAGGAAATTGTCAAGGAAAAGTGCCTTAATGTTCAAGAACGAGAGGTTAAAATAGAAATTGAAAGAATCCATTGATCATCTCCTGAAGAAGATCCCAAAATGAAAACTCTCAGGATTATTATAGCCAAATTCCAGAGTTCCCAGGTCAAGGAGAAAATTTACAAGTAGCTAGGAAGAAACAATTCAAGTATGGTGGAGCCACAGTCAGGATAATACAAGATTTAACAGTTTCTACATTAAAGGATCAGAAGGCTTGTAATATAATATTCTGGAAGGCAAAAGGGCTTAGGATTATGACCTGGCAAAACTGGATATAATCCTTGGAGGGGGGAGGAATGGATATTTAATGAAGTAGAGAATTTTCAAGCATTCCTGATGAAAAAACTAGAGCTGAATAGAAAATTTGACTTTCAAATACAAGACTTAGAAGAAGCATAAGAAAATAAACAGAAAAGAGAAATCATAAGGGATTCAATAAAGTTAAACTATTTACATTCCTACATGGGAAAATGATACTTGTAAATCCTAAAAACTTTCTTCTTACTAGGGCAGTTAGAGGAAGTATACATTGGCAGAAAGCGTAGGTGCGTTGAATGTAATGGGATCATTATCTAACAAATTAAATTAAGAGGTGAGAAAAAGTAGTACACTGGGAGAAGGGAAAAGGGAGAGGTAGAATGGGATAAATTATCGGACATAAAAGAGATCCAAAAAAGATTTTACAGTGGAGGGGAAGATGGGGGAAGGGACAGGGGAGTATATGAACCTTACTCTCATTAGAATTGACTCAAAGCAGGAATAATATATACACTGAGTTGGTGTAGAAATCTATCTTACCATACAGGAAAGTAATAGAGGAAGAGGATAAGAGAAGTGGGTGGGACTGATAGAAGGGAGAGCAGGTTGGGAAAGGCAAACAACTTTTGAGAATTAACAGGATGAAAGGACAGAAAGGAGATTAAATGGAATCGGGGGGAATAAGATGGAGGGAAATACATAGTTGGTTATCATTACTGTGAAAAAAAAATTATAGCAAGCTTCTATGATAAAGAACTCATTTCTCAAATATATAGAAATCTGAGTCAAACTTATAGAAATAAAAGCCATTCCTCAATTGATAAATAATCAAAGGGTATGAACAGGCAGTTTTCAGACAAGTAATCAAAGCTATCTCTAGTGAAGTGAAAAAAAAATATCCAAATCACTATTGATTAGAGAAAAGGAAATTAAAACAACTCTGAGGTACCACACCAAATCTCTCAGAATGGAAAATGACAAATGTTGGAGGGGACATTGGAAAATTAAAAACTAAGCACTGTTGGTAAAGTTGTATGCTGATTCAACCATCCTGAAAAGCAAATTGGAATTACGCCCAAAGGGCATTGTTTTTCTTGGGGGCTTTTTGTCTGTTTTCTTTTACATTATGACTCACATGGAAATGTGTGTTGCATGACTATGCATGTATAGTCTGTGTCAAATTGCTTGCTTTCTCAATGGGGGGGGAGGAAGAAAATTTGAAACTCAAAGTTGAGAAGAGAATGTTAAAAATTGTTTTTACTTGTAATTGAGGAAAACACTAATTTTTTTTTAAAAAGATTCCTACTGTGCATCCAGTTTGAGATGTCTGAAAGGCAGTTGGAGATGCAAGATCGGAAGTCAGCAGAGTACAGTTAATAACTTTAAGGGCATAAGTTCAAACTGGTTTCCTTAGTGGTCAGATCAATTTACAATTCCACCAATTGCACTAGTGTGCCTGTTTTCCCAAAGCCTTTCCCACACTTATCATTTTCCTTTTTTTTAGCTTCTTTGCCGATCTGATGGTTATGAAGCAGAGCCTCAAAGTTACCTTAATTTGTACTTCTTTAATTATTAGTCATTTGAAGCATTTTCTCATATGGCTATTGATTGATAGCTTGCATTTCTTGTATCAAGGATTGCCTCTTTATATCTTTGATCATGTACCTAAATTGTTTGCATGCCTCTTATTCTTTTTTTTTTTTTTTGGAGAGGGTAGGATAAGGCAATTGGGGTTAAGTAACTTGCCCAAGGTCACACAGCTAGGGGTGTGTGTGTGTGTGTGTGTGTGTGTGTGTGTGTGTGTGTGTGTGTGTGAAGTGTCTGAGGCCAGATTTGAACTCAGGTCCTCCTGACTCCAGGGCTGGTGCTCTATTCACTGCACCGCCTAGCTGCCCCATGCCTCTAATTCTTATAAATTTGAATGAGTGCCTTATATGTCTTGGAAATGAGACCTTTGCCAGATAAACTTGCAATACTGAACTTTTACCATTTGCCTGTTTCCCTGTTTTATTTATGCAAAAACTTTAAAAATTTTTGTAACCAGCTTCATAAAGTCCACTTCATCACTTGTTGTTCTTAATCTTTGTGACTAGTCATGAATTCTTCCTCTACCCCATGAGCAATTAATATCTTTCCATTTATTTGGTTTTATATTTCTTTTTTTTGTTTGTTTTTGGAGGGGGGAGGGCAGGGCAATAGGGGTTAAGGTCACATGGCTAGTAAGTGTCTGAGGTCAAATTTGAACTCAGGTCCTCCTGACTCCAGGTCTGGTGCTCTATTCACTGCACCACCTAGCAGCCCCTGTTCTGTATTTCTTTAAGGACTTTTTAGTGGTTGTATTCCTATTTTTCCTTTGTGTATCTTGGTACGTAGCATTTTTATACATTATGCAACAAAAAGAGAGGGTGACAGGAGAGGAGTGTGCTCAGCACTGGTGCTCTGTTTGACATAATCTGCTTCTGCTCTTCTGTTTCCTCTTTCATTCCTTTTATCCAGATCTCAATTACAGATTCTTATATCTTTATTTACTTTTAGACACTCTCTTCATAATCCCCATGACTTTAGCACTTGTTTTGCTTATTACTTATTCTTCCCTGAATCTACCCTCCCTCTGATTCTTCTCTCTCTTTTCTCCCTGTTCCCTTCTATTTCCTTGTTGAGTTTAATGTGTTGCTACATCAAACTATTTCTGTGAGTCTGTGTAGGTGTTCTAAACCTTTCTTTGAAAAGTACAGATAAAGCAAAATTCAAGTGTTGACTGCTGCCCCTTTTCCTTGTTTGGACAGACTTTTTCATTTCTCCACACTAAAATATCACAAGTTTCTTCAACCAATCTTCCAATCACTTAGATTCAAGGTCCTTCCCATTTTAGTTACCCCACCTTTACCCCAGCATAACTGGTGATCCCTTTATTGCTTGGAAGGCATAGTATAAAGTTTTCTGAGTTGTGAAAAAAAATGAATCAATAATTCTATTTAATTCAGCTGTGGGCCCCTAGCCAGAGAACCACTTTGATAAAATAGCATAAATGTAAATCTTGATCCTCTCCAGCATGCCCCCTGATGGTCCCAATCCTTTTGAGAAGGGATTCCTATAGTTTAGAAATGCAGACATTCTCACAATTATCTTCTTAAGGACATAGTTAAACCATCAGGCTAAGAAAAATTTATAAAACAGAAATAAGTTTGGGAAATAATTAACAGAAGGAAGGTTCTAGAATTAAGGGAAATAGAAGAATTATTACTTTGGGTCTCCAGTCAAAGGGGGTTTCAATGACACAGTATTTATCCCAACACTCTACTTTCATGATCAGCACATAAAGCCCTAGGTCTGGAATTCAGTGCTGAGGATTTCAAAGCTGGTATTGCTTTCCTTGATAGCTTCTATTCACCCAGTCCCTAATTCTCATGCTTCTCATGGTGACTGTTGGCCCTCTCTTCTTTCCTCAAGCCACTCTGGTTCTGGCATACTCTTTCTCAGACCTTGGGTGGTTCCAAGTGTCTGTATACCCCTAGGCTGGGAGGCCAGATCTATTAGTCACATCAAAGCCTTCCCACTAGTCCCCAGGTTAGAGTCAATTCCCCAAAGGATTTAGGAGGGGAGAAATGTTGGGAATCTGCCTAAACTAGTAAGTAAGTATTCATCTCCAATATCCTGATTTCTTTGGTAATACCAAGATAATGCTTGCATTTCCATTTGAAATACACACATAAATGACAAATGTTAGAGAGGATGTGGAAAATATTGGCATACCAATGCATTGTTGATGGAGTTGTGAAATGATCCAGTCATTCTGGAGAGCAATTTGAAACTATGCCCGAAGGGCTCTAAAATCATTGACCAAGGGTGGCTAGGTGGCGCAGTGAGTAGAGCCTCGGCCTTGGAGTCAGAAGGACCTGAGTTCGGATCCGGCCTCAGACACTTAATGCACATGCAAACAAAAACCTAGCCATGTGACCTTGGGCAAGTTACTTAACCCCAATTGCCCTCCAAAATGCAAAAAAAAAAAAAAAAAAAAAGATAAAACCATTAACCAAGCAATGCCACTAACTAGGTCTCTATCTCAAAGATACTGCAAAGACATGCAAAAATATTTCTAGCAGCCCTTTTTTTCCGGTGGCAAAGAATTGGAAATTGAGGGGATGCCCATCAATTGGGGAATGGCTGAACAAGTTGTAGTATATGATTGTGATGCAATGTTATTGTGCTATAAGAAATGATGAGCTCTAAGAAAAACCTGGAAAGACTCGTGGTAACTGATGCAAAGTAAAGTGAGCAGAACCAGAACATTGTACATAGTAAAAGTAATATTGTATGATGATCAACTGTGAATGACTATTTCCAGCAATGTAAAGATCCAAGTTAATTCCAAAGGACTTATGATGAAAAATAATATCCATCTCCAGAGAAAGAACTGATAGATTCCGAATATAAATTGAAGCATAATATTTTTATTTGCTTTATTTTTGGCGGGGGGGGGCACAGTTTGCCTGTATTTTCTTGAACAACATGACTAAAATGGAAATACATTTTGCATGACTGTCCATGTATAACCTACATCAAATTGCTTGCCATCTCAGGGAGGGCTTAGGGAAGAAAAGGAAGGAGAGAATTTGGACATCAACATTTTAAAAAATGAATGTCAAATGTTTTTACATCTAATTAGAAAAAAATAATTTTTTTAAAATTTCAAATGAAACACACATAGATTTCAAACATACTTATACAGATGTAATTATGGTCACTTGCAGAGCACTTAAAACAGAATCTCTTAACCTTTTGTCAATTATGCTTAAGCAGAAAACCAGCTCAATTGTGCTCATTTATTTATTGTTCCTTGTCACTGGTAATAGTATTCAACCTATAGATCTGACCTATATTATTACGAATATACAAATAAAACAAGCAACTGGCAAAAATGGAAGAATGAATTGAAGGAATAAATATTCCAATAATTTAATTGGCAAAAATAGCATTCTCTTTAAATTTTAAAAAGACTATTAATTCTATCTTTCAAACTTTTGTTTTCCTATATATCATGCTAAAGGGAGGTCATGACAGAATATAGGACCATGTTGTAAGGCTAGAAGAAATGAATTTTCTTGGGCTTTCTGTGTGACTTTGAATTACCAACAACCCACTGGACATTAACTATAGGCATTTGTTTAGGAAATGTCATATCTACAGCATTTGGCAAAGACATAGAACTCCTATGGAGAGGTGCAAGCAGGAGAGTTTTGAATGTTAGATCTGAATTATTTTTAATAGCTTCAGAATCTGGGAAGTGAAGAGTGTAAAAGGCATGCACTGTTTTATACATAAAGGACTCATCTTTATAAATTCAAGAAATATGGCATAATAGGTCCTGACTGGCAATAGGGAAAGTAGTCCCTGATAGCTACTTCAGCATTTCTTGGAAAAGATGGCCACCACCTGAAGGATGAACCTAATTTTTGCCTTTCTTTCTAAAAGATAGGTACTGTTACAGGGACAGCCAATATTCATTGAATTGAATATTCCAAGTTAAAGATTCCCTGCAAAACTACTTGTGAACATATTTAGCATTGTGGTAATTTCAAGGGAACTGGAATATTAGGCAAATACCTCAGAATCACTGAATATTAACATCAGAAGAGACTTCAGAACTTTTGAATCCAACCTATTTATTGTTCAGTCATTTCAGTCATATTCAATTCTTTGTGACCCCATTTGGGGTTTTCTTGGCAAAAAATAGATACTGGTGCAGTTTTCCATTTCCTTCTCCAGCTCATTTTATAGATGAGGAAACTGAGGCAAACAGGGTTAAGTGACTTACCTAGGGTTGGACAGCTAGTGTCTGAGGCCAGATTTGAACTCAGGAAGATGAGTCTTCCTGACTCTAGCCCTGGCACTCTATCTGTTGCACCATCTAAATGCCCTAATCCAACCTATACCTTCCAGACTCCCTCCCTTGCAAATCTTCACTATAATGTACCAGACAAGTGATCATCAAGGCTCTACTTGAAGATTTTATTGATGAGGTATCCACTACCTTATTCCACTCATGGGTAGGTTTATCTTTTGAAAAGTTTTTCTTGACATCAAACTATTTATACCTTCTACCTGTTCTTTATTAGTTCTGCCCTCTTGAGTCAAATAGAATAATCAAATCTCTCACATACTTGAATGCAACTATCATGTACTCCCTGAACTTTCTCTTTTCTTTACTTCTCTTGACAATTCCTTCCATCAGTCTTATTGACCATGGACTCAAGGTCTTGTAGCATCCTTATCACCCTTCTCTGGATGCTCTCCAGCTTATCAGTGTCCTTCCTAAATTACTGTATCTGAAACTATAAATAAAACTGTCTGGTCAGGACAAAGTACAATAAATTAAATTATGTAAATAATTAATGATATTAGCAACCACTGAAAATATTCTTGGTTGGAGGATTTTACTCTCTCTACAAGTGGCAAAGTTTTAATACTCACATACTCACAGAAATGGTTAACTGAAATCCTTTTTACTAGATATACTAGTTTCTTTACTACTAAAGACATTTTAATTATCTTTAGTTTTTCAAGCAATATTAAATATAAAGTAAGCAATACTCAGTATTAGACTAGAATACACAAACACCAACGTATGACTAAATGTAATTATTATTAAGTATTTATGAAAGGAAAGACAGAAACACAGCTCCTGTAGATATAAAAAAATTATATAGCAGCACTCTTTATAGTAGTAAAGATAGTGAAAATAATGTAAATTCCCACTGATTAGAGAATCAAAAAATATATATAGAATAAGCTCATCTTTAATTCTTTGAAGTCAGTGCTGTTACAGGTTTCACTGCCATGCAGCAAGCTTGGTAAAATGTTTGTATTGAAAAGATAAATCTTTGCTGTCATGGAAAATGTGCACTCAGTCAAAGCGTTTTGTAATTTACTGAAAGCAATCCAGTTCACTCTCTTCCATTTCAACTCCAGATTCAGCTTGTTGTACATCTGTATAATTTGTTCCAGATATACATACAGTTCGATAAGTTCTATAGAGTGTCCATTCGGATGTATGTTGAATTTTGGACATTTTTTGGACAATTTTTCACCCATTTGGTTTTTCCTGTATGGAATGAAGGAACAGGAGAAACTTTTTAAAGAAATGACACATCTCTTCCAGAAAGCTATGCAGTGTTTTGGGACTTGATGCCATCAATACAATGTCATTTGAAAATAGGAACATGGGGGCTGCTAAGTGACGCAGTGAATAGAGCCCCAGCCCTGGAGTCAGGAGGATCTCTCTTTTTCATTCTACTGTTATAGAAATGCTTGTATTTACAAAAATATTTATAGCAGCTCTTTTTGTGGTTGCAAAGAATTGGAAATTAAGGGGGTGCCCATCAATTGGGGAATGGCTGAACAAGTTGTGGTATATGCATGTAACGGATTATTATTATGCTATAAGAAAAGAGGAGCAGAAGGACTTCCTATTTACCTGGAGAGGCTTATACGAACAGATGCTGAGTGAGAAGAATAGAACCAGGAGAAATTTGTACACAATCACAGACACAACATACGTGTGATGACCAACTATGACAGACTGGACTCTTCTCAGCAGTGCAGTCATATAAGTCAATCCCAACAGACTCATGATGGAGTGAGATGTCTACATCCAGAGAAAGAACTAGAAAGAACTGAGTTTGAATCCTGATTGAAGCAAACTACTTAATCTTTTTCTTTTCATTGTTTGGTTTTATTTCCTCTTTACCATTTTTCATTCCATCTAGTACAATACACCTTTGTAACCTGACTAATGTCTAATGTGAAAGTATTTGCAGATCCTATACTGGATTATATGCTGTCATGGGGGTGAGGGGAGGGAGGGAAGGAAAATTTGAAACTCAAGGAACTATGGAATTGAATCTTGTAAACTAAAAATAAACAAAGTAAAAAAAAAGAAATGCTTGTTTTATTTCTTAAGTTCATAATAAAACAATTTTTTTAAAAAAAGAAGAATGACAGTAAAGGATACCATCAAAGGATTATGGGACATAAAGAGAAGATGGGCTGGTCATATGATGAGGGTGAAAGATGACAAGTAGATGACCCTCATGCTTGCTTAGGGGAGGCTTATTTTTCAATGTATCTTTTGTTACTTTGTAACTAAACAATGGGTCACAAAGGTTGTGATGTCCTCTGACCCTGGAGAAGGTTATACATACATACATACATACATACATACATACATATATATATACATACATATGTATGTATGTATATTTACATATATATATTATGAGAAGAGTTGTGTCAGTTGGCCAGATGAGATTCTGGGGAGCCATTGAGCCCCAAGCTTTGAAAACCCAGATGTTGGTGCTTCTCTCTCTGGTAGCTAGCTATGTAGTTATGTGATGTTCAGACAACTAGAAGCCATGTCTGTTGGTCTGTTGAATTATGTTATTTTCTCTGTATTTTTTTGTCTACTTGTAACTTCTGTTTGTGTTTTCTCTGAAGTTCAAGGTTTTGACTTTTTCTCCTAAACTAGGTAAATGATATATGTTTGATTAAACTAAGATTGTTAACCCCTTTTGAGCTGCTTTACTTTAGAAAAGCAGATCAAAGAACCTGTGCTAGCAGCTGTCCTGGATATGCTAAGGTGCCTGCTGCTACAGTTGGCAGGAAAAGTCTTCAGTAAATTGAACGGATCCCCTGTGGAAACTTTTGGGAGGACCTGAACAGTATGGGAAAGCATGGGTGTGTTGCAATTTTTGCTGTTGGAGAAAATGCCCCAAATTGATGGGATAACAGATCCATTTGAGGTTTTTATTACAAATAATGATTAATTTGAGAAATTAAGAGAAATATAGGAAGATATATATGAATTGATATAGAGGGAAGTGAGAGAACCAAAAGAGAGATGTGCACAATGACTACAGGAATGTAAATTTTAAAATTGCTAAAAAAAAAAAAAGGAAACCAAAATAAATAATGGAAAAATCAATGATGGTTTTAGAAAACAGACTGATAATGATGATGGTGATGATGACTAGCATTTATACAGCACTGATAATGAACCTTCCTTCTCATGTCACCGAATAAGGAGACTACTGGGGTAGAATGCATACACACACACACACACACACACACACACACACACACACACACACACACACGGTTTTCTAATATATGTAGTCTGCCCCCATACCCTATTAACCAAAGTAGGAGGATTTGACTGGAGGTTTTGATGCAAAGTGAAAAGTGAAAAGAGATTCAGAGATTGGGGAGTGGTGTATGCCTGTGCATTTTTTTAAGTCAGAATCAGAGATTTGCTGTAACAGATGTTAAGCCCATTTTCTCTGCTCCATGATAGATTGCCTAAAATTATAAGGGTTCTAAGTTCCCTACCAGTGACAGGATTGTAAGGACGAACTTTTATATTTCTTGGGCTGAGCTAAGATCCCAAGTCCATCCCTTATGCTTTGAGTCCCAAGTCCCATGATCCTTTGCTAACTCAAAAGTAAGTAGAAATGAGAAATCACATTTATGTCCTAAAAGAGCTAAGCAGAGGGACCAGAACAGAGTAGAAACTATATAAAAGCTAACTGTTATTATTATTATGTCCTTATTAACTTTCCATAAGGACAGGCAACTTGAATAAGAGGAAGTCAAATAAAAGTGCTCCTCTGCAAAGTTCTCTGTGATTATTCAAAGTAACCTTAAAGAGTCTTATTCTTTGAATCATGGAATAAAGGAAAAACTTGTTTTAGGACTCTAGGAAGGCCAACTGATGTGAAACCTTTTTTTAGATTTCTTTCTATTAACCATCATAATATCCTTATAAGGCACATTGGTGTCAGGTATTAGTTAGCTGAACACCTATTTTATAAAGAGAGACAGGAAGAGTCTAGCGAGAGGGAGGTCTTATAGAGAAATTAAGTGAATTTGTGCAAAGTCAAATATTAATTCTCTAAGGATAAGAGCCCAGTATGGATAACAGCAATGGCAGGAAGTGATTGGATTAATGTGCTAGTGACTGGTGTGAAGACTGTGAAGGAGAAATAAAAACTGTGCTAATGGAAATCCATCATCATCGTCAAATTCAGCAAAATTGGAAAATAAGACACATGAAATATCAATTGCTAGATTTTGTTACAAAAACTGCAAGTGGTAACTAAACTCCACAAGAGTAGTGTCCATATTTTATGTAGACCAAGGATTTAAACCTCTTTTTGTGTGTCATTGGCCTCTTTAGCAGTCTGATTTAAAAAAAATACTATGAACTCCTAATGATAAAGTTTTGAGTGACAAAAAAAATAGGATTATATAGGAACCAATTATAATGAAATATATTTATTAAACTTTGATGAACTTTTAAATTTTATTAAATATTTTATTAAGTAATTTTTAAAATGAACTCACAGCCCTTAGATTAACAACCCTTAATCTAACTTTTGTAACAGTGTTCTCCACATAGTAGATACTCAATTGAATTTCAATCTTTTATGTTACAAAAACTTTCTTCACTTTAGAAAATAATTCATTGCAAGGTTCTTCTTAGTAGTAACTTCCTCCTAATTCAACTAAAGTATTATTCAATTGAGAATTCTATAAAAAATATAGAAAAACCTATTTAGCATTTTTTTAAAAGCACATTTGCTTTGTTGAAAGACAAATTGTAGTTCACAACCATGGACACCAGAGGGGGCTCATTCATCTTTTTTTCAAAATTTTTTTTCTAAAACCTTGTGGTATTCCTGGGAAGAGGCCTTGCTAAAATGAATCCTGGGAGGAACCACGTGTATTAAACTGGGCACATGTTTATCTGTTTAGAATTGCTCTTCTCCTAGGATTCAGTAGTTTGTAAAGAAATCTTTTTAAGTCCAGATTAAAAATACAGTGTCTTAGAAACATTGAAGTTAATCTGTGAAAAAATTGATTAAAATTTCCTACCAGAAGGTGTATGTATGCCTGCCATAAGAAAAACTTCATAACCACTCTGAAATGTCAGACTGCAAAGACATGTGCTACTATACCGTCCTTGTGTTTCTCAAGGTCTGAAAAAGACTTCTAATACTTAGGCATGAACCAAACCCTGCTCAGTCTCTCTGTCTCTCTCTGTCTCTGTCTCTCTCCTCCCCCTGTCTTTCCATCTCTGTCTCCTGCTGATTTGGTCTCTTTTTGTCTGTTTTCCTGTCTCTTGTTACTAGCATTCTCTTTCCAACAGGATCTCCAAGACTATATTCTTTGAGACTCTAGGCAAAACGTATTTTTCCTTTGCTATCCCTTCCTGTTGTCTTCTTATCTTGTTCATTTCCATTATTTCCAGGCAAGTTCTACCTATCTTCCCCTTCCTCCCCAATAGTTTCTTTTTTTTTTAAACATTCTGCCCTTTGGAATTTCCTTGCATTCTTAAACTTGTCAGAGCCCAGTATGGATGACAGTAATGGCAGGAAGTGATTGGATTAATGGGCTAGTGACTGTGTGAAGACTGTCAAGGAGAAATAAAAACTGTGCTAATGGAAATCCATTTTGAGCAGCTAATAAGGGCCATATAGGTTAGTGTCAAAACAGCAGGAGAGCTAAATTCAACAGGTATTGCTATAAACAGAAGTAAACAGAAGAGGTTGCTAATAGTAGGCATGGAGGCATTATATATTCTAATTACAGAAACCAAGCTCAACTTTTAAAGATGTTAAAAGGCATATCCCTCCTTTGGGGAGAGAGGTGAAGGACTATGGCACTGTTAAATCTATCCATTGCATCACTTTTTTTGCTTAACAATTTTTCTCTTACAGTGGAAGATTCAGTATTGGACTGATATTTTGCAGGAATGGCTGGTTTAAAAACAAAAGACATCCAAAGAAATTAAATGAAATAAAATAAATATAGGGAATGATTAAAAAACAAAAATGAAATGGAAGGATTTGATAGGGACAGGTACAAGTGGATCCAAAACCATAATATTTAAAAGGAAGTAGTAACAGAATACTTAAAGTATTCAACTGAGTTGAATTAACAGAAAAATGGGAAAATATGAAAGAAAACTGTCTAGATCATAGTGAACACAGCTATGAGGTTGGTCACTGCCAAGATAAGTTTACACATGACATTGTCAAACAGTTCAAAGATTCCTTTTAATGAAATATGCAAGTGTGGCGGGTGCAGATACTAAGGAATCTTAAAGGAGTGATGACTTGGAATCCTTGGATAGTGGGATTTTTTTAACTGCTGCTTCTAACTAGGGGCAATAATAGACACCTGGCTACCCTCTGAGAGACATCCTTGGTAATCCTATTCAGTAGAGACTGCTCCTCAACCACTATCCTAGAGTCTCAGTGGAAGAACGAATATACCAACGTAATCTTTTGCCCCATTCTTGCTGCCACTCTTTGCTGTTTTTAGACTACTTTTCTACTTAAGTCAACAGCCTTTATGTGTTTGAAGGTAATTGCAAACAATTCTTCAAATATCTCCCCATCATTGTCAATATGGTCTACTAGAGTGTAGGACATTTTCCTTCTTTCATTAATAAATTCACCACCTAGATTTTGGTATTGCCTATGGCTCCATCTTCTGCTAATCTCCACATTGCTTGAATATTCATGTGGAGTGCCTTTCTAATGTAGTGACTAAAGGGCTAGGCCTGGAGTCAAGAAGACCTGAATTCAAATCTGAACTCAAATATTTACTAGTTGTGTGACTCTGGGTAGTTTACTTCATCTGTTTCACTCAGAGTATAAAATGAAGATAACAATAGCACATGGCTCCCAGGGCTGTTATGAGTAATAAATGACCTAATAATTGCAAAGTGCTTAGCACAGTGCTGGCACATAGTAAGCAATGTATAAATATTAGCTATTATTATTATTCTGTCCATTCTAACTTAACTTTGAATATTGATTTCCAGAATTAGAAGAACCAGTTAATAGCACCACCAATAGTATGTTAGTATGCGTATCCTCCTACATCACTTCCCACACTTATCATTTTCTTTTTTGTCATTGTTCACAAATCTTTTGAATATTAGATGGAATCTTAGATTTGTCTTAAGTTGCATTTCTCTTATCATTGAAACATTTTTCATATAGTTGTTGATAGCTTGAATTTTTAAAAACTATCTGTTCACATCCTTTGACCATTTATCTATTTGTTAATGGCTCTCATTTTTTATATGCTTGAACCAATTCATTATATGCTTTTGATACTAGGCCTTTATCAGAAAAATTGCAAAAAAGATCTTTTTCCCAGTTAATTATTTCTTTTCCAATTCTAACTAGAATTGTGCAAAAAACTTTTCATTTTTATGTAATCAAAACTGTTCATGTTACCTCCTGTGATTTTCTCTATCCCAATTCTCCCTCTAACTATAGTTGTGATAGATACTGCTTTTTCTCTTCTGTTTATGATATCTTTTATATCTAGATTATTTATCCATTTGTAACTTATTATGGTGTATATGATGTAAGATGTTAGTCTAAATTTAATTTCTACCAGCCTGATATCCAGCTTTCCCAGTAGTTTTTGTCAAATAGTGAATCCAAGTTGGTTTACTTGGATTTTATTAAATACTGTGCTTGATTGTTTCTGTATCTTATATAGCTAATCTGTCACATTGGTCAATTTTAAAAAATTATTCGTTAACTAATTATGATTACTTCTTTGTAATATTGTTGGAAATATGCTACTGCTAGGTCTCCTCCCTTCCAACTGTTTTCATTTTCTCATTTTATCTTTGTAGTTACGCTTGAAGGGAATAATAGATTTTATTGGAGAAGTTTGATTATCTTTTATAAGACAAATATCTTTTTATAGGTATTATAGGTCTAAGTGTAGCAGCTAAATGGCACAGTGAACAAAATGCCAGGCCTGGGTGAGGAAGACTTCTCTTCCTGAATTCAAATCTAGCCTTGGATAATTACTAGCTGTGTGACACTGGTCAAGTTGCTTAACCCTGTTTGCTCATTTCCTCATCTGTAAAATGAGCTAGAGAAGGAAATGGCAAACCATTACAGTATCTTTGCCAAGAAAATTCCAAATTGGGTCACAGAGTCAAATATGACTTAAATGACTAAACAACAAAATAGTACTAAGTAACTTTAAAATTCCAATGAATTAATCAATACTTTTTTCTGAAGAAAAAGTAGGGGCATGTGTATGAGCAAGACTCTTTTAAGGCATAAACCTATGATTTCTGATTATTTTTTTAAAAATAACTATTTCTATTGTTATACCAACAATATATATACAGAACAGATATACAGAACTAAAATAAATTGAAAACTGAAAAACTTTCTGATTTAATTGTTATTGTTTTCTATGAAAAGACTGAGATATATTTTTCATTCAAATATGTTCCCTCTTCAAATCCAAATATATTATGTCCCAAACATAATTTTGTGAAATTAATTTTAAAAAGAAATCACTGAATATAAAATAGCTTTTTGATTGACTCAAACTTATCTCACTCTGCATTCTAACTTCCATTAAGTGGTGATGTCACAATGTTCTGGTTAGGTAATGGGATGCTTTGAGAAATACAAAGAAAGCTCTAGGCAGATTCAAGAGAATGACCAGATAAGTCATAATTTTCTCTATGAATTTCTTTTTGATCGTTTTTTTATTTGGACTTTCCCCCCCAGGAATTAGCTTTTTGTTCAACAGTTTAATAGGTGAGCTACTATTTGGGTAATGCCTTCTAAAGTAATAGTAGGGAAGGATGAGCAACTAGCTCTATTTTCTAGGTCAGGTGAGTGCAGTGGAAAGAGCACTGGCCCTGAATTAGGAGGTCCTTGACTCCAATTCCTCCTCTGTATGAATTTGGCCAAGTCACTTAATCTCCCTGGGGCCTCACCCATAAAATGAGGAGATGAACTAAATGGTCAGTCAGGTCCTTTCTGGCTCTAGATCATTACCCTATAATGTGAGGGAGTTTCTACTTTTAATTCATTTGCTGTGGGACAGGGAAAAGTTTAGCTTATTTTATTTTTATTTTTCAGTTACAAGCATTTTACTTCACCCAGGTAAAGAAATGAGTTTATTTCTTAAAAATAGAAGGTGGTAAGAACATATAGAAATAAATCTTTTGAGTCAAGACTGATGTTTTATTTGAAAGCTAGGAAGAATGGATAAAGACTATAATAGAAGCTTTCAGCAGTGATCCTTCTTGGATGCTGATATATTGAAGTAAAACTGAGAAATAACTGTCACCTTCTTTTTAACTTTGAGTAGACACAGTTCATTGGGTTGGCCATAAGTGTTTGCTGGAGTTGTTCTAGAAAATCCTGTTGCCAAGCATGTAAACACAGCGCTTATGTGCCATAACAGACTTGATGAAGCATGAGATCCAGGTCATTAAACAAATGAGAATGCTTGATAGAAAGTAAATTCCCAGAATTCAAACCCAGGTCCTCTTCCTCCAAATCCAATGTGTTTTCCCTATGCCATCCTGCCTCACCAGAAGAGACAAGCTTACCACCCAACCTCTCCTAACAACCTGATCTTTGGGAGACCTTGTTTTAATTATTGCTCCTTTGACACAGGAGCTGCCATTCATCTTACACTTGGGTTTCCTATGGATAGGAAAGCGAGTGAAGGAAGAGAAGAGGAAAAAAGAGAGTAGGAAAGAAGAGAAAGTAGGAAAAAGGAAAATTGAGAAGGGCTTTCAAGAACACAACTTAATAATGTATTTTCTTCTTTTAGTACCTGGCAAATATTTCAAAGAATGTCCCATAAGTACGTACCTACAATCATGTACTTTGCCGGAGTGTGATATGAACAATAATAGGAAAAGATTTACTTTTCATAAAGTATAATCTGGTACAAATTAGATGTTTTACTTTGTAGGTGCACATAGTGGTCTGTACTTGCGTACCTAATTTGAACTTTTGGTCTTAAAGTTGACTTGTCCTCTAAAAAAATCATTTGATTTGCCCACTAATTTTTAGCAATGACTTCTCTGAAGTTCTCTGGAACAATGTGTTTCCTTTCAGTTGTTCAGTGGTGTCCATCTCTTCCATGATCCTATTTGGGGTTTTCTGGGCAAAGATACTGGAGTAGTTTTTCGTTCCCTTCTCCAGTTCATTTTATTGATGAGGAAACTGAGGCAAACAGGGTTAAGTGATTTGTCATATTTGAACTCAGGTCTGTCTGACTCCCAGGCCAGGCACTCTATCCCCTGTGCCACTTAGCTGCTCATTTTAATTCATCTATATTTACTTGCTAATAGTATCATTAGATGACTGAGCCATTAGATGATGTTGAAAAATATCAAATATCTGACTTCCATGTAACATTGTAGTAGAGCATTTTAGGGAGTCTTTCTTGCTCAGAATTAACTATGGCAATAAATAAATAGGAAGTTCTTTGATCAGGTAACAATGAATCATTGAATTGAGGAGGTAAATCTATATACAGATGGGCAATTGCACCTTTAGCTCTTTTCACTACTTACCAAGAGGTGGTAAATATGCTTCATAAGTAGTCTTCTGGAGTTGTGAATGGTCACTGAAGACTTTCAAAGTTATTTTTTTTAATATTATGGACATTGTATAGATATATCTGCTGGTCCTGCTCACTTTACTCTTCAGTAGTTTATTCAGGTTTTCCAAAGTTTCTCTAAATCTGCATTTTTTATAATTTCATTTGGTGTAATAATATTCTATTATATGTGTAGCATAATATGTTTAACCATATCCCAAATGATAGGCATGCATTCTGTTTCCAATTTTTTGCTACCAAGAAAGGCAGTTGCTATAAATATTTCATACGTATGGGTCCTTTACCTCTGTCTTCAATCTCTTTTGCCGATAGTGGATCAAAGATCACTTGTGATCTCTCAGCCATCTTTGGTCAATAATTTATCCCTTATCCATAGTTGTCAAATGTATTTTCTTCCTGGCTCCTTTAATTTGCGTATGCTATGATCTTTCACATGTAGGTCATATAGGATGTGCATTGAAATGTTGATATAAGCCTAATTTCTCCCAGAATTCTTTCTAATTTTCTTAGCCCTTTTTGTCAAATAGTGAGACCTTGACCTGATTTCAGTTGCTCTTGGATCTTATCTACCTAATCTTTCCACTGAATAGCTCTTCTATTTTCTGACCAGTTCTGAATAATACTGACTTTTACTTCTTTGACCTCTAGCACTACTACCCCATTCCTCTTACTTCTTCTCCAACCCTTTCATTATTTCTCTTGATATTTGTGACCTTTTATTCCTACAGATGAATTTTGTTGTCATTTGTTCTACTTCTAAAAGTAATTCTTTGGTAGTTTCATTGGTATAGCAATAAATTTGTCAATTAATTGAAGGAGCAACGACTAAAAAAACCAGACCAGAATAATGATTCATAGCTTAAAAGTCTTCTGTTCTTACTGATCCTCTGAAGAGTTAGAGGATCATAGTATCAAAGATTTAGTGCATGTGGATCTTAGAAGTCATCTAGTGTTCAACCTCTTCATTTTAAGTAAGAGGAAACTGAGGCATAGAAAGTAGAAATGTCTTGCCTAAAGTCACAAAAATAGTAACTGAAAGAGTAGGAGGATAAGAATTTTTAACATTTTTAATTGAAAATATCTTTTCTCCCTTTGGACAAACTATATAACTGCTTTTCATTTTTTACACATTATAAATTATGGAAAACTTAAACATCAAAATTAGAAGTCTATGTTATACTCATAAATTGAGTTTTGGTTTAAAAATATTAATCTGGGTAAAAATATTTTAACTTCCCCTAAATTTAAATTTAATAAAAGATTATATTCTTAAGAATAGAAAATCAAAGGATGGGCGGAGTCAAGATGGCAGAGTAGTAACAGCATTTTCGCACAGCTCCTGCTACCACCACTTCCAAATTTATGTAAAAGAGGACTCTGAACAAAATCTGGAGCTACAGAACCCACAAAATGACACAGAGAAGCTAACCTCATGCTGAGGACAGTCTGGCAGCACAGCAGGGAGTGAAGCGCAGCACTCTGGGAACCAAGCCCAGGCCCACATGAGTCGGAGGTTTTAGCCCCAGGGCAGCTGGACTAGCAGTCGGCTGGAGGGAACCCAGAACACCAGCAGCTGTGCTGTTTCCAGATTTTAACACATAGATGCCTAGGACAAAGTGAGAGGTCAGTGCAATAGGTACTTTGGGACTGCTTGGGAGAGCACCTGTGGGTGAGAAGATGCTGATTAGCCCAGTGCAGCCCACCATGTTGCAGCTTCAGTTCCTGGCCTGCGAACTGTAGGGGGACCTAGTGATCAGTCTGGGCTGTGATTGCTCTTGCTTCACCCTTCTTGGATCTGGATTGTAGTCTGGGGTGGAGGTCTTGGGGTGTGTGACCAGCTTGCCAGAGTGTGTGGAGGCTTCAGAGAGGCCACCCAAGTAATACCTCTGGAAGTTGAGAAAACCCCAGCATTTGGGACGGAAGCTGCCCTGGCTGGTGGCAGAGTCCTACTGTGGCAACAAGTCCAAAAGTCAAATAATTGAGTGGCAACATGCCTAGGCAAAGGAAACAAAATAAACAGAAAAATTCAACATTAGACTCCTATTTTGGGGGCAAAGAGGATCAAAGCATGGAACAGGAGGAAGACTGTGAGGTCAGAAATCCTGCATCAAAAGCTCCAAATGAAAATATGAGCTGGTTACAGGCCATAGAGGACCTTAAGAAGCAGATAAGAGAAGTGGGGGGAAAATTAGGAAGAGAAATGAGAAAGATCCAAGAAAAGTATGAAATGAGAGTCAACAGCATGACTGAGGAAAATAACATCTTAAAAAATAGACTAATTCAAATGGCATGAGAGGCTCAAAAAGGCAATGAGAAGAATGCCTTAAAAAGCCAAATTTGCCAGATGGAAAAAGAATCTCAAAAGTGCACTGAGGAGAATCATTCCTTCAGAATTAGACTGGAGCAAATGGAAGCTCGTGACTTTATGAGAAATCAAGATGCTATTGAGCAGATCCAAACAAATGAAAAAATAGAAGGCAATGTGAAATACCTCATGGGAAAAACCACTGACCTGGAAAATAGATCCAGGAGAGATAATTAAACAATTATTGGACTACCTGAAAGCCATGATTAAAAACACAACCTAGAAATAATCCATGGATTAGCTTTTAGGGTTGGATGGAGCTTGGTCATTGAGGGCAAACTAAAGAACTAGAGAAAATTTCAACTAAATATAAGGGAAACCTTCCTAACAAGTATAGCTACCCCCCAAAATGGGATGGGATTCTTTGGAAGTTAGGGAGTCCCAAATCACTGGAGGTCTTCAAGCGGAGCCTGGATTATCATTTGTCCATATTTTCTAATCAGGCATAAGTTGCACTAGAAGAGCTCTTGGGTCCCTACCTTCTCTGAGAACTTGGGATGCAACCACAATCTGTTTTCTATTAGAATTATGCATTTGTCATGTATTATTGATTCAATGGAAAAAGTCCTAGATTTGGAGTAAAAACACCTAAATTTGGATCCTAGCTCTGCTGCTTTCAATCTATGTAACCATGGGGAAACTATTGTCTCAGTTTCATCATCTATGAAAAGGAAGAGGTGAGACTAGATGACTTACGAGTCTTACTTAGTCTTACTCCTAATTCTGAATCTATTATCCTATTAACTTGTAAGAGGTAAAGGACATGTCTTATTCATTGTTGTATCCTCTGGCTCCAAGCATGGTATCTTACATATAAGTTTAGCAAATGTTACTAGAATAAAATAAAATGGAAAAATGACCTCTGAGATAATTTAATTAACTTATTAAATCTGTTACTTAAAATATCTTAAGATGATTGTGAAAGGACATACTACTGGTTTTATGATTGTTGACATTCACTCATTTCAGCCATATCTGACTTTGTGATCCCATTTGGGATTTTCTTGGTAAAGATATTGGAGTGGTTTGCCATTTCCTTCTCCAGTTCATTTTACAGATAAGGAACTAAGACACATAAGGTTAAATGACTTGCCCAGAGTCACACATCTTTATATAAGTAATGCTTTATGGTACCATAGCATAAAACCCAGTTGTCAACAACAGGAACATTTGCTTTGTTGGTTCTGAGATTCCAACTATCTCAAGGTCATGTCCCTATTTTCTATTAACTTTCTTTATCCAGCTAGATGAAAGGAGCTATATCCTTTAATTCCATTACTTGCTTCATGCAAGTCATTGCACTTTTCTCTTCCTTTTCCTATTTCACTACTGCACAGAGAGCTTTCATTTTCATTCTTCCAATGTTGCATCCCGCATATTATTTGATATAACTTTGACTGTATCCAGAGAACTTCATAAAACCTTGATAAAGTAAGTAAAAGTAAATTTTCATGTATAATAATGAACATTATAACATTAATGTTATAAGTTAATGTATAAGTATAACATTAATGTATAAGACACAAGGATAACATTAATGTATAAGACACAAGGATAGCCCAGAATATAATGGAAATGTGAACTCCATAAAAAGCACCACTACAGTATTTTTTAAAGTAAAACACAAAATGTGTGTCAAAACTGTCCCACCAAAATGAGTATTTAAGGATAAAATATGCTTATTGTATTTTAAAAAGAAATTAATGTCAGATTTCTAATAAGTGGTATATTCATGTTCCTAGGTCTTCCTGAAACTATTATTTCATCAAGCCACAATGAAGACAGCAACGCAAGCACTGAAGGTGATAATAGTGACATTAACGAATGTGCAAACTTTAATGTTACTGAGGAATATGACATAGCTCCACTACAATGTTGGATTTTACAATTTACTTACGTAAAGGGAAAAATTAACAGACTTGTGCTCATAATAATTGTCTACAATGATTTAATTTTACTATCATGTTTTATATGTCCCATGTATGAGAATATTCAATGTACATTTTTTATTCCAATTCATCCTATAGTTCAACCTACTTGGGTTGATTTTTCTCCTTCTCTTACTATTTTCACCTATGAAGCTTAATGAGATTAGCTCTAGAAATCGTTATTTAGCTCTAGAAATAATTATTTTATTGTCATTGTTTGTTATAGTCTTATGATTATTTATCACCTAAAAACATCAACAATTGACAGACTTATGATGAGTCAACTAATATTTGTGGCAAGATGGGTTGCAATTTGCATGAGCACAGGAATCATCCAAATAAATGAGCTAATGAATCCGTGGAAGTATTGTGAGATGCTTTCCAAGTGTCCATTTAAATTCCAAGGATTTTAAAGTACAATTTATAACCAACCAACCCCCATATATTCACAGTAAGAATTCCCCTTTTATCAGGTATAAAATTTTTCTGCTTTTTAAGGAGTTGTCAGAGTTTATTGTATACTCAAGAAAATAAGAAATGTTGTTTCATGAGATATTTGGTTATCTGATATTGCAATGCCCATGATAACTATCTGCAAAAAGACCATCATGAAAATAAGTGCAGCTTATTATTAACATCTAATACATGGGGGGAAGAGGTAGAGAATGCTTAAAAAAATTAATACCCTCTAAATATACATTGATACTCATTGACTTATTGAAAGGAGGACAATATGAATGTGTGTGAAAATATGTGAGAGAGTGTGTGTATGTATGATGGAAAATATGTTTGAGGAGTAAAGAATGAGGAAAACCAATGTCTTGCAGATTACAAAAATAACTTATACCAAGACATTATGAGCAATTTATTCAAGAAAAAAACCTGAAGATGCTAGAATTAATGAGTATTTAATAGCATTGCACATTAATAAAAATGAAATTGATTATACTTAACAGGAATGAAATTATTCCTCACTTGTGTGGAGTTGTTTCTGAATCAGCTGTCTATGTGTAGTCAGACCATGAATTTGTTAGAGCAAAGATTAAAAGTTCATAGAAAGCTAGAAGAGAAAATAAAAATAAGATAAATGTGAAATGTACTTAAAACATCACCAACCTGACATATTCAAACAAGCTATTAACACCCGAGAGAGAGAGAGAAGAGAGAGAGAGAGAGAGAGAGAGAGAGAGAGAGAGAGAAATGCAGGAAAGGATATAAAATTGAACCTCATGACTGCAACAAAAGGCAACAATCAAATACAAACCTGGGTGCTTTTTATATAAAATTATATGAGAATAATCTATAAACATATCAAGGATCAGCTTGGTGATGATATTATATGGGAGTAGTCTCAGGTATACAATTTTATAAAGGATGCATAAAATGTCCTATGGAAAAAAGGCAGAAAGACATTTCTTTACAACAATTCAATATAATTCCTCTGAGAACTTCATTATTTTTCACTATTCACTAAAACTATGAGACTAATAAGACCAGGAGACGTGGGTAGAAAAGATGGCAGAAATATGATAAAATTTCTGTGGTGCTTTCACATATATTTCTTCAGGGGACCCTTACAACAATCTTGTGAAGTAATAAATGAAAATATTATGGTCTCATTTTACAAGAGAAGAAACTATGGGTAAAAAAGGTTAAATGACCTACCTAAGGTCCCACTGCTAGTAATGAAACTAAGATTTGAAATGAATTCTTCAGGCTCCCAGTTCAACGATTTTTTTAACCTCAGTTTAGCTATTTACTTCAATTTGGAGATATATCAAGCAGCCTCAATTTAGTATTTACATATTGTACAATTCAAATGATCAGTGGTGTCAAACTCAAATAGAAATGGAGCCACTAAACTAAACATAAGGAACCCTAGTGCATATTGATATATAAAACAAATTATTAACGTCGTATTTTTATTTGTTTTGTTAAATATCTCTCAATACATCTTAACCTATTTGGGACTGCCTTCAGGGGAGGGTCATGTTTTTGACATCATTGATGTAGGCTTTATCTAAATATATTCATTCTGACAAGGATAAATAAATCAAGGACATGATAATCATTCTGATTCTGGTGTAAACCTTTCTTAATGAGAGACTTGTGAGAAGAAAAAAGATTTGTTATAGACTAACCATGAGGAAAGTCCAGCAGAAAGATTCAGAAAGCAATGCATGATGCTCTAAACTGGGTTAGAATGTTTATGTCTGCAAAAATTGTTTCTACTCATGGTGTGTCTATTTAAGTTCATTTTGTTGTTCAGTAGTGTCCGACTCTTCATGACCCCATTTAGAGTTTTCTTGGCAAAGATACTGGAGTGGTTTACCATTTCCTTTTCCAGTTGATTTTATAAATGAGGATATTGAGGCAAATAAGGTTAAGTGACTTGCCCAGGGTCACAAAGCTAGTAAGAGTCTGAGGCCACTTTTGAACTTAGGAAGAAGAGTCTTCCTGACTCTAGGCATGGCACTCTATCAGCTGAGTCACCGAGCTGCCCTACTGTTATGCATGCAACCTATGACTGCTGTGAGGCAATAACAAAATGATGTTCTTGGAGTAATTTGCCAACCTTAAAACTATATAGATGTAGGTCATTACTACTGAGCATGCCTTGGAAATGTAACTTGTCAAAAACGAGGATTTAAGTAATCGCTGAAGAATTTTTATTTTTTAGTGACAACTGAAAAAACTTTGAACTTTTCTGCTGAAAGCTATGAAATATTAAGAGACAGTTTGCAGAGGCTTCGAGACTACCGTAAGTATCCAAAGTGACTGTATCAAGTCTTGAGCTCCCCCCGCTTAAGTAGCAAAGGGCAAGGGGTCAAAATCTTTTCAACAGAGAAGAGAAAGGGCTGAAGCAGGACCCAGACAAGGTGGTTTTCTCTTTTTATTGTTTCTAAACAAATCCAAATGTGAGGCAGAACTGACTCTTGTGATGGATTTAGTTTCTCAAGACAGGGCAATCGCACTGGGCTTTCAGGCCATTTTCACTATGTGGTATAATATTCTATATACTCAGAACTCAGTGGTCCATGGCACTGATGAATTTCTTTCTTTTTTTTTGGAGGGGGGAAGGCAAGAAAGGCAAGTGGGGTTAAGTGACTTGCCCAAGTTCACACAGCTAGTAAGTGTGTCAAGTGTCTGAGTGACTCCAGGGCTGGTGCTCTATTCACTGTGTCACCTGTCTGTCCCCACACTGATTAATTTCAAAGATGAAAGAACTAATATTGTCTATCATTGAATACACGTTTCTGTATTCCAAGAAGACATAGAGCAATTTTAGTAGAAAATGTTCAGGAGGGTAGAATTTGTCAATGATTAGATATGTTTCTAAAGAGAATGTGATCCATCTTCTCCCATCTTTTTAATTTTCCCACTTCTTTTTTTTTTAACTTTAATTTCCATCTTTTGCTCTCGCACCAAGCATGACTACTCCACAAAGATCAGCAATGCTAGCAACAGGTGACTTTTGAGATTATGAAAAGACCACAAACATTTATATGTATTCCACTTTATAGTTAAAAAGCTTTCACGTGAACCACCTAAAGAAGAAATAGAGGACCATAAAGTACATGACTGTAAGTTCATAAACATGAGTAAGCATGATTCTCAATAGTAAATGGAAGTATTCTGGAAAGGCAAGGGTGATTGATTCAATTTATTTTTATAACTAGTTTTTCTTATAGCATTTGAAGGACTTTCAAACTTCAGAAATTATGATTTAAAAGAGAGGTAGCAATATCTCATAGAGAAATACCATTTGAGAAGGAAATTGGGAATCTCATTAATCATATACAAAATATACTCAAAATGGCATTTGTATTTTAAGAAGTAGAAAGTCAGACCTTGAGCAGCCTGGAAAATTTTTAATCTCTAAGTAGGGATTCCGTGTGTGTGTGTGTGTGTGTGTGTGTGTGTGTGTGTGTGTTGTGAACCCCATTGGCAGTATGGTGAAGCCAATGGACCCTTTCTCAAAATAATATTTTAAATGCATAACATAAAATCTATAAGATTACACAGGAAACCAATTATTTTGAAATAGTTATAAAAATATTAAAAGTTCCAAGTTCATAGACCCTCTGAAATCAGTGTGTACACTGTCTCTATGCCAAAGGGGTCTGCAGATGCTGGGTTAAGAACCCCTGATAGAGGAGCTTTGAGGGGACCTCAGGACCCTTAACATAGCTCTAAGAGCCCAAGGCTTTTGTATCACTGACTCAACTCTGACATTGCTCCAGTTGATTTCCAGAGTACATGGAATTCTTGCCATTTCAAATGGTATTATGTTGATTCAAATAAAATAAAACAATACCAAAAAATTCCCACTCTACAGTAATGATAATTAATTCCTTCTGCATATTTTATCCCTACATTCCCAGGAATCCCAAAGGAGGTCCTAGATTTGGAACTCCCGTAGCACAGCCCCTGAGAATCAGGAGAAAACAGATAGGAACAGGTAATCTAGGCACTCTTCCCCCAAATAAAATAAAATAAAGGATAGGGATAATGCAGTACGTCACCTGGTTTGTTTTTTTTTTTGAGAGACTTTAGCCAGTGGAACTATAAATCTTATCCTAAATCAACACCCCAAGTCAATGATATTCTCTTCTGTCAGCAAGGTTATTGTGTGGGTGATCATAGTGGACTCATTGCTCCTCCCACAGTAGTCAAAACCAGCACTTCTTAAACTGTGGGACATGACCGTGTAACTGAACTAAGTGGTCTTGAAAATTTTGGCAATAGTAAAAAGTTTCGAATATGCAACAATTGAAAATTAATTCAAAATCAAATGCATAAGAAATCCAAGGTGTTTCTGACAGCACTTGCCTGTGTTGCATCATACAACATCACTGCAGCTTTGGTTTGGAACACACAATTTGCGTGCTTTGTACAGCACATACTGTCATGTCATGCAATGCCAATGAATGTTGCCAGAAACACTTTGGCTCAGATTCGAGACTATTGTGCTGTGAACTGCAGTGTTTTTACTGTGCATACAAAATCATTAAATGAATTTTAGTGGGAGATCAGGACAGAATTTCCAATAATTTCTGAAATGTCTCTGAACATACTTCTGCCATTTTGTACTACGTATTTATGCGAAGCAGCGTTCTTAGCCTTGATGACTATAAAATTGAAATGTTGTTCAACTCTGAAAAAGTGAAGACCCTCTACATCCTACAATATCAAATATTCTTCTAAGATTTAATTCTTTATGTAAAAAATAAACATCTATCTCATTAGTGTGCAAATTTGCTTTCATTTTTAGCAAATGATAAAATTATATGTATACCAAAGAATCATTTTAAAATAAATTTCTTTGTGATTTATTATCATAAATATTTGATTTATATATATATTTTATATACCTCTTTACCTGGGTCACATAAAAATTTCTCAAGTAGAAAGGCATTATGAGCAGAAAAAGTTTAAGAAGCCCTGGTCTAAACTATACTATTCAGGAGTATTATAGACCTTCTAACTTAGGCAAAAGCAAATGAGGTAGAAAACTGCTGGGAGGGAAAAACAATATCATTCTAGATTTTGTTAGTATTAACCCCACATTCAGACAGAACCATATAGAGTAAGGTATACCTATATAATCCTTGCCTTATAGCCCAACACTTTGTCTCTGTGTACACCTAAAAATATATTACTTGAGCTATGAATAATCAATTTTCAAATGTTCCATATGCACATAACTGCTGATTACATGCTACCTTCTGTTCCACCTTGTGCTGTCCTCAGTCTGGACAATTCCCAGAATTGTCCTTTGTTTATGGAGATGCCTAGAGGCCACATTGAGATGTGTCTGACCCAACTTCCATTCCATCTTTCCATTTTCACGGGTATACCTATGGATGACTTCTTATCCTCATCCATTTACAGTTGATTCCATCTTAGGCAATCTCTTTTTCACATGAACATACACATGAATGTGGTTTTTCTGTGACTTTGAGATTTCCCCGTGACTAATAACAATGTTTGGAACATGAAATACAAGATATTAACATATTACTAATATTACTCTTTAGAATTATAAAAAGGGTCATATCAAGGCAATGACTTTCCTTTTTCCCTTTTTTCCATTTCTTGTCCAGTTGCCCTGTAAAATGTTCAATCTTTCTCTCATTTCCATTTCTCAGAGATCAAATGACAATAATGTATGTAAGACACTTTATAAAACTGAAAGTGCTATATAAATGTAAGCTATGATGATAATGATGATGATTCCTTTCACCTTTTCTTTGATCTACTTGTGAGTCAAAAAAGATTGTCATCCTAGGTTTTTAGTAGTTTTGGATGAAAATAAACTTCATCATCCTCTTCCTAGATAATGATTTGGGACCAAATGAAATCCCTGTCCTCACAAATCCAGATATACTTAATGAAGGTATGTAAAACTAACTCCATAATAATCAGAGAAGAAAAATCATAATAAAGTTTTTAAAACAAGAATATAGGTCTTAAATAGTCAAAATCCTACATATATAATGAACAAATTCATTAGAGAAGGGTGGCAAAAATCATTTAAAAAACACTTTAACAGAATGCTTGGAGAATTTGTTATTACTACAATTCTAAGTCTGTAAATTAGAGGTCATTTCACCGTCAAATTTGGTTGAAAAGGCATTTTATTGGTTTTTATATGAGTATTTCAATAACATAATTTTCACTAGTTAATTTCTATTCAGTTCAACCATTTACCAAGTTTCTACTTTATACAAGTTTTGTACTCAATGTTGAGGGCATATAAATGAAATAACACAATTCCAGACCTAATAATCTAATTAAGAAAGATAATATGATGAATAGAAACATGACCTTAGGGGCAGAAAGATGGCGCAGTGAATAGAGCACCAGCCCTGGAATCAGGAGGACCTGGGTTCAGATCCAGCCTCAGACACTTAACACACACAAAAACTAGCCGTGTGACCTTGGGCAAGTCACTTAACCCCAACTGCCCTCCAAAAAGCAAAAAAAAAAGAAAAGAAAAAACCTTTAAGTCAGGAAAACCTAGTTCAAGTCCCACCTCTGACACATTCTGACTATATGTTCCTAAAGTTTCTAACTCTGTTTTTGTTGTTTTTGAGTCATTTCAACCATGTTCAACTCTTCATGACATCATTTGGGAGTTTTCTTGGCAGAGATACTGGAGTACTTTGCCATTTCTTTCCCTAGCTCCTTTTACAGATGATGAAACTGAGGCAAACAGTATTAAGTGGCTTGCCCAAGGTCACACAGCTAATAAGTGTCTGAGGCTGGATTTAAACTCATGAATATGAATCTTCCTGATTTGCATCCCAGTGATCTATCCACTGCACCACCTAGCTGCCCCGCAACTTCTTTGCACCCTGGGCAACTAAGACTCTAAGTTGTAGAAAAGGTGCTGACCTTTTTTGGTAGAGAAAATTCCTCATCAAGAGCTCAATACATAGATGAAATGTGAAATCACAGGTCTAGTATACACACACACACACACAGACACACACACACTCCATGTACACATGCACACAGGTACACATACCTGCATATATGTGCACACACATATGTATATAAAATATAAACATATAAGTGTGTGTATATTTATAGATGCATATATCTGTACTACATATCTATGCATTATATATTTGTATATATATATATGTGTGTGTGTGTGTGTGTGTGTGCATACACACACACATACACTCTCCTACACAATTATAGAGAAGGTACAAGGTGATTAGTGCTAAGAACAAAAGACAAAGTCCTATGAGAACTATGAGAAGGGAAAGATCACTTTCAGCTGGCAGCATAGAAGGGAACTCAGAAGTTAAGCACACCAAGTCTCTCATTTTGTGAGCACAGAGAGGTCACATTAAAGTCACATGGGCAGGATTTTGCTCTAGATCCTCTGACTCCAGAGCCAGTGATTTTTCCATTTTACGAAATTTTCATTGATGAGGTGGTACCAAAATTGGACCTTAGAGAAAAAGAATTTCAGATAAGAGATAGGGGTTCTTTTTGTTGAACGAGCTTATCCTTATTTATAATTATAGGACTGTAGGATTAAGAGCTTTAAGGAAACTGAGAGATCATCTGGCCCAACCTCATAATTTTACAGATAAAAAGCTGAGGACCTGAAAAAAGTTAAGTACCTCACCCAGATTCACACAAAGTAAGTAGAAAAGCTGGGGTTTGAACCCACACCTTCCGACTCCAAGTCAATTGTTCTCTCTACTAGGAAAGAATAGACAGTTGTTTGGCATTTCTTGAGGTATTTGGATCTGCCTTGATCAGAAATCAGATTTTCTACAGTTAATGCAAATTAGACTAGGAAAAAATGTTTCTAAAATGTGGTAATTGTTAAAGAATTCGAATATTTTAACACTGCTAAAGTATGAGTAACATGATTTTTTCTCTTTCTACCAGAAATTTAATGGAACCAAGTCTTTTGATTATATTATCTTATATTTTTAACAGAAGAAAGAAATCATGATCTTGAAAGGAGTCGATCCTGGAACCAGTTAAATGAGGGTAAACATATACAGTGAAGTATCTGAGACAGTTCTTGTAAATAAGCCAACAAAACTAATTTCTAGCTCATGAAAACTGACATTTCTATAAACCCCACTAATTCCATGAGTATAGAGGCCAAAACTTCTGTTATTATTCCTTTGTATAAAAGAAGATAAGCTTGTAAAGCATTATATTAAATGGGGACTCATTACCCGATGGGGCCAGAAAGAATAACATCTTTCTAGAAGAAGTATACTTTAGTCATTGCCTTAAAGTCTTTCTTAATTCCATGGGGGGGGGGGGGCAGCAATTTTTCTGTGAACCTTTTATGTAAGGAAAGAGGAGAGAATACATGGATGGATCGATAGGTGCACATATAATACACATACACATTCATATAAAAATTTTAAAGGAAGATGATGCTTTAATTTGCAACTCTTTGTTTATTAATTTAACAGGGTCAAAAGAACTGCCCAAGAAACCAAAAAATAATGAAATGGAAAAGGATGTGAAAGTATTTAATGATACAAATGATTTACCAGCTCCAAGTAAGAATAAAACATTCAAGATGAACATCTAAGTAAATAACTATCAGACCATGTGCTCATTTCAATGTTTTGCATATTAATGTTATTTACTATAGTGGGACAGAGTATGCCAGGTTTTAGTGCCCTACAGGGCATTCACAGCATCAAAACAGCTAGGAGTAGTAGATAAAAATCTTTTTCAGGTTTCTTCAGAACTTTCTGGTTTGAAATTCCTATGCCTGGTTCAGGCAAACAAAAGTATATATTTGGGGGCAGAGGAATTATTTGGAAAATGATGGATATAATGGATATAATGACTCCATTATGCCATTCTATCTTTAACGAAGAGACAACAAGCCTCTTGTTGTTGTTCAATCATGCCTGACTCTTCATGACCCTATTCTGAGTTTTTCTTGGCAAAGATACTGGAATGATTTGCCATTTTCTTCTCAAGTTCATTCTACAGATGAAGATCTGAGGCAGACAGGATTAAGTGACTTGCCCAGAGTCACACAGCTAGTATCTGAGGCCACATTTGAACTCAGGTTTTTGTGGCTCTAGGGTTGGTGTTTTATCCACTACACCACCTAACTGCCCATTCATGGGGAAGTATTGCTCAGGAATACTGAAATCTGGTAGGATGGGGCTCCTAAATAGAATATAGCTCAGCAATCTTTAGTCAAAAGGTACAGAAGAAATGAAAGGTGGCAGAGAAACATTACATTTAAAGAAATACAGGAACTAGAAGGAGAAAGAATGGTGGAAAGAATTTAGGTGAGAAGCACCAGAAGGAAATGAAATACAAAAAAGAAATGAGGGAGAATGTCAATGCATCTGTCTTAGTATAAAATTTATTGAAGAAATGGGTTGTTGTTTTTTTTTTTTTGCTTTTTTTCCTTTTTGGAGGGGAAGGTAGGACAGTTGAGGTTAAGTGACTTGCCCAAGGTCACATGGCTAGTTTTTGTGTGTGTGTGTGTGTGTGTTAAGTGTCTGAGGTCAGATTTGAACTCAGGTCCTCCTAAATCCAGTGCTATATTCACAGTGCCACCTAGCTGCCCCTGAAATGAATCTTTTTAAAGATGGTCTACATAGCAATATCATATAAATCTGCATAGTGTCTAGAACCCTTGCTGTTGTTGTTCATCCTTTGTTCTGAAATAATTCTACTGTACTGTCTTGCTCAGACCATATATGGAATAATAGGTTCAGTGATAGGTGCCACATTTTTTAAAAGAAAGTCATTGATAAGCTGGAGAGTGTATTAAAGAGAGTATCCAGAAAGAAGAGGGACCTCAAGACCGTGTCATATAATTTGTTGCAACAGCAACAAGGATTTAGGGAGAAGACAAAGACTGGGTGGAGGGCAGGAAGAGAACATGAGAGCTGTCATGTAGAAGAGGGGATAGACTTTCTATGTGAGCCCAGAGGGCAGAATAGATAAAACAGAAGTTTCTGAGAGGTGTATTTTTAGGTTTCAATGTAAGGAAACAATAAAAATTCAAGCCATCCAAAAATGGAAGAAAACTACATTAGGAAGTAGTGAGTTATCTTTAACTAGAGATCTTCATGAGAAGGTTTGGTAATCACTTATTGGGAATGTTGTAGAGGGCATTTCTATTCAAATATCTACTGAACCTCTGAATTTCCTTACAAATCTGAGGTTTTTTTTCTGATTCTATGACTATTTAAAGATTACCTTGCTGAAGGTTCAAACATACCTAGCCTTGCATTTGTTATATATCAGCTCCAAAAGAAGATCTTCATATATGTATATAGTTTATAAAAATATTTGGGATTTTATGTAGGCACAAAATAATCCTATTCATTCATTCTTTTTAACGTGGGGGTGGGGGGGTGGGAGGGCAGCACTTAAGAGCACAGTGACTAGTGAATAGAGCCCTGAGCCTTGAGTCAGAAAAATCTGAGTTTAAATCCAACCTCAGGTACTAGCTAGTTGTGTGACCTTGGGCAAGTCACATAATCTGTCTACTTTAGTTTCCTCAGCTGTAAAGTGAGGATAATAACAGCACCTACTTCACAGGATTATTGTGAAAAATCAGATGAGTTATAATTTAAGGCAGTTGTGTGGAGCTGTGCAGAGAAGCTTGAGGATGTTTCAGTTGTCAATTACACATACGTAAAGGTGAGAGATTGTATACAAAAGTGAAGTTCACATAAAATATAATCTGGGAATCATTTTACCCAGATGCCATAGAACTTTAAACAAAACGACAAGGGGAGAGTGAGAATGAGAGAGAGGAGAGAGATATGGAGAGAAGGAGAGGGAAAGGGGAAGGAGGAAGAAAGAAAGGAAGATGGTGAAAGGGTGAGGAAAAGAAAACTGCAGCAACTGGGAAAGGAAACTTTTTAGGATGATGATAAAATGTTAAAGTATAAATTAATAATTTAGCTTTGGATTAAAAATTCTTCAAAATTCTAACATCCATCTTTTTAATTCTCTCTGAGATGTTTAATTGACCAGCAAGGTATATGAAATTTTAGATTAGTAGAACATTGTTTAGATGTGAGATACTGAACAAAGCTTGAAAGATGAAACTCCTAAGAAATTGCTTATAATTCTGGTACTTTTATTCAAAGATTATATTAGTGCCAAGACTGTTTCCATTATGTTGCTATAAATTGTTACCTTTGACCAAAAAACTTGCCTTGTAAAGAAAATAATAACTAATGGACAACATTGTTTTCTCTCAGAAAACATTATAGGACAACTTATTTTAATGTAAATTATTTTGCTACTTCTAAAACAAATATTTTCTAGGTCAGAATAGGATCTGAGAGAGAGAGGACTACAGGCACTTCTTTCCCTTGGTTTGTAGACTGGGTTCTTAAAAGTGAGTTATTTTTTTAATACCAGAACATGGGGAAAGAGGAAAATGTCACTCCTTGTTCCCTAATTAATAGGTTCCAGATTAGATTGGTTGTCAGATGACAATGGTTCACATCTTGACTCCATTACTTTTTTCTTCCTGTGTGATGTTTACCTTTCTGTTATCTGTCTCTAAAAGAAGATGGAGCTAGATAATTTTTCTTTTAATAAAAAACCTTATTGATGTTCTTTTGTTTTTACATCACCTTTATTTTCCAACATATCCCTACCAGCTTCCTTACTGAGACCCACCTTTTATAAGCAAAAATTATGAATTATATAATTTCTAAGCGTTCTCCTATCTCTAAGTCATATGAACCTAGAAGATACCCAATTTAAATCTCCTTAGCTTTTTATTTTGAGCTAGCACTCTGTATATTCAATCTAATAATGCTTTGTTTCATTAAATCAACAATTTTCAAAGATAAAAAATAAGTTTAGAATTGGATAAAAATATTTTCATTAACATAAGCTAAGAGTAACCCCCCCAAAAAAAACCTTGAAAATCCTAGCAAAGAGGAGGTTTACCATTGAGAAAATGTTTTTAAACATAACTAGTAAAATAATCCAATCTTGAAGCATGGTGATTTTGGTATTCTTCTGATACAGCTCAACTCAGGAAACGTTGTTTAAGGCTGTTTATATCTAAGAACTGTGCAAGGCCTGGAGATAAGAGGACCCAAAAGAAATAGTCCCTAACCTCAAGGAACTTACAATTTACCATGGAAAAGAGAAATAAGTTTTAAGGTTTAGATCTTGAAGTAACCTCTAATGAGTCCAACAATATTATTTTGAAAATTAGGTGACTTGTCCAAAAAACACACAAGTATTAAGTAAAAGAACTAGCTGATATCTACTAGGTTAAATGGCTAACATTGGGGAGGCCTCAGAGATTGATGATGAAATATTCAAGAGTACTAATTTATCAAAGTCTTTGCGGTTAAAAAAAAAAAAAACCCTCCCTAAAAGTAAGATTTCTTCTTTCTCTCTTTTGGACCATGTCAATTATGTGTAAGTTAACCAATGTTTCAGTAAATGTTGTTCTTTTGTTTATTGTGTGTGACACAGGCTTCTAATATTATGGTGCCTTAACCAGCCCCCCTAGGTGTTCACCATAGGTCAGTCCATTATAAAAGGTTTTTGTTCAGACCTGAGAAAAAATTCTGTTCTGAATTTTTTTTAAGATTTTACTCTTTTGGTGTGACAGTATTAAAGTAACTCACATAACTAATTACTTTTGTCTAATTTCTTTTTATTGTCTCTAAGTTTCTGACATCCCTAATGACAATGTTACCCAACTACTACACAGAGAAGACATAAAGATAAAATTAATGCTGGGTATATCATTGTTGACGCTCATCTTTTTCTTAATCTTCATGTGTATTAGTTGTTTCACTTTCTCCCGAAGGCAAAATAAGAGGTAAGTTTTCATAACTCTGGATATAGTCCCTTAGTGCATTCCAGGCACAGTGTTATGCACAGAGAATATAGTCCATGCCTTAAAGGATTTTGCATTTTAATGGGGGGAAGCATTTTAAAGGGAAGTTAGAAAGGGAGAAGGCCTGGGAGGGAGGATAAAGAGACTTGGTATGGAGATGAACAGAAAGTGATTTGAAGACTGGGACATATTCATAAGAAGACCAGGGCCCAGCTTTCCAGGAAATAGAACTCAGAGTTCCTTGGAGAGGGGTGGGGAGGACAGAGGATAATGGCCAAAATGCTTTGTTTCATTAAATTAATAATTTTCAAAAAGAAAAAAATAATCTTCTCTCTTGGGCTGTGGCATCCAGAAGCAATGTTATTCAGAGTATTTTAAGAGTTCAGGTTACAGTTGAGTGAGCAGAGAAACAAACTCCAGACAGACATGAATGGATACAGAAAGGGATACTCTCAAAGGAAGAAGCAATTTTGAGGAAAGGATCCTCTTTCAGCAGATAAGAGCAGTTTTATGGAGAGGTGTAGATCCTGGAAACCTGGCTAGCAACCCATCCAGCAGATATATTGTACCTACAGGATACATGAGGACTCTTGAAAGGACTTCCACACTCTTGTACCAGGAGTTGCCTTTGTCACACATAAGTGTTACTCTTTTACTCACTTTTGTTAGACTCCAATTTTGAACCTATTCTTCCTAGGGGTTCCCACCTGTTCCAAGAATCTGTTTTCTTGTTTGTTTTCTTTCTAAGTTAGTGCCAGTTTATTTGAGATAATTTTTTATGATTGAAAACTTTGGCATTAATATTGATTGTATTCTTGTATCCACTATGAATATAGAAGCTAATATAAACACAACATATTTGCATCTGTAGAATATTGATACCTAGCAATTCACTTAGAACACAAGAAGCAGGAATTCATACATGTTTTTTGTTTGTTTATTTTCGGCTTTTAAGTAGAATCAGACCGGTTTTTTCATTTAAGTCCAGAAAATTTGAGAGCCATACGGATTGCTGATTGGCTTAGAAACCCTGAATAATCAATCCCAAGTGCTTAATACCAATTTGGAAGCCCCCTGACTGACCTGATAATGGATAAGTTCCGACCTCTAGTTGGATTCTGTACATGTTTCAGGAAGCCATAGAGATATTTATGCTCTATGTCCAGGAGACTTTTCATCCCACTAGGACTTATCCTGGTCTACTACATCAAATAGGTCCAAAGCGGAGGAGCCCCATAAGCTGAGTGGCTCAGCTTCCTTGAGTCCAGTGAGACCTGTGTTGTTACATAAGCACCAAAACAAGGCAGTTTGGTTTCTTTTTATTTTCTGAATTAAATTTTATGTTTATTTTTAGTTTACATCATTCATTTCCATAAGATTTTGAGTTATAAATTTTCTCCCCATCTTTCCCCTACTCACCATGCCAAAAGAGCAATCCCACTGTACACCCCCTCCCTGAATCTGACCTCTCCTGTATTGTCCCCCATACCACCTCTGACTTTCTGGTAGGGCAAGATGGATCGCTATTCCCCAGTGCCTGTATATCTTATTTCCCAGTTGCATGTAAAAAAAGTAATAATAATATGTATATTTTTAAACATTTCATTTTAAAACTTTGAATTCCAGATTCTTTCCCTTCCTCCCTCCTCACCCACCCTTACTGGAAAAATAAGCAATTGAATATAGGTTGTACATGTAAAGCTATACAAAACATTTCCATAGTGGATATATTGTGAAAGACTGACTATATTTCCCTGCATCCTATCCCACTCCCCACTTGTTCTATTCTCTAATTTGATCCTGTCCCTTTCAAAAGTGCATGCTTCCAACTTCCCTCCCCCTCAACATGCCCTACCCTTCATCATCCACCCTCTCATCCCCTTCTTCCCTACTCTCCTACAGGGTGAGATACCCTATTTAGTGTGTATGTCATTCCCTCCCTAAGCCAAATTCAAGGAGAGTAAGGTTGACATTCCTTTTTGCCTTCCTGTTCTTCCCCTCCATTGTAACAGTTTTCCCTTGCCTCTTCTATATGAGATAATTTACCCCATTCTGTCTCTCCCCATCTCCTCCCATTATATTCCTCTCTCACTTCTCAATTTCACCTTTTAAGTACCATCCCTTCCTATTCAATTGGTCCTGTGCATTCTGTTTATGTATACACACTCACATATGTATTCATACGCCCGTATACTCTCCTATATAGACATATATATATATATATATATGTATGCATGTGTGTATACATTTATATTCCCTTCAACTATTCTCATACTGAGAAAAGTTTCATAAGTTACAATTATCGTTTTTCCATGTAGGAATGTAAACACTTCATCTTTAATAAATTCCTTCTGATTTCTTTTCCCTGTTTACCTTCTCATGCTTCTTGTATCTGAATGTCAAATTTTCTATTCAACTCTTGTTTTTTCATTGTGAATGCTTGAAAGTCCTCTATTCCATTGACCATATTTTTCCCTGAAACATGATACTAAGTTTTGCTATGTAGGTGATTCTTGGCTTTAATATCAGCTCCTTTGACCTCCAGAATATCATATTCCAAGCCCTTTGATCCCTCAATGTAGAGGCTGCCAGATCCTGTGTTATCCTGATTGTGTTTCCACAATATTCTAATTATTTCTTCCTGGCTACCTGTAATATTTTCTCCTTGATCTGGGAACTCTGGAACCTGGCTATAATATTCCTAGGAGTTTTCTTTTGGGATCTTTTTCAGGAGGTGATCAGTGGATTCTTTTAACCTCTAGAACTTTAGATTCTTTCAACCTTTAGAACCCTCTGGTTCTAAAACATTGGCAATTTTCCTTGAGAATTTCTTGAAGGATAATTTCTAAATTCTTTTTTGATTGCGGATTTCAGGCAGTTCAATAATTTTTAAATTATCTCTCCTGGATCTATTTTCCAGGTCAGTGACTTTTCCAATGAGATATTTCACATTGTCTTCTATTTTTTTCATTTGTTTGCATCTGTACAATAGTATCTTGATCTCTCATAAAGTCACTAGCTTCCATTTGCCCCAATCTAATTCTTTTTTTTTCTTTTTGGAGGGCACTTGGGGTTAAGTAACTTGCCCAAGGTCACATGGCTAGGTTTTTGTTTGTGTATGTGTGTTAAGTGTCTGAGGCCAGATCTGAACTCAGGTCCTTCTGACTCCAGGGCCGACACTCTACTCACTGCGCTACCTAGCCACCCCAAGCCCTAATCTAATTCTAAAGGAATTATTCTCTTCTGTGAGCTTTTGAAATTCTTTTTCCATCTGGCAAATTTTAAGGCATTCTTCTCCTCATTGGCTTTTTGAGCCTCTTTTGCCATTTGAGTTAGTCTATTTTTAAGGTGTTATTTTCTTCAGTCAGGTTGTTGACTCTCTTTTCATTATTTTCTTGCTTCATTCTTATTTCTCTTCTCAATTTTTCCTCCACTTCTCTCATTTGATTTTTAAAATCCTTCTTAAGCTCCTCTATGGCCTGTAACCAATTCATATTTTTCTTGGAAGCTTTTGGTGCAGTAATTCTGACTTCTTTGTCTTCCTCCTGTTCCATGCTTTGATCCCTTTTGTCCCTAAAATAGGGGTCTAAAGTCAGATTGCTGAGCTTGATTTTCTTCCTTTGCTTGCTCATGTTGCCACTCAATTACTTGACTTTTGAACTTTTTGCCACAGTAGAACTCTGGATCCAGAGAGGGGAGCTTTGTCCCAAATCGATGGGGTTTTATCAGCTGCTGGAGCTATTAGTTGGGTTCCCTCTCTGAAGCCTCCACACTCTCTGGCTCACTAGTCATGCACCCCAGGAGCTCCACCCTAGACAGTGATCCAGATCCAAGCAGGTTAAAGCAAGAGCTATTACCCCTCAGACTGGTCTCTTGGTCCCCCTACAATCTGCAGGCCAGGAACTCTGAAGCAGCCACACAATCACCACACCTCAGCCACTTCTTCCTCTGGGGGCAGAGGCTGGACAGCACTCCTGAACTCCCTGTTCCCAAAGTCCACTGACTTCTCACTTTGTCTTTGGCATTTATGGATTGATAATTTTGGAAACTGCCACAGATGCTGGTGATTTACTCTCCCAACATCCCTCTAGCCACGGCTGGTTGGGGTGCCCTGAGTCTAAAACCTCAGGCTCATGGGGGGCTGGGCTCAGCTCCCAGAGTGTTGCAATGGCCTCTTCCTACCTGCCTGCCAGGCTGTCTTCAGCTGGAAGTTAGTTTTTCTCTGTCATTTTGTGGATTCTGTAGCACTAAAGTTTGTTTACAGTCATTTTTTACATGCGTTGTAAAGTGGGAGCCATGTGCAAGTCCTGTTTCTACTCTGACATCTTGGATCCAACAATTATTTTCTCACCTGAATTGTGAGTAGCTGATTTCAAATTGACTCCTTAATCCCTATTAGAAAAGTACTGTATATTCTTGGAGCTCTGTAGGGATCAGGATTTCCCTTTAAGAGGGGAAGTTTGAACTCCCCCCCTCCTTTTTTGAAATAAATTTATTTATTTTTTAGTTTTCAACATTCACTTCCACAAGATTTTGAGTTACAAATTTTCCCTCCATCTCTTCCCTACCCACTCACCCCAATATAGCAAACATACTCAATACCTCTACCCCAATTTGTCCTCTCTTGTGTCCTCCTGCCACCTCCCTTACTTTCTTGTAAGGCAAGATGGATTTCTATGCCCCACTACCTGTATATCTTATTTCCCAGTAGCATGTAAAAAACAATTTTTAACATTTGTTTTTAAAACTTTGATTTCCAGATTCTTTCCCTTCTTCTCTCCTCACCTACCCCCACTGGGAAGACAAGCAATTCAATATAGGTTGTACATGTGTAATTACACAAAATATTTTCATAGTAGTTATATGGTGAAAGACTATATTTCCCTCCATCTCATCCCACCCCTATTTATTCTATTTTTCCTTTCTCTCTCTCTCTTTTTAAAAGTGTTTGCTTCTGTCTACCCCCTCTCCCAATCTGCCCTCCCTTATATCATCCCCCCTCTTATCCCCTTCCTCCCTACTTTCTTATAGAGTAAAATACCCAATTGAGTATGTATGTTTTTTCCCTCCTTAAGCCAAATCCAATGAGAGTGAGGTTGACTCATTCCCTTTCACCTTTCTGCTCTTCCCTTCCATTGTAACAGTTTTCTCTTGTCTCTTTTATATAAGATAATTTACCTTATTTTGTCTTTTCTTTTCTCTTTTTTTCAATATATTGCTCTCTCACCTCTTAATTTTATTTTTAGATATAATCCCTTCATATTCAACTCATTCTGTACACACACACACACACACACACACACACACACACACACACACAGAGTCCCTTCAACTGTCCTCATACTGAGAAAAGTCTCATGAGTTACAATTATCATTTTTCCATGTAGGAATGTAAACACTTCATCTTTATTAAGTTCCTTCTGATTTCCTTTTCCTATTTACCTTCTCATGCTTCTCTTGCTTCTTGCAGTTGAAAGTCAAATTTTCAGTTCAGCTCTGGTTTTTTCATCAAGAATGCTTAAACATCCTCTATTTCATTGAATGACCATATTTCCCCAAAAAATATTATACTCAGTTTTGCTGGGTAGGTGATTCTTGGTTTTAATCCTAGCTCCTTTGACCTCCAGAATATCATATTCTAAGCCCTTCAATCCCTTGATGTAGTAGCTGCTAGATCTTTGTCATCCTGATTATGTTTCCAGAATACTCAAATTGTTTCTTCCTGACTGCTTGTAATATTTTCTCCTTGACCTGGGAACTCTGGAATTTGGCTATGATATTCCTAGGAGTTTTCTTTTGGGGATGTTTTTCAAGAGGCAATCAGTGAATTTCTATTTTGACCCCTGGTTCTAGAATATCAGGGTAATTTTCCTTGAGAATTTCTTGAAAGATGATGTCTAGGCTTCTTTTTTTATCATGGCTTTCAGGTAATCCAATAATTTTTAAATGATCTCTCCTGAATCTATTTTCCAGGAGAGTGCTTTTTCCCATGAGACATTTCACATTGCCTTCTACTCTTTCATTTGTTTAGATCTGTTTTATAGTATCTTGATTTCTCCTAGTCATTAGCTTCCATTTGCTCCTATCTAATTTTGAAGATATTATTCTCTTCAGTGAGTTTTTGAAATTCCTTTTCCATCTGGCAAATTCAGCTTTTTAAGGCATTCTCCTCAGTGGCTTTTTGGACCTCTTCTGCCATTTGAGTTTAACTACTTTTAAGGTATTATTCTCTTCAGTCAGACTATTGACTTGTTTTTCATTATTTTCTTGCATCATTCTCATTTCTCTTCCAAATTTTTCCTGTACTTCTTTTACTAGATTTTTAAAATTCTTCTTGAGCTCCTCCATGGCCTGTGACCATATTTTTCTTGGAGGCTTTTGATGCAGGAGTTTTGACTTTGTTGTCTTCTTCTAGTTCTATGTTTTGATCCTCTTTGTCCCCCAAAAAGGACTGTATAATCTGATCAAGCTTCCTTTGTTTGCTCATCTTGCCAGCCAGTTACTTGACTCTTGAGCTCTTTGTCATGGTAGAACTCTGCTTCCAGAGTGGAGAGTGCTGTGTCCCAAATTTCTGGGGTTTTGTGCAGCTGTTGTCAGAGTTTTTTCCAGGCACCTGCTTCAGAACTGTGAGGAGAATTTTCTTTCCACAGTCTCAACAAGCTCTGCCACACTAGCACTCCTCACTGCAGGACCACTACCCAAGACTGCGACCCAGATCCAAGCAGGGTAAAGTGGGAGAATCCTGCCTCAGTGCCAGCAGAGAGATTCCTGCAAATGCTCTCTGGGCAGTCCCTTGGTTCCCCTACAATCTGTAGGTCAGGAGCCTGAAGCAGCAGTAGTGGCAGCAGTTGGGTCTTCTATTCTCAGTAAGCGGCAGGGGTCACACTGTGCTCTTCTCTCACCCAGTTCTAACAGAGTTTCATACTGACTTTTTACTTTCTCTTTGACCTTTATGGGTTGAGAAATATGAAAACCACCACAGCTATCAGTGATTCACTCTCCTGAAGTCTGCTCCACCCAGTCTGTGCTACAGGTCTGGACTTGTGGGGCTCATGTGGGACTACACTTGGCTCCCAGCCTGGTGTGATAGACCCTTCCTGTCAGCCTACCAGGCTGCCTTCAGCAAGAGATTTATTTCTCTTTATCACTTTGTGGGTTCTGTAGCTCTAAAATTTGTTTAGAGTCATATTTTACAGGTATTGGAAGTGGTTGGAGTGGGACCTCAAGCAAGTTCCTGCTTTTTTTTCTGCCATCCTGGCTGCACCCCTTCCCCCGTATTCTTTTACTTATTGTCTTTGGGCAGGGGAAGTCCTTTGCAATTACAATGATAAGGCAATAACCTTTGAAAATTTTGCAAAATGATGTCTGCTTGTTAAAACTCTGTAACAATGAGTTTGGATAAGAGTATAATCTCCAGATCCACAAGTAGTGATAGACCTGTATCCTTGTGAAAGAATGTTAATTTCTAGATAATTTGTGAGCTGTGCCACAGGGACTTTGCTAGAAATGCTCTAGGTAATTTATTTGGTAATAGTAAATGTTTAAGTGAGAGGAGTGTAAGGCTTCCTTCTCCCAACCCTGGTTAATATAGTCATAAAATGCCTAGAATGTAAACAAAATGTCAACATGGTTTTAAACATATGATAAATATGTGTCTGTGCTTGTTTAGTGTGTATGAACACTTTTCTCAGACAGAAGCAAAATTTGGACAATCAAGATATAAAATAATTAAGCCTTAGGAAAAGAAATCAGTTCCAATAGAATGAAGGAGATACATGTGGGGCAGGGGGTTTGCACTCTCCCTTCCCCACCAAGCCTGGCATCCAGAAGTTTGAGATTTCATAAGTTCAAAAGAATGTGAGACACAGCTGAAACACTTCAGACAGATTTGGATACAAAGTGAGAGTCATTCTAAGGAGGAAAGATCTTCATGAAACAGGGCCTTTGGCATTAGAGAAAAGGGGTGACTATAACGAATAGAGACTAGGAAACTGGGTCAGCAATTCAACCGGTAGAGATGCTAAACTGTTGGAAGATTTTGTGTAGCGAAGAAAAGTCTCCCACTCCCTGATAGAAGTTGTTAGAGATACCTCTGTTACGTATGTATGCATCACTATCATAATAGTCTCAAGGTTAAGCCTTTTCTTCCTATGTTTTATACATGTATTTGTGGAAGACTGCATACCAGATTAATGGGGGCGGGGAGGGAGAGAATATTTGTAGCTATCATTTTTACTTTGGCAAATGCTTTTGTTAAGTAGACATCCCTTAGAGTACCCAGGGTGCAGCCTGTGAGAGCAAGGTGACCGAGCTGGGGAGTTATTTGAAGAATTTTTTTTTAAATTTTCTCCTATTAATCTTTATTCCTTGGGATTCAAGGCCATTTTTCCTAGTTCGAAGGTTATTAAGATGACTGAAAACTGTCATATTACAGAGATAAGAAGAAAAAGAGGAGATAGGGCTTCCCAAAATAATTTAACTTGCTTCATTTCTGGAAGAATCCCCTTTGCTCTGTTTGGATATCTTTGTGGCATATAAATCTCCTCCTCTCAATTTACCCACTGTAAACTCTCAACTTGAAAACTTAAGGGAAACTTAAGGGCTAGGTGGCACAGTGAACAGAGCACTGGCCCTGGAGTCAGGAGGACCTGAGTTCAAATTTGGCCTCAGACACTTAATACAAAAACTAGCCATGTGACCTTGGGCAAGTCACTTAACATCATCATCCAAAAAGCAAAACAAAACATTGGAAACTTAACTTCTTATATGTAATTAAGTTTGTTTGACTTAAGTAAAGGTCTGTGTGATTTTTATGGCCTGTGAGGAGAGGATTATGAGACTATATATTAAAAAGATATTTATCTGCTTCTCTGATGTAATTTTTGTTTATAAAAAGCTTTGTTGGAATCCTCATCTTTGTTCAGTTATCTTTTTTGAGCCCTGAATGTATTCTTTTTTTTTTTTTAAGGCAATTGGGGTTAAGTAACTTGCCCAAGGTCACATGGCTAGGTTTTTGTTTGTGTGTGTTAAGTGTCTGAGGCCGGATCCGAACTCAGGTCCTTCTGACTCCAGGGCCGGCATGCTACTCACTGCGCACCTAGTCGCCCCACCTGAATGTATTCTTAAAAGCATAATCAAGCCTCGGTTTTAACATCTGGAATCCCTATGTTATGATGGAATTTTTTGGCAGAAGTTACCTATCACATGAACTCTGTGAGAATATTTTTCCTGTAATAGGGTGCTCTCTATGGTTTAGGGGGGTGTTATTTACCCAAAGTCTCATTAGTAGGAGCTAAACTCTGGTCTTCTAAGCCCTGAGGCCATTCTCTTTTCCTGCCTTCCTTTCAAATGATACCTCTTTTGACATGTATGTATAACATATAAATATGATTTTAAAAATACACAGTGTTCTTTCATCCTGAAAGATCCTTCATGTTTCAGATTGTTTTTTTGTTAATAATTTTTTTTTCCTTTTTTGATGCCTATGAACAAGTTGAATTTGGATTTCATTTCCTTTGGTGTTCTAGGTGGCAGGCTGATTCGAATTTTCATCTTATTTTTAATAATTCTGGAAAATCTCATTCTATTTCCTGAAATCTGACACAAATTTTCTAAACATTTTTCAGAGACCCAGCATTCTCAAGTTATCTCTCTGGTTCTGTCTTCTTGTTTTATTTCCTTTTATTTTCTTTTTGCAGGGGGAAAGGCAGGGAAATTGGCATTAAGTGGCTTGCCCAAGGTTACATGGCTAGTAAGTATTAAGTGCCTGAAACTAGATTTGAGCTCAGGTCGAGCTGATTCCAGGGCCAGTGCTCTAATTACTGTGCCACCTAGCTACCCCCTTATTACCTTTTTTAAAAGAATTCTCAAATGTTCATCTAGTTTGCATTTTATTATGAGTTTATTTTCTATTTTTATGTCACTTGTACTATTTTCTCATTCACCAAACATCTTAGCAAATATGTAGCTTTATTAATATACTTTATTTATTATTCCAAATTGTTGCATGATTTTTCCCTTGTTCCTCCTTTACTATTTTCAATTCCATCCTTGTTGATGACAAATCTGTTACTGTTTCTATTAAATTTATTATCAAATAATAGATACAATTTCTATTCTGGAGCCTTTTCTTGTATTTTCATTTTTTTTTCTTTTTAGATTTTTCTTCTTGATTTTTTTTAATCCATAATGTTTATTCGTTGTGTTGGAGCTTAAGATATTTTTGTTTTCTAATCTTTCTCTTCTGTGAAAAGAAATTTTTCATGAAGACTTTGTTATCATTATTCTTTTAGTTTATTTGCATTTTGAGGGGTTATAGGATTATAGATCTAGAGTTTAAAGGGACCTTATAGTTCAAGTAGTCCAATACCCCATTTTATAGATGAGTAAATTAAATTCCGAAAGGCTAAGCAATTTGCTCAAGGTTACACAAGATAAGTGGTAAAACTATTATTTGAGCCCAGGCCCCCCAGCTACAAATCCTTTCCACTGTATCATGATGCACAGTGAGAGAGCAAAACTATCTTAGGCCTTTCACTCTACAAGGATGCAGGAATTCTCCAAGCTATAGAAATTTTTTAAGGCATTCAGGTCATTTCCCCCTCTAAGCCTAGAATTCCTAGGCTTATTCCATGTGAGAAAATACTCTAGCTTCCCAGAAAATATATATAGCATACTATACTGTACTATACTATAGTGTACATTATATATAGTATGTATGTATGTATGTACACAGACACACATGTATATATATGTGAATGTGTGTATATATATATGCATTCGTATGCATTCATCTTTTGGATGTTTAGGCTGGATTTAAGTGGAATAATATTTCACAGAATCTCAAATTGGATATAACTTTCTTCTTTGGTGGTCATAGGAGATAAAGGTTATGATTTTTTCCCTAAAGATAACCTGGTTTTGTATTTCCAGAATTTCCTCTTCTGCTAGAAAAGCATTCTGAGATCTGGATGAAAAATCTTTCCTTTCAGATTTATTTGTCAGGAGCCTATTCTTTCTTTCTCCTTAAAGGAATTACATTTAAATCAGTCCTGTTGATGTCAAACACACTAGTGGATTTGTTTTATAGTAATAAAACAATTTTCTCTCTCTCTCTCTCTCTCTCTCTCTCTCTCTCTCTCTCTCTCTCTCTCTCTCTCTCTCTCTCTCTCTCTCTCTCTCCTCTCCCTTAGAACAGTTGTTTCTGCTGTACAAATGTGATGGGGTACACCTGCTTCTCTATTCCACAGTAAAATTGGTCCTTTTAATTACATTTCACTGTAAATGTTTTCTATAGAATTTTTATTAAGCACTTCTTAAAATTATAGTTGTTTTATTTAGTTATAGGCATGGGTTTTTAAACCTACTTTAGTCTCAGAAGTATTTAATTACTCAGGCTAAAATAGAAGGAAAGAGCTATATGAGATCAAATTTTTCATTTGCTTGGTGGTGCAAAGAAGTATGATTATATCAAGAAACTATGATGAACTAAATAGTAAATAATAAAATATTGGCATTGATAGATCATATTGAATTTTTGAAGATTAAATTCTATTTTTCAAATCCACATTCTCTCCCTTCTACCTCCCTGCCTTTTAATCCCTCACCGAGGAAACAAGAAAAACAAAAACCCTTTCACAAATATATATATAAAGCAAAACAAATTTCCCACAATGACTATATTTTTTAAAAGTCTCTGTCTACAACACCTCTCAGTCTGGAGGTGGGTGGCTTATTTCATCTTGAACCCTTTGGAATTTTGGTTGGTTGCTGTATAGATTAGAATTCTTAAGTCTTTCCAAGTTGTTTGTTTTTACAGTATTGCTGTTTTTGTATTACTTGCTCTTCTGGTTCTCATCCCTTCATTCTACATCAGTTGTAATTTAATTTAAAGGCTAGTAAATTCATATGTATGAAATCTAGCCTTTCAAAATTTCTTTAGAAGCAACCACTCTCAATAGGAATGAGCAGCATATGCTATGGTAACACTAGCCCAAACACTCTTTTTAATAAGGAAAAATATTATTTTGAACATTGATTGACTCCCTTCTACCTAATGATATGACTCATGGAACAAAAGGTATGGTAAACATGTGGTAAACTCTGTGGGAAAAACAAAGTGGACTTTGGAAGAAAAATATGAATGCAAATGAAAAAATGCCAAAGAGGGTTAGAAACAAGAGGAAGAGCATCTTTAAAGTTCTTTGGCTTGTTGATTTAAAGCTGGAAGGAACCTTAAAAATCATCCACTTCAGCCACTTCATTTTATAGAAGAGGACAGTGATACCCACGGATGTTCAATAACTTACCCAAGATCACACTGCTAATAAGTAGCATTTTGTTGTGGTTGTTGTTGTTCAGTCTGATCAAACTCTTCATAACCCCATTTTGGGTTTTCTTGGCAAAAATACAAGAGTATTTTGCCATTTCCTTCTCTAGATCATTCTGTAGATATAGAAACTGAAGCAAACTGTTAAGTGATGTGCCTGCCAGGGTCACATAGTAAGTGTCTGAAGTCAGATTTGAACTCAGGAAGATGAGTGCTCCTGATTTTATCCACTGTACCACCTAGCTGCCCAGTAAGTAGCATAGCAGGGTTCTGATAGAAGAATCTCTGATTTCAATCCAGTACTCTTTCTACCATAGTGTTGCAAACTCTTTTTTAATAGACACTAGGTCTGGATTCTGGAAGATCTGAGTTCGAATCCAGCCTCAGACACTTGCTAATTGTATGACTCTGGACAAGTCACTTCACCTTTGTCTACCTCAGTTTCATCAACTGTGAAATGGGAATAATAATAGTGACTACTTCCCAGCATTGATGTGAGGATCAAATGAGATAATATTTTAAAGCCCTTAGCACAGTGCCTGGTATTAGGTAAATACCATAGTAGATATTAAATAAATGCTTATTTTCTTCCTCTTCTATTTAAACAAATGTCTAAATTGTATGCTAGATTTAATACTTACATGAAAAATAGCTTTAAATGTATTTGGTAGTTGTAGAATAATTCCAGAATTAAAAAAAAACAAACTCTAAGGTTATATTCATATGAACTGTCCTATTTGATTGTCTTAACCATTTGATTCAGTCAAAATTGTTATTTCAAGTTTCTTTGTTTAGAGACAACCTTACCATGTGAGGTAGCATGGGTGATACCATGAGAAAAGTACTCATTCTTGAGTCAGAGGAGCTAGGTCCAAATCTTCCCTTGGATGCTTTGATGCCTTACATAGGCAAGTCATTTAATCTCCCTTAGGTCTCAGTTTCCTCAACTGTAAATGAGAGAATTGGGTTATATGGTTTCTGAGGTCCCTTCCAGCATTAAATCTATGATACTTAAATAATGAATTAAATACATATATGGGTGTGCATGTGTACGTGCGTGTGTACACACAGAAGAAAGGAAAAAGCACGTGATTGCTAAATATTAACATTTAAGTGATTTGATTTAGATTTTTAACATGGCCCCACAAAATTCTTATCAAACTTCATATGTTCTTAATAAAAGGAAATTTTACTATCTTCTGATAAAGATAAATATATAATCATTAATTTATAGTATATAATTACTCTAATATATTTTATAGATTGAATATTTTTATTGAATACTATACTGCAAAAAATATTTGCCGAACTTTAAAAAATATTTTTGTTGTTCTGAAAAAACTTATAAAATTAGAGATAATTTTTTGGTGAAATATATCAAATATGTTTTCTTTTTTTCCAGTCCTAAAAAAAAAAGATTTAAAAAAAATTTTTCCACCAAGCCTGAACTGGCATTCATGTCTTATTTTCAACCAGCAGAAGGTGTATCAGATACTTCCTTTTCTAAAAGTGCACCTAGTAGCACATTGTGGGAGCCTATATCTCTAGACTTTAAAAGAGGAACTTCCAAATCAATGAATGTGTCAGAGGCAGCAGCTACAGTACCATTTCTACACCAAATTGATGCACAGTGCAAGGAGCTAGAGTTCAGCAATGAATCACTCAGTGGGGAACTTGAACTAAGCAGTGTTGAGCCACACAGTATGGAAATATCCAACGATGAGAGGCCCAGTGTGGAGTTACACAGTGGGGAGTTGCTGAGTACAAAGTCTGAAGACAGTTGGAAATAGCTCAATTTTTTCATAAAAATAAAAATGATTTATCTTTGTGAACCATTTTTATCTTACAATTGTGTGCCTTGGCAGCGTTATATTTGTATTTTGATGGGTACTATAGGCAGAGTGACCTCTTTATCTCCAAATCATAGACTGTTAGACCAGGAAGAGAATTTAGTGGTCATCTAATCTATCAACCCCACCCATTCCACACCAACATTTTGCAGGTGAAATAACTGAGACTCAAGGAGGTCAAGCAAGAGAAGCTAGATGCACCATTAGTATATGGAAGAGACGTGGTTTAAGCCAAGTATGAATCCTAATTTAATACTTACCCCCCAAAATCACACTACGTCTTGGAATGACCTTTTTCATTCTTTGTATTTCTCGACATCTTTATAGGATTGCACCCATATTCTTTCTGCCTTTGGCTTCTGTGACATAACACCTGATTTTCTTCCCTAAATGTTCCTTTGGAAGATTCCTCCTCTTTTTCCTTTTGACATAGGGTTAAGGGCATCCAAAGGTGTGCTGGAATCTGCTCAACACCCTGGAGAAAGCCACTTGTTAAATTTTCAATGTGAGCATTTGTATATCAGAAATTAGCTACAAATTGAGGTTTGATTTATTGTTTTGTTGCTTTCCCAGATTTAAGTGATAGAGAACATATTAAAAATGTACATTAAACTTAAAAGTGTGTCCTGCATACAATTTTAGGGGAGATAACCAGTTGTTAAACATTTACCAGCATACCCCTGTATGTGTGCCCATTCTCTAAAGTGGTACTTAATATTCACCTCTCTTCTAAACTTTCATTGTGATCTCATTCATTCAGACCTCTCTACAGATGATTTGCAAATCTATATGCCTAGTTTGGTTCTTCTGAAGTTCTAGATTCACCTTTCCAATGACCTACTGCTCATCTCCAACCACATGTCTCATCAGTACATTGTTTAACATATCTAACTAAAATTGAACCCATTATTTCACTACCCAGATCCTTTTCCTAATTTTCCTATTTTTGTTAGTGATACCAACATATTCACAATCACCCATGTTCTCTTAACCCCTAAGTCATAATGGATTTCTCCTCACTTTTGGTTACATCTAACCAATTATCATGTATATTTGTTTTATCCTCAAGATCTCTCCACCTGATCTCCACCTACTGTTCCCACAGATGCCATTCTATTCCTCATAATCTTTAATCTGAACTATAACTATAGCATACTAACAGGTAGCATACTGGCCTCAAGTAAATGCTCTCCTTTAATTCATTCTATCCATCACAACTGGATTGGTTGGTCTTCCTGATAGACAACGTCACTCCGTTATTGAAAACACTTCGATTCTTCACTACCAATAACAGTTCATAAGTATTTGTTGAGTAAGTTAATGAAATTCCTTGGTTATGAATAATTACTGTTTTTTCAGGAAAAGATATAGAACAGTATTTTAAATGGACAATCCATCACTTATGAATAGTAACCAAAAATTATGTAAAAGGACTTCTAAAATTATTCACCTCAGATGATTTTATCTTTAAGCTAGGCCACTTAGGGTCATGTTAAAAGATTTTTCATAGATTGGTAGATCAATTGTCTAGTTCTAAACATAAGACGAAATTATTCATTTCTGAGGAATTTCTAAACTGCGGATTCTCCCTTTTGTCAGACAGGTGTTATAAAAAATGATAAGTCTCTTTGACCAAGACTTGGGTGATCCAAGTCATGTAAACTCAAGATCCTCATTATAATGAGCCCATCTTCCATTGTAATATTAATTTTCTCACTATTTGTTAATTGTCATCCTCATTAACACTGACTCTTCCAAGGGCACATAAACTGTGAGCCCACTGTCTTGAGGGGTCTTTGGCATTTAAGAGTTCCATTGACTTCTTTTATTAATAAAATGCTGGCATTATAAATAAAATGATTAATTGCCCAGAAACTATGCCTCTCCAACTTGTGTTAAACATCACATCAACCTCTCATGATAGGATCAAATCACTAATTAATCCATCTGTGCTTATTAATAATGATTGCCATCATTCTTCCAATCAAAAAACTTTTAAAATTTGTATCTCCTGATTTTAATTTGTTTTTCAACTAGCCACCCGTAGCACTTCTGGGCAATGCCTTTCTACATTTATGTCAAATAATAAATTCAAATGATTTTAATATCAACAAAATATAAGCAGAGTGTTATTCCTGGAATCTTGATACATACATACATACATACATACATACATATTTATATGGCCTTTTGAATTATTTTCTTGATTTTTACCACTATAAACTGCTAACCAAGTAAGCACAGATTTTTAGATAGTTTCTGCATATCATTCAACCAAAAGACAAAAGGGAATTCTGCATTCTCTTTCAGTTTTCTAAGGTGCTCTCTAATGCCAGCAACCTGGTGTTGTGTACTGTCTTTAGGTAACCAGACATCCTTTAAGAAAAGTGATACAATACTGCAATATCCTGTTTTATGCCTTCCAAATTGAAAGTGGGATGTTTGAGCAAATAATAAGTAAAGAGCATTCTCAAATATATTTAGGTTATTTAGTAATCTTTTCAGTCTTACAGAGATCTTTAGACTGTTAACATCAAGCTAAACCACTATTTCATTTCTAACATCTCCCCAAACTAGCCCATTTCTATAACCAAGTTTGATCCAAGTTGAAACTCATCTTGGCTATTGCTTTCTCTGCCCCCTCCCACCCTACATCCCCACCTCTACTACAGTGAGCCTCTCTCAGTTTGGATGTACTGTGATATAAGGGAATTGAGGTTGATTAAATCACTTCTGGACGTTCTTTTCTAATCATCATTTCTGATTGAGAAATCATATGTATAATGGATGTTTTGTTAATTTTCATGTATTTTTTGAGACTGCCCTATTTCATTCACACTCATGCACTCAATGGCATGGAAATTTTGACCTGCTCCATTTTTTTTCAGATTTGGGCTGGGGTATCTCTCTCCTTATTCAACCTGGTGACTGTAAGTGGCTGCTACCTTTCCTAACCTAAGGGCCAGCCTTAGGTTGTATTCTCAGGAGGGTTTGAAGAGACCAGAGACAAAGGAGATAAATGACTTGCAATTTATCCTAAGTGGCGTTTTAGGAGAAGAAAGCTGGCTCCTTATATACTTTTAAGGAGAGCACAGTTCAGGCATGAATTCCTCCTGCATGGGGAATGTGAACCAATGGGGAAGGGGAAGGGAGGCGCGAACCAGCCAAATCAACTGCTGCTCACAAGTGAGCAATCTCGTGAGAGACGTCCTTCTGAGCCAGCAACTGGACTGTGGCCCTCAGCACCTCCTCATTTCCCATGGGTGCTGAGCGGCCTCTGAACCAAGAGGCCCCGAGGCAGTTGCTGATTTCCTGTGAGACAAGAGGCGCTTGGAACTCACATTGTCCTGTCCAGGTGACCTTCCAACTCTCATCAGCTAACCACATTGACACCAGCCTCAGCATGAACATCCTGGTCTGCTTTAGTCCTGCTTGGAACTCCCAGATTCAATGGTTCCACCAGACTCAGCCTCCCCCAGTTGTAGAGATTACATGCACAACCTCCCCCCATTTTTTTACTCTTTACTCTCTTGCCCCTTTTTTTCAAAGATGGGCAGCAGCCACTCATAGGCCCAATACCAATACTGATCAACAAGGAAACTTTGACCTGCTCTGTTTCAGAATTAAGCCCGTTCACTTCTTCTTTGGAAACCTAGTGTTCCGCAACTCAAAGGCTCAACATGCCCTAGATACCTAGACATCTTTAGTTTCACTGTATCTCAGAACTCCTGAGCTCCAACAATCCACCAGCCTCGCTTTAGATGGTCTCAGTAGCAGGGTATTTGCTACCACCTTTGGCTAACTAAAGCTCAGTATGCTACAAGGTGTGCAAAGATGCTAGGACCAATCTTGAACCCAGATCTTCCCCTCTCCTACAGAAAGAAAACCTGTAAGAAATGTTTTAAGTGTAAATGGGACACACAGTAACGGAACACATAAGCTTTTACTTAAAAAGGGTAGGCAAACATTTATTCTCTTATTAAATGACCGCATTCAGTGCAATATGAGCACATACTACAGAAAGGAAAAACTTAGAATTGTATCAAAACTTATTTTTACAATGTGTGATATATATGCATATAGAAGTTTATTCTACATGTTAAATGCCATGTGGCACTCTAAAATAACTGTAGGTTTTCTATTTCTTAAAGCTAGGCACTAAGTGCCTCAGTCTCCCCAGAAATAAAAGGTGTTAGCTAAATAGATGAATCGGGGAAAACAAAATATTTTTAGAATTTGTCATTAGTTCTAATAATACTTTAATCCAACCACTCAACACATAAAATGAGTTTGAGTCAGCTATTGAAAGTTGCTTTTCCGAATGGATCTTGTGTTCACCAAAGACATGTGACTAAATCGTCATATGAACATGAATGGTGTCACATCTGTTCCTATGAATCAAAAGATCATTTTTTTCCCTTTGTAGAGAGAAGAACACTCACACCATATGAATAATCAATTAATGACCTCTCTGTTTACTCAATGTTGCTTTGTGGCTTAGTTATCTGGTTTATTATTGTATTAAATTTATAGCAAAATTTAATCTATTGCTATAAAATACTTGTTTTGTTATTAATATAATCTTAGAGAAAACATAAAAACAAATCTAAGACAGTAATAAAAAGGCATGACAATAAATGTGTTTCCATGGACCTTCCCAGAAAGGGCCCTGTTTCTATAAAAATATATTATTGTATATGCAAATGTATAACAAGAATTCTGGGTTTTAACACATTCTTACTCAAAACAGTATATACAGTCCTATAGTCAGAGCCTATTGTAAGATATACACATAGGTATCTAATGAAAGTGTTTCATACATACAGAAGATATACACATTTCTACATCCTATATCACATTGCATGCTGCTGAAGCTGGCTTTCCTGAGGAGTGATCAGTGAAGATGGTCCCTGCTAAGCAGCCTCTTCTGCAGAGCAGTCTATGCCTGCATAGGTAAACTTCTCATAAAGAGTAGTATTCACATAAGTCTGGAAGAATGAGAACAGTTCAGATTCATAGGTTAAATTTGTAACTGCATTCTTTTGTTAGAAAACAGCCACTAAAGTAAAATAGAAGCAACTTAAGATTTTATTTGGTTTCTCTCAAATAAGAGCACTATTGTCATAGTGATTAAAGCCAGGTTGAGAAAGTTTACATTTCAGTGAATCAATCAGTATGTATTTGTTAAATGCCTACTATGTGCCTAGCACTATGGTAGGTGCTAAGGATACCAGTATAAAGAATGAATGATACTATCTCTGCTTACAATGAGCTTAAGTAAAATTAAAATAAATACAGCATTGCTAGGTGACTGAGTTCCCTTCCTCATTAAGTCTGGGACCTGTGTTTTCTTTGGTACAGGAATGCTTTTCACCAGACTGATGGAACCCATCTTTAACTTAGTAGAGACATTTTAGCTGGTTGCCTGGGGCTGAGAGATGTGAAGTGATTTGTCCTTGGCCACACAACTGGGAAGTATCAGTGATGGAATTTGAGTCCAGGTTTTTTTTACTCCAAGTCCAGCACTCTATCCACTTGGACATTTCAAACTGGATGTTTTCATAGACTTAAGATCTTAAACTCAACATGTCCATAACCGAACTAGGTATCTTTCCCTTTCAAACACTCACCTCTTTTTAACTCTCCTATTACTGTCAAGGGTACCCCCATCCTTCTAAGTGTCATCCTTGACTCCTCACTCTAGTTCCACAAATATAATCTTTAAGTCCTCTCATTTCTACCGGCATAACAGCTCTTATATACTGTAGAGGACCAGGGCTAGTGGGGCTCTGACCCTGATGGCTGAATAAGCCCTCTCAGCGTAAGACCCTGCTAAACAGGCTGGGATTGGTTCCCCACCCCCCAGGAAGGCTCACAGGCATAGGCTTCACATCCCCATAAGAAGTATGGTATGCACTCCCAGACTGGGAACAAGGATGCTTGCAGTGTTCTCAGGGGAAACTAGCATACTGTAGCACCGTAGTATTAACTAGAAGCTTTGGGACCATTCCATTCCTGTTCTAGGGAGGTTTAGGGAAGTTTGGAACATTCTGCCCAGTACTCGTACCCTGATAACAAGGACAGAGTACATGGCCATCACATATGAGGTGAATGGGAACTAGGACAATGGTGTAATCCCAAAGGTGGTGGCTTATGATGACTATGCAGTTTTACACTATATATACTGGACTCTTAGCTGAATAAAGTTGACTCTGTTTTCCACCATACTGGAGTACCATCTCGTTTATAATTGTCAGCCTCTGGGTAAGTAATCTTTTTATCTATCTTTTCACCTAATTTTCCTTCTCAGCTCTGCTGCTGGCCGGCAGGGCTCCTCTATATCACTATCTCAGACTCTGCCACAGAAGAGCAGGGGTCCCGGAGTGGGCTTGGCTCCCCACAGTATACACCCTCTTTACTCCTTTAACAGTACTCTGATGCAGGCCCTCTTCACTTCAAACTTAGACTATTGGAATTGCCTTCTATGTTGTCTCTTCCCACTTTGTTTCCATCCTATGCTCATCTCTCAAACTGACCTTCCTAAAGTGCAAGTCTAGCTTTCTCCTCCCCTATTTAATAAACTCACGGGCTTCCTATTACCCCTGCAATCATGTCCCAGATGTGCTTCATTTCTTTCTCTACTCCCAAGTCATCTTCTCTACCTCATCAACAATCTATCCTCCCTCCTCGACACACTCCAGTGGCAGAACTTGTAAAATATAATATATTCTGCTGCAATTCCTGCAAATCATGTGAAAATCTACTCCTTTGTGGCTCAACTCACCCCCACCCCAATGTGTATTTTCACCATTAGAATTCCTTAAGGGCAGACACTGTCTTTGCTTTTGTATTTGTACCCAGCTCTTAGCAATAAAAAGCACAACAAAGCACATAGCTTGTGTGTGTGTGGGGGGGGGGGGTGTTCATTCATTCATTTATTCCAGTTTCAATCATCATCATAGCAGCTAGTACTTACCACATTTGATACTCACTACAACCCTGGTAGGTAGATGCTATTGTTATTCCCCATTTTAAAATGAGGAAACTGAGCTATAGAATGGTTAAGTTCTGGTTAAGCCCATAGCTAAGAAGGATCTGAGGCAGGATTTGAATTGACATCTTTGTGACTTCAACACTTTATCTACTTGTAGATTTATGATTCTCCCTCTATTGCTGATTACCTTCAAGCCAATCTGTCTTGTTTTATCACTCTTTGCCCCACAAACCATCAGATTAACGTGCTCAGAAATATCACTTTGTTCATATCAGAATCTAAACTCTTGATGAAGTTTCTCAGTAATTTGATATGACTTTACCTAAGACTTTTCTAATAATTCTGTCCAATATGACTTTCTCCCCCTTTCTAATAATCGAGAGCATTTTTGTCTATACCACACATTTTTAAACAAAGTTTACTAAATATATTTTTTTCCATTTAATAGCTAGGTGATACAGTGAGTAGAGTACTGGGCCTGGAATTAAGAAGACCTGAGTTCAAATGTGGCCTCAGATAATTACTAGCTGTGCGACCCTGGGCAACTCACTTAGCTCTATTTGACATAGTTTCCTCATCTGTAAAATGAGGTAGAGAAAGAAATGGCAAACTATTCCAGTATCTTTGTTAAGAAAACCCCAAGGTGGGATCATGAAGAGTTAGACACAACTGAAACAACTGAACAGCAAAACTCTATCCAAGTCACTGTGTTAAATCCCAGGAATAAAGAATTTGTTTTATACTCAATTGCATACCTTGTTTACTCATTACTCTTTGAGTGTAAATGATTTACTATAATGATAATAATCTGGAAGTCTATACAGTATTTTAAGGTTTGCAAAGTGTTTCTTCATAAATTATCATATTTGATCAATTCTCTCACAAAGTTATAAACTCCTTCAGAAAGGATACCATGTGATATACTTTTTTTTAGTATTCCCCAAGGAGACTGAGCTAGGCATATGACAAATATTCAGCAAATAACTGATAAATTTATTTAAATTAACCTAGGATGAAAAAGTCAGACTGTCTATTCAGAAGGAAAACAGAACACTTAAGAGTACAGGTCAGGAATGCCTTGATCCTCACCTTTCGTTCTTCTAACATCCTGTTTAAGGACACAAGTATCTGAGCAAATGATGGCCTTTCATAAGGTTTCTCACGCCAGCACTGTCTCATTAGGTCATACCTTTAAACACGAAAATATGAAATATTAAGAACAATCAATTCTGTATGTACCTGGAAGTGACATCAGAAGCAAGGGAAAGTTTGTGGTCTCTCAACTGAGGTGGCAAATTGTAGAGTGGTTGAAGTTTTTCTGATGCCTCCCCCTCCATTTCTATGTAGCTTTCCTGCCTCCCATATCTTGCTTAGGCTATATCCCATTTTTCTAAATCTCTGTTCTAAGTTTAGGTGCCACAAATTCACAATCTCCTAATAGTAATAACCAACAATGGCCCAATGCATTATTGAGTATTTGAAATTGATATCCTTTCAAAAACTGAAAAGTTTTCAAAAAATCAAAGAAAATAATATCTAATAGTGACATTTCAGTCACTGAAAGTTCATGGTAATGATATTTGGGGAAGACAGATATTTTTAAATGATTTGCCTTCAATCAATTATTCCATGAAGATAGCTACTTACTCTTCAAAAGAGGACTGGAAATGAGAATGTTATTAAAGTAAAACTCTTTTCACAAAGAGAAAAAATTAGGCTTGGGATGCTTGGGAATTAAATTATGACTAGCCAGTCCTGAAGTATGATGGTAGCAATGCAGAATTTTCATGGGAAAAAAGGCTTCCTAAAGAGGAAAAAATGCAATTTCTTTAAGGTATTAAAATACCTCAAAGATCTAGATATCCCTGTCTCAATATTCCATGATCTAGCCTCTTGCTGTCAACTACCTATCCCATTCTAATTTTCACCTTAAGTGACCACCAGAACCCTCCTTAAATGCCTAGAATAACATCTTCTCTCAGGTTCCATTCTTTATACAGAATTTGTTCCACAAATGTGAACAAGCACAGATTTGTTGTATACAAGCACAGCTTTCACTACCTATAAATCCTTTGTTTTTTGACCCAGTTTGCCTCTGGGCAATGGTTTTATCTCTTAGGAATATGGTGACCCAGTAGCCCTAGAATCTTAGGTAATGTTAGACAAGTCAACTAACTTACACCTCATCATCACAGTTGAGGGGTTTTTCCAATCTGTAGCCCTGTGGGAGCTTCTCGTAGAGTTCTGCGCATGTCATTCCACAGTATGGTGTACCACCTAAGAGACAGGAAGTGGATCTCCCATTAAGTAAATTTGTCAAGAATCTGAGCCACAAAATTAAGTGTTTTAATTAATCTCTTCGTTGGGTGAACCAATGCAGGAGGTTTTAAGAAAATTCATTATATGATAATCTGATGTTACAACACAGATTAGAACCAGATACTGCCATACTTCCCTCTGGGGGCATGGACCTATCCAGGGCGGGTGGTAGTAGCTGCAGGTGCAATTGGCAGGGGTGCAATGAATAAAAATAAGGGGGAAAGAAGAGAAGAAAATTATGAAAAACCATCTGTATACGGTTCATATGTTGTATAACAGAGTTAAAGTCGCAGTGATTACATTATTTTCCAAGTAAACACACAAAACACAAGTTATAACCAATTAGTGGCCAAGTTTGCTGAAGGATCTTAACCAGCAAGTGTTAGCAGGCATAATGGCAATTAAAGTAGTACTTTGCTGCTTGTTTCAATAATTATTCATTGTGACGTTCCACAATTTAGGTGAAGAACCCATACAGTTTTGTAAAAATGATAGAATAGCTCAAGTGATTATTATTCCTTGTGAAAGAATACCACTTGTAAAAACTAACCCTCCTTCCAAAATAACTGTCAGAGGAACTGAAGGGTTTGGTTCTACTACTAGAATAAAACTGGGAGCAAAAGTATGGGTAAAACAGAAGTCAGACGATGTCCCAAAGACTGAGGAAATTATAGCACACAGGAAGGATAATACTGTAACTGCTGTTTATTCAGGAGAAGATGATTACCAAATTGTACCCTTGACTCATATATTCTACTGTTAGTGAGGCTACAATCGTGGGTTTGTGAACTCCAGAAGCACTGCTAACCCTATATCTACCTTGCTTCTGGTTATTATCTTCTTGTTCCTTCTCAGCTTTTTGTCTGTTCACCTAGTTTACTAGATTCATTTCTGCAGGCTTGGTACCCTCCACCTGTAGATGCCTGATTGCTTAAGCTGGATGCCACCTCCTGTCCACAACTGTGATGTATCACTCTTGGACCTGGCATTGACCAGACTCCAGATGTCCCCTAAAGAACTCACCTCTTGAATGATACCTCTGAGGACAAGAAAGCTCTACATCCAATTTCAGCAGGAAGTAGCCATAGAAAAGACATTAGCCTTTTACCCCAAGATTTTGGGTCCCATTTGTTCGAGGAGGAGGAATTGATGGGGTGCTTGTGCTCAAGCCCCACCCTAAGATATTGTTTTCTATGTTCATTGTGTGTTATCCCTGTTATATTGCTATAAAGTTCTGTTGACACCAGTTACCCCTAAAGTCCCATTGACCTATGTAAGGACATGATAGATCTTGGGGCTGAATGTAATGGGAATGAGAATTTGAAGATCTTCTCTGCCACTTAATAGACCTAAGGGAATTTGAAGACCTTCCCTGCCCTTAATAGGCCAAATGTAATCACATGGAGCCCACAGGTGGAGGAGCTTGCTGAAAGGATAGAACAGGAAAGGTAAAGCAGGAGGGACAACAGGGGAGCCAGAATAGAGCTTTGAATAAGCAGCATGGAGACAGGGCAGCTAGTGTGAGTGAGAGAGGGACATTTTTGCTAAAAGGAGCCTGTTTTGTTTTGAAGGCCTAATGGAAGGAAGGCTTGGGGATGTCGGTGCTCACTGCATTGGTTATGTATACCAGCTTCTTGGTTGCTATGATAGATTTGGCTTTCTGGGGTTAGGATTCGTCTTTCTGTTGTTTGAATAAATGTTTTGGTTTCGTCTTCCATATGGAGAGTCTGTTACATTTTGTGATTCAGAACTACACCAGAATATTCATAGTTGCCATAGGTGCTGTGAATATCGCATTGGCATTATAGCAGGCAAGTGTGTTGCATGTTGTTGGGAAGTCTAGCATGCATTGACAGCAATATGTGTGTGTAATGACTTATTTATAATATGATACTATAAGGTTACATAATGATGCAATATTTGCATCATCAAAATCCCAATGCAGGGAAAAAACCCACAAATTTATAATAAATTATTAAAGATGTGATATATATATACATATATATATGTATATATATATGTATATATATATATATATATATATATATATATATATATATATATATGATGCAATTTAAAAAAACCACTCAAGGGTTAAAGAAAGTAGATTTCCAGGGGGGCACTGAGTAATTTTTTAAAGGGTGTGGTAGGCCAAATAAGTTTGGGAGCCTCTAGATTAGATAGATTAGATAGACACAAAGAAAGAAAGTTAGAAAGGAAGGCAAGCAAGTAAAAGGATTTATTAAGTGCTGATAAGCATTCATTATAGATTTTACCAAAGAGTGCCTTTGTTGGGCCAGTTTCCCTAGGCCATTTAAAGTAAGAGGTAGTGTGGGTCAGGGGAGTGGAAATAGATTTGGAATCAGGGTGCCTGAGATTGAATCCTAGCTCTGCCACTTACTATCTATGTGAACCTTACTATATGTATTGCCTCTCTGAACCTCTTTTTTTTTTTAATTTTTAAAATGAGAGGCTTAGACTAGATGACTTTATGGTCCCTTCCAGATCTAAATCTGTGATATGATTATGTATTATCATTTATTAATATTGTTTGAACCTAACTTTATGTAACTAGAGATTGTTTGAACTCAGAATGTCACCTTGATCCCAGGAACTATCCAGGAATGCTAGAGATGACAAGGAATTTTAAGTTCCCCCAGGTTCTGGATCTACCCAAAACATTCTTGTTTGGGTATTTATATTGAAGTCTTATTTTGGTTCCACCCAAGCTTGTGTTTTGGCTTTATTTAAATTTTATTAAGGGTTTACATTTACTTATATCCATTTCAATCTACCTTGCTTCCAAGTTACCCTCTCAGCAAAATTACTTAACTGTTTATGGTGGTTTATGTGTGGGTTCTCTTGTTAAATTCTATATAATGTAAATTTTCCAAAGCTGGGGCAGGAAGGAGTCACACCTCCTTTGCAGTTCGCTCTCCTCCTCTACCAAACAGCTTTTTAAAACTATTTCAGATTTGGGAGTTTGTTCTTGTAAACAATATGATGTATGATCCTGCTTTTAAAAAATTGGTGTTCACACAACTTATGAGGAGCGTTAAATTATATAAAATAAAGTTTTCTTAAAATATATGTTGTGTTCAGTCATTCTGGAATTATTGACTAACTCTACTGCTTCTTATAAACTTTTAACATGAGACATTAACACATGTAATGATGATGTTAGTGATAATGAACATTACTCTCATAGAGATATTGGTTATCTCAAATAAGCGTTAGATGGGGTTTTCAAAAAGACAACTGCAAACATGGGAATCTTTAAAAAAAAAACTTACTTAAATTGTTATGACAAAATCATTATTAAGATGACCAGATATAAGGTCACATTATTAAGGATATAGGATGCCTTGCAGTTTTGTACAGGAAAGTACTCACCCAAACTAACAATCTCCCATAATAACACACCATAGGACCACCTGTAGAAAGGAGAAGTGAAAGGCAAAGGATCAATTAGCAAACTAATGAAAAGAAGTCATGCACCATATACCCTAAAAATACAAGATGCTTGTGGTTGCTCACAGAAAAGAACACAGGCCAGCAAAGTAGTAAACACACCTCTCTTTAGATCATACAACCTTGGAAGAATTGAAAACTTGCAGGTCCCTAGAAGTATCTCTCAAAACAGCTGAACAAAACCCCTGAAGCATGGGACAGTGCTCCCATCACCATAGGAGCAGAGCCCTACTTAAACAAAGAGTTAAAAGTCAAGAAACAGACTGGGAAAATAAGCAAAAAACAAACAAACAAACAAAAACCCTGACTATAGAAAGCTACTACGATGACACACATTCAATGGGGTGGCTAGGTGGTACAGTGAATAGAGCGCCAGCCCTGGAGTCAGGAGGACCTGAGTTCAAATCTGGCTTCAGAAACTTAGCACTTACTAGCCACGAGACGTTGGGCAAGTCACTTAACCCCAATTGCCCTGCCTTCCCCCCTCCAAAAATCAAAGAAAAAAAAAACACACTCAAGAAGACAACAAAGTCAAAGCTCCTACATCCAAAACCTCCAAGAAAAATATTCATTGTACTCAGGCCATGGAAGAACTCAAAAAGAGATTTTGAAAATCAAGTAAAAGAGGTAGAGGAAAAACTGGGGAGAGAAATGAGAATGATGCAAGAAAAACATGAAAATGAGTCAACAGCTGGGTAAAGTAGATACAAAAAAATATTGAAAATAGCACCTTAAAAAGCAGAACTGACCAAATGGGAAAAACTGTACAAAAGCTCATTTGAAGAAAACAGTTACTTAAAAATTAGAATGGAGCAAATGGAAGATAATGACTTTATGAGAAATCAAGAAACAATGAAACAAAACCAAAAGAATAATAAAAAAGATGACAGTGTGAAATATTTCATTGGGAAAGCAACTGACTTGAAAAATAGATCCAGGAGAGACGATTTTAGACATGTTGAACTACCTGAAAGTCATGATAAAAAAAAAAGAGACTCTACATCTTCTTTCAAGAAATTATCAGTGAAAACTGCCCTGATATTCTAGAACCAAAGAGTAAAATTAAAATTAAAAGAATCCACAAATCACCTCATTAAAGAGATCCCAAAATTAAAACTCCCAGGAATCATAGCCAAATTCCAGACCTCCAGGTCAAGGAGAAAATGTTGCAAGCAACCAGAGAGAAACAATTCAGGTATCATGGAACCCACAGCCAGGATAACATAAGATTTAGCATTTTCTATCTTAAAGGATCAGAGGGCTTAGAGTATAATATGATGGAAGGCAAAGTAGCTAGGATTACAACCTACCCAGAAAAACAGTACAGTCCTTCAGGGGGAAAATGGGCATTCAATGAGATAGAGGATATTTAAGCATTCTTGATGGAAAGACCAGAGCTGAATAGAAAATTTGACTTTCAAATACAAGACTCAAGAGAAGCATGAAAAGGTAAAGAGGAAAGAGAAATCATAAGGGACTTGTTAATGTTAAACTGCTTACATTCCTACATGGAAAGTTGATACAAGTAACTCATAAGAACTTTCTTATTATTTGTGCAGTTAGAAGGAATGTATGTAGATAGAGAGCATGGGCATGAATTGAATATGAAGGTATGATATCTAAAAAATAAAATTGAGAGGAATATATTGGGGTAAGAAGAAAGGAAGAGATAGAATGGGGTAAATTATCTCACATAAAGAAGGCAAGAAAAAGCTTTTGCAGTGGAGGGAATGAGGGAGGAGGTGAGGAGGAGTGAATGAACCTAACTCTCATCAAACTTGATTCAAAGAGGGAATAACATACACACTCAGTTGGGTATAGAAAGCTATCTTACCCTACAGGAAAGAAGGGGGAGAAGGGGGCAAGAAGAGGGTGGTGGTGGCGATAGAAAGCAGGGCAGATTGGGGGAGGGGGTAGTCAGAAACAAAACACTTTTGAGGAGGGACAGGGTGAAAGGAGAGAAAGAATAAAATAAATGTGGGGGATAAGATGGAAGGAAATACAGTTAGCAATAGCAACTGCGAAAAAAAATTGAAGCAAGTTACTCTGATAAAGGCCTCATTTCTCAGATATATAGAAAACTGAGTCAAATTTATAAAAATAAGAACCATTCCCCAATTGATAAATGATCAAAATATATCATCAGTTTTCAGATGAAGTAATTAAAGTTATCTATAGCCATATTTTATTTTATTTTATTTTATTTTTTAAACAAATGCTTTATTTTCTGTTTTACATCATTCATTTCCACCAGATTTTGAGTTACAATTTTTTCCCCATTTTTCCCCTACCCACCACCCCAGAATAGCAGTCCCACAAGATATCGCTTCCTCCAATCTGTTCTCTCCCATATCTTCTCCCATACCCCCTTCGACTTTTCCATTAGAGCAAGGTGAATCTCTGTGCCCCAATGCCTGCACATCTTATCTCCCAATTACATGCAAAAGAGTATTAATAATAGTATTTATATATATTTATAGCCATATTTTAAAAACAATATAACTCACTATTGATTGGAGAAATGCAAATTAAAACAATCCTGAAGTACTACTTCATACATTGGCTAACAGGACAGAAAAGGTAAATGACAAATATTGGAGGGGATGTGGGGAAAATGAGACATTAATGTGCTGTTGGTGGAGTTGTGAACTGATTCAACCACTCTATAGAGCAGAACTATACCCAAAAGGCTATAAAACCCTGCATACTTTTTCACCTAGCAATACCCCTACTAGGTCTGTATCCCCAAAGAGATAAAAAACAAAAAAGATAAGGACCTGTATGTACAAAAATTTTATAGCACCTTTTTTTCTAAATCTTTGCCTGCAGCAAAGAAAAAGAAATAGAGGGGATGCTCATCAGTTGAGAAATGGCTGGACAAACTGTGGCATGTGATTATGATGGAATACTATTGTACTATAAGAAATGATGAGCAGGATGCTCTCAGAAAAACTTGAAAAGACTCATATGAACTGATGCAAAGTGAAATACACTGTGTACAAAGTAACAGCAATATTGTAAGATGATCAGCTATTATTGACTTAGCTATTCTCAGCAATAAAATAATCCAAGATAGTACTGAAGGACTTATAATGAAAAATGCCATCCATCCCCAGAGAAAGAACTGATAGTATCTGAATACAGATTAAAACATATTTCTGTTTACTTTATTTTTATTGAGTTTTTTGTCTGTTTTCTTTTGTAACATGATTATAACTATTTGGCATCACTTCTCATGTATAACCTATATTGAATCCCTTGCCTTTTCGATGAGGGAGGTGAGGTAGGGAAGAAAGGAGATCATTTGGAACTCAAAGTTTTAAGAACTAATGCTAAAAACTGTTTTTACATGTAACTGGGGAAAATAAAATAATAAAAAAATTAGAAAGGAAACAGTTAAATGGGGAGGTGAGAATCTTTATGTATGGCAAGTTCCTCTGATAAAGGTCTCATTCCAAGATGTCTAAGCAACTGTCTCAAATTTATAAAAATAAGAACAATTTCCCTATTGATAATGGTCAAATTATATGAACAAGCAATACTTTAGGGAAGAAAACCAATCTATCAAATCCCATTAGAGAAAGATCTTCTAAAAGCAAATTAAGGCAACTCGGAGGCATCTCCTAATATCCAGCAGTTTGGCAGAATGGAGAAAAAGGGGAAATGACACATGTTGAAGAGGCTACTAGAAAACAGGTATATTGCACACTGATGCATTAATGTACCTGTCATTCTGGAAAGTTCTTTGGAATCATGCCCTAAAAGTTACTAAATTTTGCCTCTATACCCTTTGGTCTCACAGTAGCACTACTAGGCCAACACCACAAAAAGAACAAAGAAAGAGGAAAAGATCTTATATGTACAAAAATATTTATAATATATTTTTGAATGACAAAGAACTACAAACTAAAGGTGAACCTATAATTTGGGGGATGGCTAAAGAAATTATGGTATATTCGTATAATGGAATACTATTATATTATATTATATTATATTATATTATATTATATTATATTATATTATATTATATTATATTATATTATATTATATTATATTATGTCATATTATATTATGTTATATTATGTTATGTCATATTATATTATGTCATATTATATTATGTCATATTATATTATATTATTCCTATGTAATGGAAATGTACTTTAGGAAGTGATAAAAGAGACAGTTTCAGAGAAATACTGGAAGACTTATATGAACTGATGCAGAACAAAGTAAGCAGACCTAAGAGAATAGTTTATACTGTAACAATGGCATTAGAAAAATTTTGAAAGACTCTAGAACTCTGAACATTGTGATGATCAATGATTCCAAAAGAATGATGAAGGGGTGGCTAGGGAGTGCAGTGAATAGAGCACCGGCCCTGGAGTCAGGAGAACCTGAGTTCAAATCTGGCCTCAGACACTTGACACAAAAACTAGCTGTGTGACTTTGGGAAAGTCATTTAACTCCAATTGCCCTCCAAAAAGAAAAAAAACTGTGAAGCATGCTACCCATCTCCACACAGACAGATAATGGACTAATACATAGCATGAGACATACATTTTTGGACATGGTCAATATAGAAATTTGTTTTATTTGGCTATACATATTTGTTACAAGGGTTTTGTTTTCCTTTTTCTTTTTCTCTATCCCAAAGTAGAAGAAACTAACACTGAAAGTACTGAATTTCTCTTAAGCAGAAGTCTTTGAGTCAAATCTTGAATACCATTTGTCAAGGATGGGGGTGGAGGGGAACCTGGTTTAGGTACTGGTTGTATTAAAATAACCTCTGAAGTCCTTTCCACATTTGGGGGGCCTCAATTTTCTCATCTCTTAATAATAACATTAATAATATTAAGACATTCTTCTATAGTGCTTTAAAGTTTACAAAATCCTTTCTTTACAACAACCCCATGTAGTAAACAAAGCAAGCACTATTTTATAGCTGAGGCAGGAAAGGTTCAGAGACCCTAAATGAATCATGTAATAAAACTAGCAACTGACAGAGTTAATATTTGAACCCAAGACCTCTGAATTCAAGCCTGTGTTCTAAATAATCTGTTGCTAAGGATTCTTTTAATATTCTCAGATTCTATCATTTTCCTTCCATTGACTATTAGTATATGGCTGAATACAACATTCCTATTTCTCATAAAAGAAGCTTTGAGATGCTTAGTTATGTTTCTAAAGCAAATTGTTTGGAATTATATAAGAAAAGTCCTAACTATACAGAGCATGATAGAAACAGTACTGGATTTGCATTTAAATAACTTGTTTGAATCAGTTCTTCCACTTGCTAGTTATGTGACTTTGAGACAGTTACTTAAATCACTCTGATTCCCAGTTTCCTCATATATAAAATGAGGAAGTTGTACTGGAAGGTCTCTAAGGTCTCTTCTAGTTCTAAATATATGACCCTTTGATCCTAGCAATACCACTTATTGGTTTGTGACCCAAGGAGATCAAAGACAGCGAGGAAAGTTCCATATATAACAATATTCATAGTTGTCTGTTTTCTGGTGACAAAGAACTGGAGAGAAAGTAGGTACTCATCAGTGGAGGAAAGGTAAACAAATTGTGGCATAGAAACACAGTAGAAAATTATTATGTACCATAAGAAATTACTAAATATGATGAATTCAAGGAAACTTGGGGAAAAGATTGTGGACTTAAGCAGAGCAAAATAAGCAGAATGAAAAGAGTGATTCACATAATAACCACAACAAAGTAAAGGAAAACATCATTTTGAATAACATCAGAAACGTAATTGACATGGTGGCTGTTGTAACATCAGAGAACTGGGGTAAAGCATGCCTTTCTTGGCAGAGAGATGATAGATGATGAGAGCAAAATGAGATATACATTGTCACACATTATAAATGTCTCGGTTTGTTTTCTTAACTCTATTTTTTGTTATAAGGAAGAGCTCTATTGGTGGGGTCCAGGGACAGTCATTGGCTGATTGAAACAAAACATTTTGATTTTTTAAAAAGTAATAGTAATGTTTTTGAAAGTATCCACAAAACATTTGCTTAAAAATTTATATATATGGCTTACTTACACATCACTGTTTGTTGTATACACACTATAATTTAGTGATTCAATTGCCATCCAACGCACTGGGAGCCTGCCCTTAAAAAAAAACAAAACAAAACAATAAGGAAGCATTACTCACTTTGGAAACATGGAAGTTTCTTATTGAAGAAAATATTATTGTGTCCACTCTGAATTCATTGCTCATTAATATATCCATAGGGAACTATCTATTTGGCATTCTGCCCTGGCATATGTATACACACACACACATTCATACCCAGAGGAGAGGTGTAATGGAGAAACAGCCAGTTTTGGAACCAGGAAGACATATGTTCAAGTACTGCCCATGACACATACTGGCTATTGTGACCCTGGGCAAGTCATCTTTCCTTTAAGTGCTCTGGGCAACTCTGTAAGATGTTAAGCTTCAGAGAAAGTGCCAACTTGCATAGATCAAGGGAGTTTCCTAATCTAGGAGTTACTGTTACCAATGAAATCACAATCCGGTCCTTTTCCCTATCCCCATTCCTATCCCTACACATAGATTCACAGACACACATGCACGCACAACACACACACACACACACACACACGAACGCAAGCACACACACGCGCACACACACACATATATACATAGACACACTCATCCTGAGACCACAAGTTCGGTTTTTTAGCATATCCCTTAGTTCATACTATGTCTCAAAATTCATTTAGTTGCAAAAGATATAAGTATTGTTTACTTGATAGAACATCTGTGGGAGGCAGCTTGGTGGCTCAGTGGATAGCACACTGGTTCTGGAGTCAGGAAGACCTAAGTTAAAATCTGACTTCACTAGCTGTGTAACTGTGAGCAAGTCACAACCTCTGTTTGCCATATCCCCTCAAGAAGGATACAGCAAGACACTCCATTATCTTTGCAAAGAAAATTCCATTCAGGGTTATGATGAGTCAGATATGACTGAAGGACTGAACAACACCAAAAGCATAGGTGAACTTCCGCTGTATACGCACATACATACATGCATACATACGTACATGCATATACACACAAACACAAGAGGTTCATAGACAATATTCAAGACATAATTTACAGTAATTTGCATTTGGTTGTGGAAAATAGGTTCTTTCTCAAGTATATTCACTTGCTCAGGTACTCATACATTTATCTCCTTTGATGTCTAGTCCTTTTTGCCCCACTGACATCTTGAGACTGAGCTAAACTGAATGAGGAATGGTCCTCAGACACTGTGTAACAGGTGAAGTTTGTCTTCAAGGGGTCTCTCCCAAACTACTTTAAGCACTTAGTACAATTATGTTATTTTCTCTTTCATTGAGCAAAAAACATTAAATTGCCAAACAATTCAAACATTGGTTCCTTTCAGGAATTTTTGTTTATTCATTCATAGATTCAAAAACCACTTTATTGAGTGCCCTATTCTGTACAAGACTGTGGGCTAAAAAAAAACCCCCAATAACCCAGTGTTCTCAAAATAGCAGTGATAATAGTTAAAGAAATGAAGTTCTAATAGTAATAGATGATCACAAATCTAGAGCTGGAAGGGATCTCAGAAGTCATCTAGTCTAATATCTTTATCTTACAAATGAGGCAGAGAAGCTAAATGGAATCCCAAGATCATATAGAAGTGGTAGAATCAGGATTAAAACTCAGGTTCTTTGCCTCCAAATGGTGCGGCCTTTTTTTCTGCACCATCTCAGGTCTTTCTCTAACCCCCCTTCTGGGTCAATTTTGATGCTATTCTTTTTTTCTTCCTGAATCCTTAATATTGCTTTTCCCCATATTTTATCCTTTGCTCTCTTATACATTCTCCTTTGGCAACCTTATGCATTCTCATTGCTTCTATTAAGTAGATGACTCCCAAATCTTTATCTTCAGCCTTGACCTTCTGAGATCCAAACCACTTCTCCAACTACAAAATATCTCCTACAAAATCTGCAGTTTCTCTCCACCTGGAGTTATCCACAAATATCTCCACCAGAATCACAAATTCGACAGGTCCAAAACTGCATTGATCATCTTTCACCCCAAATCTCTTCTATTCCTGGCTTCATTATTTCTGTCTCTGGAAGCAAAATTCAACCCAGTCAAGTGTGTCTAAAACCTTAGTCTTTTCTCTTTCTCCTCTCACTGGTGCGGTAAAATAAAATAGTATCTTTAGTCATAGGAAATTAATCCTTTATAGCCTAGCTCCAATACTTGGATAAACCCCCTCTTTGACCCTCAGTTTCCACATCTGTAAATTGGGGCAGTGACAGAATTGATCTATAAGGTTCCTTGCAATCCTAAATAAAGCCTTTGACACTCTTCCTTTTGGCCTCTCTTTATTTGTGCCATCATTTTAATAATTATTATTATAGCTGACATTTATATTGCAATTTAGCATTCTTAAAGTATTTTATTTTGTTCCGTTGTGTCTGTCTCTTTGTAATCACAGTTGAAGTTTTCTTGGCAAAGATACTAGAGTGGTTCACCATTTCTCTCTCCAGTTCATTTTACAGATGAAGAAACTGAAGCAAACAAGGTTAAATGACTTGCCCAAAGTCTCAGAATTAGAAAGTGTCTGAGGCCAGATTTGAACTCAGGAAGATGAGTGTCCCTGACTCCAGGTCTGGCACTCTATGAACTGTGCCTTCTACCTGCCATGAAAGTACTTTATACACATTATTTTATTTGAACTTCATAAAAATCTTGTAAGGTGTGTACTACATCTATTATTATTATTCACACTTTATAGATAGAGAAACTGGTATTCTAAATGAACTCTAGATTTATAACCAGAAGGCCACCTCTAGCACTTAAATCTTCATGAATTTTGGCTAACCACCTAATCTCCCTGGGCCTCAGGTCTTGGACAATCCAGTCTTCAACTAAAACATGAGAAGGCTTCCAGCTCTAACTCAATGGATTACCTATGGTCACATTGTTGAATGAAGCAGGATATAAGCCTAGATCTTCCTGTGTCCAAAAATATGTCTGTTATTCCTCGTAGACCACTCACCTAATGTACTAAACTCAGGACTCACAAGACTGAGTTTGGATCTGGCCTCAGAGAGCTGTGTAACTGGGCAAATCATTTTGTGTCTCTCACATCATTTTCTTCATCTGTAAAATGGTGATTATAACAGTCCCTACTTCCCAGTGTTGTTGCAAGCATATAACAAGACATTTGTAAAGTTCTTTGCAAACATAGAAGTGCTAAGTAAATGCTAGTCATTTTATTGCCACTTAGCCTATTTGGGACTCCAGCTAGATTATTTACAGTCCCCATGCATAACCTATGTTTTGTTCCTCTCTGCCTTTGTTCACAGTCTTCTTTATGTCTAGAATTCCTTTCATCTTTTTTTTTCCTGCTAAAATCCTACCCATCCTTTAAAGCCTAACCCCCAAATTGCCTCTTCTATGAAGATTTCCCTGATGCCTTCCACTAAATAATTAAAATTCTCCTCCTAACCCAGAAACTCATATAATACTTCATCTGTGCATTATTTTCTTTTTACATTTATGTATATTATGCAATGTTAGAGTTATTTATGTGCATCATATCCCCCTACTAGACTATAAGCTCAAGGCCAGAAATTAAATCTTTCCTAGAGCCTAGTATAGTTCTCTGTATATAATACTTCCATAGTAAACATTATAAGATAAATAAATGTCACCACAGTATATTTGCATAACAATTTTTCCTTTTGGATGCTGGTCCCCCTTAATGCTAGTTTCTTTTCTCTGAGATCTTCTCCAATTTATCCAATGTACATATTGTTTGTTCAAGTTATTTATATAGTCTCCTCCATTAGATTGTTAACTTCTTCAGAAGTATGATTGTTTCTGCTTTTCTTTGTGTCCCCATCGTTCTGCTCAATGTCTGGTACACAGCAGGTACTTAATAAAAGCTTGTCAATTTGACCTAACTTGAAAGCATATTATGGATGCAGGTATACAACATGCATGCATGCATGGATGCACACATATGTATATGCAAGCACATGAAACATGCATGTTCATATATGTTGGCTTCACCATGTACATGTACATACATATATACACAATCTGTATGTGACTTTACATATAGATGACTTTTTGATATATGACTAAATGCATATGTATTCTTGTCCTTAGGCTTGCAAATGCTTTGAAAAAAAGTACAAAAGCAGTCAATTCATCCTCAGATCATTGTGAATGGATTGTATTTCTAAATGTTTTCCATATGAATATAATCTGAAATGTTTTTTATACAGTAAAAGCTTCTGCCTTTAACTAGTTGTGTAAATTCTTCAGGTATCAATTTATATATCTATAACATAAGAATGTTGAAATTAAGTGTAATTTGAGGTCCTTTCCAGAAGCATAACTATAGGGTCAAATCAAGTCTCAAAATATAGGCAAAGATTTTAATCATTTTGAACATGAGCAGGGAGGAAACAGATCAATACTGCCTCCTAGTGGAATACCTATTTTCTGCTTTTCTTGCACTCTGTTCCCACTATACTAAGCTTTTTCTTTCTAGTTAGCTATTGCACATTTTCATGTTATAACCAGCTAGTTCTTTGGAGATTTGGAGTTGAACCTTGCTCCTATTCTATCCCACCTTAGCCTTACTCCTAAATTCTCTGTTGGTAAAGACACTCTGACTTTTTAGTGAAGTGGCAAGTGGGTCAGTCTTAAGAGGGTCCACCAAAAATGGAAGTCCAGCAGATTCACCCCCAACAAGCATAGTAGATGAACGTTGTACTTGAGATCTGGCTTCAAATATCACCTCAGGCATTTAATAGCTGAGTGACCAGTCTCAGCTTCCTCAGCTGTAAAGTGGGAATATTATCAGCACTTATCCCACAGGGTTTTTTAAAATGAACAACTTGAAAAAGTGAAATCCATATATTTTGCTGAAATTAATGTTTTCTTTTCTCATCACCAAGAGACAACGTCTGTACAGTGCTTTGTAAACCATAAAGTAATATGAAAATACTACAAGGATGATCACAGCCTAGGAACCTATTCTCAAGATGTAATAAATAATAGTTGAGATTTACATAGTAATGTTTTGTGAGACGTCTTTTAATGTTAGGCTTTCTGGTCACAGAGAAACTGCTAACATGATTGCTTCTAGTTTCTACTTCCTTTAATTTTTGGAAGCATTTTAAATATCATTGTTTCCTTAATGGCTACTATGTATGAGATATAAAAGTACTTCCTGGAAATTCTAGATCATATGTCTACCAATGTGAACTTGGTGTAAATTTCAGGCCTTTGCCTATTAACCAGGCTAATTCAATCCAATTTAATTAAGTAAATATTTATTAATTACCTAGTATGTACCAGACTGTCCACGGCAATGAGGAGGACAAAAATGAAATGGTGCCTACTTTCAAGGCATTTACATTCTACCAGACTGCTTGACATTGGTTTGCTGTTGATCATCTTAGTTTTATAGACCCTCTGACTGTTCTTGAAGTCACATAGAGAAGTAGATTACAATTTATTTGAATGGACATTTGTTAAGTGAAGATAACAAAGACTGAGGAATTCACACTATAATCAACATTAAAAAAATAATTCCAGGAGAAAAACTTATGGTGGGTCCTTTTGGGAAAAAATGTCACTATTGATGAGATTTGTCCTTACCATTGTCTTTTTGACATATACTTCTTGACCTCGGGACAATCCAAAATCTGCTATTTTGGCTATGTAGTTTTCTCCAACCAAGATGTTTCTGGCAGCCAAGTCCCTGTGGATAAACTGGAATAGAAATTATATATAAATTTACATGTTTTCATTTGGATTGTTTTTGTGTCAGGCCCATTTCAACAAACCAAGGGGCCTGAAGGCTAGGATCTGGGTTAGGGAAGACAATATGTCAGGTTGTGGTAAGAACATAGAAAATGAAAATTCAGTGGACTGGATTCTTCTGGACTACTGTGTCTTAGGTGAAATCACTTTAAGAGGGTTATAAAGTCATTTATGGGCTATCACAGTAATCAAGCAATCAATTATATACCAGGTGCTATGCTGGGTGATAGGGATACAAGTACAAAAAATCTAAGTAATTCCTACTCACAAGAAGCTTTCTAATATTCTGTTTGGGGAGAGAACACTAAGTTCATGTAAAAAATACATAACACATGTAAAAAATAAATTATATATATACATATATATACATATGTTTATACAAACATATACATAAATGATGTATATGAGGCAGTTAGGTGGTATAATGGATAGAGCCCTGGGCCTGGAGTCAGACTGAGTTAGACCTGATTTCAAATCTGGCCTCAGATACTAACTGTGTGGCCCTGGGTAAATCACCTAACCCCAGTTTGCCTCATTTTCTTCATTTGTAAAAAAGGAATAATAATAGCAACTCCCTCCCAGGGCTTTGCAAACTCTAAAACCCTATATAAACACACATATGTATCCATATTTTCACTGTGTGAATATATGGATATATATACATATTCTTTCCCTTCATATAATCTCTCTCTCTCTCTCTCTCTCTCTCTCTCTCTCTCTCTCTCTCTCTTTCTTTTTCTCTGCCTCCCCCACCCCAGGCTATTATAAGAAGGGAATGAATGATACCAAGGAGATCAGTAGGGGGCTGGCCTTAAAGTCAAGAAGATCTGCCTTTGACAGATATGACCCCTGGGTAAGACATTTAACCTTTTGTGGCCTAGCAACTTTTTAAGGTTATGAATTACAGATAAGTTGCAATCTGCACTCAGGTAGGTATTTCTGCACCAGGAATTCCCTATACAAATGCAATCATAGGTTGACAGGAAAAAAATTAAATCATTTAGGTCCAACTTAGCAATTTACCATTATAGTACATGATTTGGAGCCTGAGTAACCTAGAAGAGTTAACACCTTGCCCCAAACACCCCAGAAATTAAACCCAATAATGAAACTTACTAAACACATCATACTCAGTAGAAAATATCAGTCACACAGAGTGTATGTAGTTTGAAAGAGTCTCATACTAGGGGCAGCTAGGCGGCTGGCCCTGGAGTCAGAAGGACTTCAGTCTAAAGTTGGCCTCACAGTAGCTGTGTAACCCTGGGCAAGTCACTTAACCTGATTGCCTCCAAAAATAAATAAATAAATGAATGAAATTGAAGGAAGACACATACTAGTAAAAAAGATTGAGGTCTGGAGGGGAAATTGTGGGAGTCAATGAAAGAAGACAGGTTTGTTCTAAAACAGCTATCTTAAAAAAAAAAAAAAACCCACAACACTAAATCCTGAGCTAGGTGAAAAATTTTTAATCAAAGAAGATTTGTGTGGCACAAAGTAATCAAGGCAAACCTGCTTTTGACTCAAGTAGTCCATGCCCCTGGCCACATCTGCAGCAAAGTGTAGCAGCTGTTGGGAAGACAGTGTAGAAGCCGTGCTATTGGCAATGGCAAATGCTGGGTCTGTCTCTAGCACTCTACTCTTCCGTAGGAAATCAAGTAAGTTTCCATGAGGCGCATACTCAATAGCGAGGTACAAATACCCTGGAAGAAAAATAAGACAGCATCAACATTCCATCAGCTCTAAATCAGTAATATATGGATTCTAATATACAAAATGTACTGTGTTCCCTGTTGTTAAGGGGGCCCAGGTCAAACAGGGAGTAAGTGGTCCCATCCATAAGGAACTTAAGTCCTTCCTTCATCTAACAATTTAGGTAACTCAATAGGATAACTGCAAGGTAGATGAAATCAAGTTCCCATTCCATATTTGCCTTGTGTAAATGTAGGACCTAGTGATACAATGGAAAGAGCCCTGGTCCTTGGTTCAAATCTTTGGTCTGATACTACCAATATGACTTTGAGCAAGTCAATTAGCCTGTCTGGGCCTCCATTTCCTTATCTGTAAAATGGAGAAGTTGAATTTGATGACCTTTGAGACTTGTCCAGGTCTAGATCTCTGATTCTATAATGTATGACTTCTGTTGTATCCATGGAAGAAGAATAACAGTATTCTCTCCCCCAAATTGCCTAGACACAAAAGGAGAGATGGGGAAAAGGGGAATGTTTTCTGGAATGTGTTTATTCTCTCAGAAATATCGGAATGGAATTAAGAAGAATAGCTAAAGCTAGCATTTATATAACACTTGAAGGTTTGAATGACATTTGGGGGCAGTTAGGTGGGGCAGAGAGTAAGCACCAGCCCCGGAGTCGGGATGACACAGGATCGGTCCCGGCCTCAGAAAATGAGCACCCACACATAAATAATGACTGGCCGTGTAACGTTGAGCAAGTTACTTAACCCCAGTTGCTTTAAAAAAAACACACACACACAAAAGCATAGGTCCTACATCCAGACAAAACTTTGCTTGAGTGAGATGGGTTTCCAGGTACATCTCTGTATTAAAGCTAAAATAACAACAGTTGGTTATGTGTGGATGTATTTCTTTTCCCTGGGTGGAGGTGGCAAAGAGGTGAAAGGCTATAGAGAAAAAGCATCACATTAGAGAATTTCTGCATTTGAAAACTTTTATACTACATCTTCAACGATCTATCATTTCCCCTTAGACACCAGAAAATTCGTTGCAATGATGCTAAAGTTGTGATTCCTAAAAAAAAAGTGAAATCCATATAGTTTGTTGAAATTAGTTAGTTTTCTTTTCTCATTACATTGGAAAGCAATTTGCTTTCCTCATAACATTAAATTTCAAATCACATAAAAAGTAACATACAATAAAAGGGATTTTGCCTATTCATATATATATATAATGAAGTGTATCACAATTTTAAAAATTTTAAACAAAATTTTTATTTCAAAGATTAAAAATTTTAAGTGCTAGTTATAATTAAAATATCCTTGAATTAAATTTTGCCTTCAATATAAGAAGGTATGTACATAAATAATGTAAGGAATCTATTTTTCACTTCCCTTTTCTCCTCCCCTCCCCCGATTTTAAACTAGTATTTGCAAAATTGAAATAAAGTTGAAACGTTGATAGATCAAAATTAAAGTAGTTACAGTGTGGCCTGTATTATCATTTGATTAATTGCTGTGGTCAAGATGGCCAAGAACGGTACCATTGTTTCTGAGAATCACCTCCCACCTCCTCTTCTTTTTTTTACCTTTTCTCAAATAAATGTCATTGTCATTTAACTTGAGGGAGGTTGTTTGGCTTTACCATTGGCTTAGCGAGTGATTTTTTAAGTGTTTCAGATGCATGTATTTTTAATTTAATAAATTGAGGAAAAGGAAGAAGTCCTGGCTTCCGTTGTTGGTGTTTGTGTTGCAGAGTCCAATAAAGTGTTGCCAAGTTTGTAAGTAATTGCTAGATGAGCAAATGATTCCATGCAAAATGAAGTCCTTGACAAGTTTTAATGTGAAGTTGAACCCACAGAAGATTTTTATCACCTATTCATACCCAAACTCATTGAGTGAAATTTTTCTTATGATGCTTCACATAGGGGGGATGCAACAAATATTTATTGAATAATTTCACTGGACTAAGTTGAGAGACTGAGTTATTAAGCCAACTTTGTCACTAAGTGGCCATGTGACTGGAGGCATATTGCTGAACCTTCTGGGTGCTCATCTGCAAAAAGGTATTAGACTAGATTTCTAAGGTCTTTTTCGACTCTAAAATTTAGTGATTTTAGAGTTAACATTTAAATTGATGTTAAAGACTTATGCTTTATAGAGTTTTTAGAATAAATGAGAATGTGTGGGAAAATACTTTGCAAAATATAAATATTATAATGCTTTATTATCATTGTCTTTGTGGTACACAAAATTCTCAGAAAATTCAGGTGACCCAAAGAGAAGAGAAAAAATGTGTACTGGTTCAAGTATCATTCAATCAATTAACAAGGAATTATTAACTACCTACTACTATGTGCCAGGCATTTAGGTTCTGGGGAGACACAGATGAAATGAAAGTCTCTACCCTCAAGGACCTTACATTGTATAGGAGGATACAATATGTACACATATTAAAAAACATATACAAAAAGTAAGTACAAGATAAGTTTCGTGAGGAGTCACTAGAAGCTAAGTGCAGTGATGGGGTGTCTGTGGCCTTCTTGGTCCTTGGGTGTGGCTTTTTGACTGAGTCCAGGATTTACAGAACAAATCCTTTTATTAAGGGGATTTATTCTTTGAAGATTGAATTCTATCAAAGGGCCACACTTGAGGACCAAGAGGGCCACATGTGGCCTCGAGTTCATAGGTTCCTCACCCCTGATAGGGGTTTGGGGTGGGGAGAGTCTGGAAAAGCCCCAAGTGAAAGGTAGAGTTGAACTCTGAAGGATGCTAGAGGACACTGTATAGTCTAAGCTCAGGGTCAATCTCTGCAAAGGCATAAAGACAGGAAATGGAGTGTCATGTGTGAAGAATAGTCTTTTATAATCTAATGATTATAGAGGGTGTGAAGCATATTATCACTGATGACGTGCATTTGGGCAGCACAAGAGACATCATCAGAGACATGTTTGACTGGAAAATGAGGAGGTGAACTGCTATTTAAGAAGTATAAGGGATAACATATAGATTATCTAGTACTACAGCAGAAACAAGAATTATTAAAGCTTCCTGATTGTTGATTAGGTTCTCTACAGATAATTTACAGAAAGACACGGACCAGAATGTATAAAGTGAGAAGGAATAGGAGGACTGAAATCTGCACCAATGAATGGAACACTTGCACCCATAAAAATATATGTCCGTGTAAGCATAAAAGTACATATTAAGGTATCATTATTTTTGTGAATAATAACTATCAATTTGGGGAGCAGCAATGCTTAAAATTTACTGGAATAGTTTAAATTGGGAAGAAAGGAGGAGGTTTTAGGACTATCAGAAAGGACACATGAATTATCACTGTCTCTAGTGGTAGCAGTGCATTAGAGGTAGTGACAGATGAGAAATACTTCTGTGAGTGTTTGGAGTAGGGGAAGTTGGTAGTGAGTTCCTGTAAGCACCATTGAATAAATAAATCCTCAGATGCTAGTATTCCAGGATTAATATCTAGTCATACAACATTACACTACGTATCTCATCGATTAAGGAGAGGTACCCAACTTTTTCTTAAGCATTTAATATGAGAGTGATATTTTTGCCTATATTCTTGATGATTATTACCTTTCTAGGTTCTAATTAGGATCTATATTTTAAGTTGGCAGTAAAAAGTATCCTACCCCGATGTTCACATGCTCCCAGTAGATTGATGATATTGGGATGGTGTCCAAGCTTACAAAGTACTTCCAGTTCCCCAGCAAAGTCCCTGTGGTCATCTTTGGAGGCATATTCTGGAGGGGAGAAATGTCATTGATTGAAATCCCTTTTTCAATTTCGTCTTCTCAGAATCAACTGTCTCATCCCCCTCATATATACCTTGATCTCCCACTTACCTTCAAGTCTTAGAGAAAAATTAAACCAATACATTATTTTCAGGTTTTATCTTATGCAAAATCTTCATAGGACCCAATGGCTAAATTGGAATCTCTTTTCTGACTTTTCTAGTTTTGTAGTTCAATCTAGTGACAGAGAGGCAGGTGAACAAGCAATCTACTGGGGAACAAGGATAGAATGACTCTGACAACTGGAATTAACAACTAATCCAAGAATATAGTTTCTTTCCATTGTTTTGGCTTTCTATATATACCACTCCCTAGATCGCTTATGGAAGATGCCAGAGACGAGGAAAAATGTCTAAAAACCATCTCATCTTTTTGTTCCTTCTTATCTATGCCCACACTCAAGAGCACACCAACCAGAGAAAATGATCTGTTACAGGCATGAGGAGAAAGAAGAAAAGTTTCAAAGCCGGAGTTCTTCATTTCGGGTCCATGGACAGCCAAGGAGGCCCAGGATGGATTTCAAAAAACATTAGCTTGATTGAGAAAAAAAAAATTACATCTTCTTTTTCTCTAGCCTCTAGCTGAAATGTAACATTTCAGTTATGTGAAGACATTCTGAGAAAGGGTCTATAGGCTTTCAGACTATTTTTATTTTCATACTTTTAGTGTTATTGCTGTGTTGTGTTTTTATATTATGTTTACAGATTACTCTCAGTTTGTGAGAAGTCCCTTATAACAAAGTAAAACAGTTAAGTAAAAATAATAATGATATAGTGAACGCATCTAAAAGATCATGTGACTTTTCCTATCTATAGCAGCACCTTCCATTTAGAAAATAACAGAAATCTATTTTCTATCTCTCCCACTCCACAACCCGTTGGAAAAAAGAGAAAAAAAGGCAAATTTCTTATTAAAAATGTGTAATTAAGGGGCGGCTAGGTGGCGCAGTGAGTAGAGCATCGGCCCTGGAGTCAGAAGGATCTGAATTCGGATCCGACCTCAGACACTTAACGCACACATAAACAAAAACCTAGCCATGTGACCTTGGGCAAGTTACTTAACCCCAATTGCCCCCCCAAAAAATGTACTATTACCCCCCTCCTCAAGGTCCATATTGTGTGACCTTACAAAAAATAATTTTTTTCAGCAATTTAAAATCTTTTGTATTGGCATAGGGATCTTATTCTAACTTGCCTGACAATAAAATTATATTCCAAAGTGTCTTCATTGTTCTAGTATAGTACTAAGTTCTAGTCTCCCTATGTGACAAAACAAAAAAAAACACAACACTTATCTAATGAATCTGAGATCTTATTTTTGTGGATATTGCCTACAACTGGTCCATGTCATCTCATGTTGAGCAAATCTTGTGTCTGAATACCTGTAAATTCTCCATAGGAGGTCAACTCAACATAATTGGGGTCCTACCATGTGAGTACCAACACAGCATATAGCAAAAAGAACAATGGTGATGATATGAAATTCCTCCTGTTCCCACATGATTTTGATCTCTACAGCTAGGTGGTTATGTTTGAAAGTTTTCCACTTCATGTGCCTTGGAGATTATAAGTATCTTGGATGACAACATCTATTAAAAATACTGTTCTTAAGTTCTTATGACTCAGTGTTGTATCCAGCAAATTGTGAGCCAAGAGAGGTTAAATGACTTGTCTGAGGTCACACAGCTGGCAGAGGTGGGATATATTCTCTCATTTTCCTTTCTTAATTGCTCGAAATATCTAAGCATCTTCATTCAATAGCTCATCCTTTCCTCTGATCACAGAAAAGTATTTCTATTACTAATTCCTTTGGATTCTATCCCATACTATTTCTTCTAGGGGCTTCTTCCCTATTGGCATTTTCCTATATTCTTACAAATAAACTTAGATCTCTTCAGTATTAAAAAAAAAGGTTTCTGTTCCATTCCTCTCTTTGCTTTTATTGATAAATGTCTTTTTAAAAAATATTTGCTTACTTCTAACATCCATTTTTAAAAATTTTGAGTTCCAAATTATTTCCCTCCCTCCAGCCCCTCCTGCCACATTAAGATGATAGCAATTATACATATGAAGATATGCAAAACATATTTCCATATTAGCCATGTTGTGAGGGAGGGGGGAATGCAAGAAAAATAAAGTAAAAAAGTATGCTTCAAGCTGCACTCAGAGGTCAGCTGATACATATGAGTCCACTCCACCACCAATAACCCCATTATCACTTCAGTGTCTCTTAATTTGGCTTCTGCCCTAACCACTCAACTGAAATAGTTCTATTAAAGGTCACCAATAACATCTGAACCACCAAAACTAATGGGTTTTTTTGTTCAAAATACTGCCACCAGAATAATCTTTATCCCCCATGATGTCCTCCTTCAGTCCATCCAATTTTCCTCATCCTTCTTGAATGCTTCTGACACAGTTGACATCTGCCTCTCCATAGATTCCCTTCCTAGTCTCAGAGACTTTTTAACTCCTCACTGTGGGTATTGTCCTCCACTGTCTTCTTTTCCCTCCCTACAATCTCACATTTCCAACCTTTTACAGTTTCAGATACCACCTCTAGTTGACTTAACTATTTTTGTCTGTGCCACCAGTATCCCATATTTGAATCACTGTGGCAACTTTGCCATTACCTTGTCTTCACCTCTTATACCCAATTACTTTATAAAATAATGTCAATTTCTACTTGGTAATATCTCTCAAATCCATCTGCAACTTCTACTATCCCATAATGCTTCCATTCAGAAGTGCAACAATGGTGGAAAAAATATGGGTGTTTGGTTTGGGCATGTGAAGTAGAGGAGTAGAGAAAGCATTTAATCCACATCTACTATCTCAGTCATAGTATACCATCAAAGAAGTACTCAGATGTGAAATAAATTATGCTGCCAAGAGTCTCATTACCATCTACCTAGACTATTGAAATAATTTTCTTATTCTTCTTACCTTGACTTTCCTTCCTTCCCCTTTACACTCATATATTATGTATTATACATTCACAATACTGCCACCAGAATAATCTTTCTTAGCTATAGATCTGACTATGCCATTCTTCTGCTCAAAATTTTTCAAATGATTGAAAACCCAAAAATTAATCACAGAAAAAAAAAAAGACTGCTGAGACGAAAACTATTTTTTAAACTCACAAAACATTTACTTGGACAAGGCAAAAAGATCTGCATGCTGTTTTTTTTCCTATAGAAAATTGAATATTTTGCATATACTAGTTTATCTTTTTTCAATTAAATACATTTTAAACCAGTCTGAAGAATTGCTTCTCATTTTAGGATTCACATTTGTACCCACTGTAGCCAAAAAAGCATGCCTAAATTTTGGATAATCATTCATGATTATGGTAACCATCCCAACCCATGCCAAAACCCTTTTTGTTCTTTTTACAACATCCTTCTCTTCTAACCAGTTTTTACCTTCTTTGTACAAACCTCCATCATAAACTTCTTTATTAGCTCTTTTGGTTTCATCATCTTTTTCATTAACTTCAATGATTCTATAAACTATAGGAATATCTCTTCCTTTAACTTTAAAAGGCAATGATTCCTCTAGCTCTAATAGAATCTTCTTGGAAATTTGTTAAAAAGGTCTCCTCTGTGAAATGCTGGCTTCATACTGTCACTCAGAACCACTACAATAGGACTTTCACTCCAACATCAAGCCATCCTATATCATTAAGAGCAGAAGATACAATCATGGCAAAGTTTAAAATTTGGTCATACAGCTGGTGCTTATTCATGTTCCTTTGCTCTCCAAATAAATACGTGACCCTTCCCTGTTTAGGCAAGAAGAAGGGAATGGAGGAGGCAAGAGTCACATATTTTGAGCACAAGGTGTTTTACCACAGGTCTTTTCCAGTCTCTGTGTACTTATTAGAAATGCAGTTAAGAGGGGGCAGAGCCAAGATGGGGTAGAGACTGCTCATCCAAGCCACTCTGCCCCCAGATTCCCCCCAAACTATGTAAAAGGGGACTCTGAACAACTTCTGGAGCCCCAGCACCCACAGAATGACACAGAGAAGCTAACCTCCCACTGAGGACAGCCCAGCAGCCCTGCAGGAAGGACCAGCGCAGCAATCTGGGAGCCGGCAGCACGCAACACACAGAGCGTGGGAGCTGAGCCCAGCCAAGACCAGCAGAGCCCAGATACCCGGGAGCTAAGGTTTTAGCCCCAGGGCAGCAGGGCCAACAGCCGGCTGGAGAGACCCCAGAACACCAGCAGCTGTGGCGACTTCAGAATTATCAACATAGACATGCCTAGGACAAAATAAGAGGTTAGTGTCCTATGGACTTTGGGACCAGTATTTGGGTAATGCGTCGGCTCCCTCCCCTGGGGGCTAGAAACCTCTGAGGAGACACGCCATTTTGTAGTTTTCAGAGGCAGCTCCAGCTCCTGGCCTTCGAACTGTAGGGAGATCCAGCGTTCAGTCTTGGGGGGTAATCGCTCTTGCTTTAACCTCCCTGGATCTGGATTGTGATCTAGGGTGGAAGTCGTGGGTGGGTTTACAGCTTCCCAGAAACGGAAGTTGCCCCCCACACATTCAGGACGAAAATTCTTCTATCTGGCCTTAAAGCCATAGTGTGGCAACAAGCCCAAAAGTCAAGCAATTAAGTGGCAACATGCCAAGGCAAAGGAAACAGAAAAATGCAAACCTAGACTCCTATTTTGGGGGCATAGAGCAGGAAAAGGACTGTGAGGTCAGAAGTCCTGCTCCAAAAGCCCCAGGGGAAAACATGAGCGGGTTGCAGGCCATAGAGGACCTTAAGGAGGACTTTAACAATCAAATAAGAGAAGTGGAGGAAAAATTGGAAAGAGAAATGAGAAGGATGCAGGAAAAGTATGAAATGAGGGTCAACAGCCTGACTGAGGAAAACAACACCTTAAAAAATAGACTAACTCAAATGGCAAAGGAGGCCCAAAAGGGCAATGAGGAGAAGAATGCCTTAAAAAGTCAAATTTGCCAAATGGAAAAAGAATCTCAAAAATTCACTGAGGAGATTCATTCCTTCAGAGTTAGACTGGAGCAAATGGAAGCTAATGACTTTATGAGAAAACAAGATGCTGTTAAGCAGATCCAAACAAATGAAAGATTGGAAGGCAATGTGAAATATCTCATGGGAAAAACCACTTACCTGGAAAATCGATCCAGGAGAGACAATTTAAAAATTATTGGACTACCTGAAAGCCATGATCAAAGAAATAACCTAGAAATCACCCTTCAAGAAATTCTCAAGGAAAATTGCCCTGATGTTTTAGATCCAGAGGGCAAAATAGAGGTTGAAAGAATCCACAGATCATCTCCTGAAAAAGATCCCAAAAAGAAAACTCCCAGGAATATTATAGCCAGGTTCCAGAATCCCCAGATCAAGGAGAAAATACTACAAGCAGCCAGGAAGAAACAATTTCAATATTGTGGAAACACAATCAGAATAGCCCAGACCTGGCAGCTTCTACACTGAGGGATCGAAGGGCATGGAATATGATATTCCAGAGGGCAAAAGAACTAGGAATGAACCCAAGGGTCACCTACCCAGCAAAACTGAGTGTTTTGTTTCAGGGGAAAATATGGTCATTCAGTGGAATAGAGGACTTTCAAGCATTCTTGAGGAAAAAACCAGAGTTGAATAGAAAATTTGACATCCAGACGCAAGAAGTAAGAGATGCCTGAGAAGGTAATCAGGTAAAAGAAATCAAAAGGAACTTATCAAAGTTGAACTATTTACATTCCTATATGGAAAAGCAATAACTGTGACTGATGATATCTTTCTCACTATGAAAATAATGGAAGAAGGGTGTGTGGTCATATGAATACATATGTGAATGTATGTGTAGATGGTTACAGTTATATATTGATAGAAGGCATAGGTTGAATTTGTTGGGAAAGGAGAATACTCAAGGGATGAAATTATGAGGTGAGAGAGGAAAGTGGCAAGAGGAGATGGGGAGAGACAGGGTAGGGTAAACTATCTTATGTAGAAGAAGCAGGGGGAAGTGGTTGCAAGGGAGGAGGAGAATAGGAAGGCAAAAAAGGCAAAACCACATTCTCATTCAATTTGGTTCAGGAAGAGAATGACATACATACTAAATGGGATATCTCAACCTGAAGCAGAATAGGGGGAAGGGGGATGAGAGGAGGGATGATGGATGGGAGGGCATCCTTGGGGGGAGGGGAGGTTGGAAGTACCCACTATAGAAGAGGGACAGGATCATGTAGGGAATGGACCAGATGGGGGGTGGGATGAGTGGGAGGGAATTATAAGCAGCCTTGTACAATATATCTACTATGATAATGTTTTGCATAGCTAGACATGTACAACATATTCTGAATTACTTATCTACCAAGAGGGAATGGGTGACAAGGGAGGAAGGAAATGGATCTGAAATTCGAGGTCTTAACATTAAATGTTTCAAATATATATAAATACTATTATTAATACTCTTTTGCTTGTAATTGGGAGATAAGATGTGCAGGCATTGGGACACAAAGATTCACCTTCTTCTAATGAAAAAGTCGAAGGGGGTATGGTAGAAGGTATGGGAGAGAGCAGATTGGAGGAAGCGATATCTTGTGGGACTGCTATTCTGGGAGGTTGGGTAGGGGAATAATGGGGGGAAAATGATTGTAACTCAAAATCTGGCGGAAATGAATGATGTAAAACAAAAGTTAATAAAGCATTTGTTTAAAAAAAAAAAGAAATGCAGTTAAGAGGAAGCAGTAAGGAAGTAATGAGGAGACATCTCCAAGAAGGGGGAGGGAGAGAGACAGAGACCAAGAAATTGAAGCATTTTGCCATTAACTATTACTGAGATCTCAGAACTATAAAAGATAATAACAATTACCTTTTATTTAACTTCCCAGAGGAGAGAAGTACCATTTTATACTCAGAAATCCGTCTAGGCCAAGTCAGTAGTAGGGTGAAAAGGACAAATAGAGGTGATTGAATGACCCTGGTCACCACCTACACCATTGCTACCCACCAAATAAAATTTAAACTCCTTTGTAAGAATCTTGACATTCTGGGATGGCTAAGTGGCACAGTGAGTAAGAGCACCGGCCTCGGAGTTGGGATGACCTGAGATCAAAACCGGCCTCAGAAAATGAGCACCCTCACATAAATAATGACTAGCCGTGTAACCTTGAGCAAGTTACTTAACCCCAATTGCTTTAAAAAAAAAAGAATCTTGACATTCTGCTCTATCCAAATTTCTAGACCTGTGTGTGTCTCTAGCTTTTCAGGATATCTCCACTGAAATGTTCCACTTGCATTTCAAATTCAACATATCTAAAACCAAATTTGTTATATACCACCCCCTCCTCAATCCTACTCCTCCTTCAGACTTCATTTTTATTAGTTTGTGGCATCATTTAGTCTACCACTTTCAAAACTTTCTCACATCTTTGAAGCCCTGCCATACCAGCAAATGGAACTGGTGAAAGAGGCTTTACTCCATTGTGCTAACATCTGGGCAGAGGTGGGGGTAGGAAGGTATTTTCTCCCCTTGGGGAAGCACAGTGTCCTTGGTGGAATGGACATCATGTCCCTAGTCACCTCTTTTAGTCTTACACTGATCCATACTTCACAACATTCCCTAGGCCATTCCCATCATGGCTCTGTCACAGTGACAGCCCTATGGCCCACAGAGCCTGCTTTCCAACTAAACACCCAAGAAAATGAAGGTCAGATCTTCTCCTCTGTCGGCTTGACCACACTCACAGGACTATCTTCTGTCCTTTACAACCTGGCACCACTCCTCTCTCCCAAATGTTTTTGCCTCAGGTGAAGATATTGCATTATGTCTTTAAGACTTTCCTGACACTGTTCACCTGTGATCTTCCCTTTTGACCTACACATAGAACTTTGTTTTACTGCTTAAGTTGCTATAACTCAGAGGGCCATCATTTATATCACATTGGATAATGACCAATTTGGTAATGAAGAAGAAGAGGGTATGGTTGATTTTTCTTCAATCAGGTACAAGAGAAACTGAAACAGGGTGGGTAGTGGTGGTGGTGGTACAAAGACAGAAATAAAATCCATCTCTGTCCTGAAAGAAAATAAGCAAATTAAAACATAGAGGTAGGTGGAGAAGTGTAACGGAAATGGGAATTTGAAGAACTTCCCTGCACCTTAATAGGCCTAAGGGAATTTGGAGATCTTTTCTGCTTTAAAAATTTTCCCTGCCCCCTAATAGGCTGAATGTAATCACAGTGATTAGGGCAGCATGTCCTGAATGTAATCACAGGTGGGAGGAGCTTGCTGAAGGATGGAGCAGAGCCCACAGGAAACTGGAAGTCACAGCATTTAGAGTTGGAGGAAAGGGGCGGCTAGGTGGTGCAGTGAATAGAGCGCCGGCCCTGGAATCAGAAGGACCTAAGTTCGGAGCCGGCCTCCGACACTTAATCCACACAAACAAACAAAAACCTAGCCGTGTAACCTTGGGCAAGTTACTTAACCCCAATTGCCCTAAAGGGGCGGCTAGGTGGCGCAGTGAGTAAGAGCGCCGGCCTCGGAGTTGGGATGACCCGAGATCAGATTCGGCCTCAGAAAATGAGCACCCACACATAAATAATGACTAGCCGTGTAACCTTGAGCAAGTTACTTAACCCCAATTGCTTTAAAAAAAAAATTTAAAAAAAAATTTAAAAAAAAGAGTTGGAGGGAAGAGACAGCTAGGCTTGTGAGTGTTTGTGAGAAGTCTAAAAAATGGTATGGTTCCCTCCTGAGTTATGGTTTATTAGCTTCTTTGTTGCTATGATGGATTCAGTTTCCTGGTGTTGGATTTGGCTTTCTGGTGTCTGAATAAATGTTTTGCTTCTGTCTTCTATAAGGAGAGTCTATTATATGTTGTGATTAAGAACTGTGCCAACACATTCATAGTCACTGTTGATGCTGTGAATATTGTGTTGGCTCTACATTTGGCGACAAGGATGGGATCATGAAATATCAGGCCTCTATTTGGAGGCAGAAGGGCTTTAGAAGATGAAATGGATATCCCAGGATAGGAGAATTTACCTTATTCCTTCTAGGAACTGAGGCTACAAAAGGGAGAACCTAGAGATTTAGAAACATCTTTGCAAGGAATACCAATAAAACAAGGGCAAGAAATAGAAGGAATATGTAGAAGAGTCTGGGTTTTACTAATAGGTTACTGTATTATATATAAAAGCAGAGAAGATAGAACTTGCTGAAAGAGAAAACTCAGATGGAAAGGGAGTTGGCTGTGTCGCAACATTCAGGCTTTCCTTTAGAAGAGTAAGCTAGAGAATCTCAGGCAGTAAAAGAAAAAATTGTGAATTTAGCTAAGAAGAAGCAAAAAACTAACCAGAGGAATGTGCATGCTATTCTAATACAGACTGAGCCTAGTTGCCCTGGCAGAAAGCTGCTGGGAGAGTGCTTGGGTAGAAAAATAAAACAATGTTAGATGAGGAGGGTTTTATAAGGATAGAAGTTCACCCCATACTAAGAAGAAAGCAGGAGAATTACAGGAGCCAACCAGAGTTCAGGGAGATAAATGAGGATTTTGCTCAGCAAGAGGTTATTGAAGTATTAAATCAATTCACCCAAAGGATGAGAGAATCATTAGTGTCTTGGATGGTGAGAAAAACAGTGAAGGGGCTGGACAATTCGATCATTGCTTACTTGAAATTTATAGGTATTAGTCAAAATCCTTTTGTACAGCAAACTTTTAGGGATTACCATATGCTAGGAGGTAACAATAAGACCAATCTGTTAGTTCTAGCAGCAGATGGATACAATAAAATGTATCCCACTGATTCTATGTGGCCTAGTGGAGAGTGGCCTGGTCCTCACTTAGGGAGTATATGAGAAAGTTAAAGGAGGAGGTATTGAAGACTGCTATCATGGTCAGAGATGCAAATGTGTATCACAATATCTCCTTAGCAGTTTCTCATAGACATATCATAGTGGAGATTGCTCCTCCTGCTTATAAGCACCTATTTCTGACTCTACTAATTGGTGAAATAGGGAACCATCTTTCGGAGGTGCTGGATAAGATTTTACACCTAAGTGATTTAGGAGAATGGGAAAAAGGAAAATTTCCTTGAGAGAGAAGAGTAAATGGCCAGTGGATTCAAGGTCAGAATAGACTGACAAGAAAAGAATTGTTTACTTCTTTATTGAGAGCAAGGGTAGATTTAGGAAGAATTGATGGTATTCCAGGTAATGAACTATATAAAATGTACTAAGAAAAGTTACTTAATATTAGATGGAATAGAGAAGTAAGGATCTTTCTGAATCCTTTTATCCAAGTTTGTCACAACCTCAGGGAAAATAGGAAATTGGCTGAACTGGCCAATTGAACCCCACATCAATTTGACCATATATTGGAAAAATGGATCAAATACTATAACTCAGACATTAATAGATAATGGGGTGGAGGCTTCCTTTATTCATGAGAATCCTGAGAAATTCAAACATGGAACTCCTATTACCATCACAGGACTGGAAGGGGCTGAAATATCAGTCAGACAAGTCAAACTAATGATGACAATTGGAAAATTACCTAAGAAAGAATATACCATGGTAATTGTACCCATTCCTGAATACATAATTGGAATAGATACATTGAGAGGTATGACTAAATTCACCTGAGGGAAGATACCAATTTGCAGTAAGGAAGATAGAAATTAATACAGTTTTGGTGGAAAAAACAAAAATGGGTGAAGCCAGGATGGCGGAATGGAAGCAGTAACTTCTCTAAGCTCCTCCATGAATCCCATCACTAAACCTTAAAAAGTGAATCTGAATAAATTTTGGAGTGACAGAAACCACTGGGAGATTGAGTGTGGCAGAATCCAGCCCAAGAAAGTGCCCACGAGGGTCTGGACAAGGGGAGCACTAAGCATGTGGGGGATGTACAGCTCGGACTAGAGAGCAGACGAGCAGACAACAGCAGAGAGAGAAGGAGCTGGGGCGGCTAGGTGGCGCAGTGAATAGAGCGCCGGCCCTGGAATCAGAAGGACCTGAGTTCAGAGCCGGCCTCCAACACTTAATCAGCACAAACAAAAACCTAGCCGTGTAACCTTGGGCAAGTTACTTAACCCAATTGCCCTAAAGGGGCGACTAGGTGGAGCAGTGAGTAAGAGTGCCGGCCTTGGAGTTTGGATGACCCGAGATCAGATCCGGCCTCAGAAAATGAGCACCCACGCATAAATAATGACTAGCCGTGTAACCTTGAGCAAGTTACTTAACCCCAATTGCTTTAAAAAAAAAAAAAAGAGAGAGAAGGAGCCTCAGCCAGCAGATTCACCCATTCCAAGGGAAATTCGCAGCAGTCTCACCAGCATCACACCATGGGACAGGAGGAATCAGTGCAGCCAGGTAAAAGAGGGCTTGGAGCCCCCAGCAGAGACAGCAGCTTCTCCTGGGGCTATCATCCCCCAGCCTGGAAGTTTAGAAATCACCTGCCTGTTTTTCCAGGGGCCAGAATGACAAAATAAACTCTGGTTGTTCCAATTCCCCCTTGCTGACCTAGAAAACCCAAAGATAATTGTCCCACCCAGAATGAAATCCTAAGATAGTAGAAACAGTCTCAGGCTTGGGAGTCATTGAGAAGGGCTGTAACTGAGGCAGCAAGGAGTCTGAAGGGAAGAGGGGGAGGGGTCCCAACAGGCCACACCTCACCTGACCAGCAAAAGCCTTCCTGAGCTATAGCCCAGGGGTATAGAGGTAGAAATCTGAAGTGGCCAGACCACCCCTCCTCCACAGATAACTCTGTGTGCCTCAGAATACCTAGCTAATACTCCTGCCTTGGCCTCAAACTAGACACCCAGAGGCTATAGCAAAGTCAACAACCAGGCTCTTAGCTCCCAGCCTAAGAAATTAGGAAATAGGACATTACAATGGGAAGGAAGGAAGCTGAGAAGAAGGGGAAGGCAAGAAAATCGATCCGAGCTTCTTATGTAGATCAAGAAGAACCAAATACAGAGGACAACTTGGACTCTACACTCACACCTGAGACCACAGAAGCAAATATGAACTGGTCTCAAGCCCAAAAAGCATTCTTAGAGGAGCTTAAGAAAGATTTTTAAAGACCAAATCACGGAGGCAGTTACCAAATTTGAAAAAGGTTTCACTGAAGAAAACAAATCCTTAAAAAGTAAAATGAGTGAAGTAATTGGAGAAAATGCCTCCCTAAAAAAGGACCTTCAAAAACTAACCAAAGACTATAATTTGCTAAAAGTTAGAATCAGTCAAATTGAAACTCAGAACTCTATGATGCACCAAGAGTCAATCAAACAAAACATAATGATTGAAAAATTGGAAGAAAGTGTAAAATATATGACTGGAAAAACAACTGACCTAGAGAACAGATCCAGGAGAGATAACTTAAGAATTATTGATCTACCAGAAAGCCATGATGAAAAAAGCAGCTTGGACAACATCCTCCAAGAGATTGTCAAAGAAAACTGTCCTGAAGTCCTGGAATCAGAAGATAAAACAGTTACTGAAAGAATTCACTGGACTCCTCCTGAAAGAGATCCCAAATTGAAAACTCCAAGAAATGTAGTAGCCAAATTCCAGAATTACAAGATTAAGGAAAAAATACTGAAAGCAGTCAAAAAGAAACAATTCAAATATCATAGAACTACAGTCAGGATCACACAGGACCTGGCAGCTTCTACATTAAAAGATCAGAGGGATTGGAATTTGATATTTCATAGGGCAAAAGAGCTAGGACTACAACCAAGGATTAACTACCCGGCAAAAGTGAGCATAATCTTTCAGGCAAGGAGATGGCCTTTTAATGAAATAAGGGACTTCCAGACTTTCCTGATGAAAAAGCCAGAGCTCAATGGAAAATTTGATCTCCAATTACAAGACCCAAGAAAGACATAAAAAGGTAAACAAGGAAAAAACAAACTCATACATACATACATGCACACACGCACACTCATGCACACATGCACATAACTTGGGATGCAACAAGAGCAAAATGTTCACATCCCTATATGAGAAGCTTATAACTATCAATATTGAAATTTATATGATTATCATGACCTTTAAAAGGATTATACATAGATAGAGGGTGTGGGTATAAATGAACTAATCTGAAGATAAAAAAAACCTTATTAAGGGGATCAAAGGGATTGTAATGAGATAAAAGGAAAGGATGAGACAGAAAAAGGAAAGTATGCCATTCAAAGAGGCAAAAAACACACTATAGTAGAGGGGAAGGAAGGAGGGAGAGGAACATCATTAGAACATTATTCTGACTAGTTCTGGTTCAAAGAGGGATCAACATAATCAGTTAAGTTTAAGATTCTAACGTGAATAGATACAAAAATTCATTAAATCGTGGAAAAGGAGGGAGGGAGAGGAGCACTGTTTGAAATTCATTACTGTGAATGTGAATGGGATGAACTCTCCCATAAAACAGAGGGCAGAATGGATTAAAAACAATAATCCTACAATATGCTGTCTACAAGAAACACATTTGAAACAAAGGGATACCCACAGGGTAAAGGTAAAAGGTTGGAGTAAAATTTATTATGCCTCAGCTAAAGTAAAAAAAGCAGGGGTGGCAATACTTATCTCAGATAAAGCAAAAGCAAAAATAGATCTAATTAAAAGAGATAAGGAAGGAAACTATATCCTACTAAAAGGCACCATCGAGAATGAAGCAATATCACTACTTAATATATATGCACCAAGTGGTATAGCATCCAGATTCCTAGAGGAGAAGTTAAAGGAATTAGAGGAAGAAATAGATAGCAAAACTATACTAGTGGGGGACCTTAATCTCCCCCTCTCTGAACTCGATAAATCTAACCTCAAAATAAACAAGAAAGAAGTTAAGGAGGTGAGTAGAATCTTAGAGAGACTAGATATGATGGATCTCTGGAGAAAACTGAATGGGGATAAAAAGGAATATACTTTCTTCTCAGCAGTGCATGGTACATACTCAAAAATAGACCATGTACTAGGGCATAAAAACCTCACAATCCAGTGCAGAAAGGCAGAAATATTAAATGCATCATTCTCAGATCATGATGCATTAAAAATTATATGCAATAAATGGCCAGGGAAAGATAGACTAAAAACTAATTGGAAATTAAACAATTTAATCCTAAAGAATTGGTGGGTCAAACAAGAAATTATAGAAACAATCAATAATTTCATTCAAGAGAATGATAATAATGAGACAACATACCAAAATTTGTGGGATGCCCTAAAGGCAGTTCTCAGGGGAAGTTTTATATCCCTGAGTGCATACTTAATTAAAGCAGAGAGAAGGGAGGTCAATGAATTGGACATGCAATTGAAAAAGCTAGAAAAAGAACAAATTGAAAATCCCCAATTTAGTACTAAATTAGAAATATTAAAAACCAAAGGTGAGATCAATAAAATTGAAATTAAGAAAACTATTAAATTAATAAATAAAACTAAGAGCTGGTTATAAAAATAATCAAGAAAATTGATACACCCTTAGTCAATATGATAAAAAAAAGAAAGAAGAAAACCAAATTATGAGTATCAAAAATGAAAAAGGTGAATCTACCTCCAATGAAGAGGAAATCACAACAATAATTAGGAATTATTTTTCCCAATTGTATGCACATAAATTTGACAATCTTAGTGAAATGGAGGAATATTTACAAAAATACAAGTTGTCCAGATTAACTGAAGAGGAAGTAAATTATTTAAATAACCCCATCTCAGAAAAGAAATCAAACAAGCCATCAGTGAACTTCCTAGGAAAGAAATCTCCAGGGCCAGATGGATTTATTAGTGAATTCTATCAAACATTTAAAGAACAATTGATTCCAATACTCTACAAAACTATTTGGGAAAATTAGTGAAGGAGGAAATTACCAAATGCTTTCTATAACACAAATATGGTATTGATACCTAAATCAGGAAGAGATAAAACAGAGAGAAAATTATAGACCAATTTCCCTCATGAATTTAGATGCAAAAAATTTAAATAAAATATTAGCTAAAAGACTACAGCAACTTATCACAAGAATAATACACTTTGATCAGGTGGGATTTATTCCAGGAATTCGAGGATGGTTTAATATTAGGAAAACCATCAGTATAATTGATCATATCAACAATAAAACTAGCAGAAACCACATGATTATCTCAATAGATGCAGAAAAGGCTTTTGACAGAATACAGCATCCATTCCTATTAAAAACACTAGAAAGTATAGGGGGAAATGGAGCCTTCCTTAAAATAGTAGATAGCATCTATTTAAAACCACCAGCAAGTATTATATGCAATGGGGATAAACTAGAAGCATTTCCAATAAGATCAGGAGTGAAACAAGAATGTCCACTATCACCCCCCTTATTCAATCTGGTAGTAGAAATGTTAGCAGTAGCAATTAGAGAAGAAAAAGAAATCAAAGGAATCAAATTAGGCAAAGAAGAGACCAAGCTATCACTCTTTGCAGATGATATAATGATATACTTAGAGAATCCTAGTGAATCAAGTAAAAAACTACTTGAGACAATAAATAAATTTGGCAAAGTTGCAGGATATAAAATAAACTCACATAAATCCTCGGCATTCCTGTATACCTCTAATGAAATTCAACAGCAAGAGATAGAAAGAGAAATCCCATTTAAAGTTACTGTAGACATTATAAAATATTTTGGAATCTACCTTCCAAAACAAACCAAGGACCTATATGATCACAACTACAAAACACTTCTCACACAAATAAAGTCAGATCTAACTAATTGGAAAAATATCAGTTGCTCATGGCTGTGTTGAGCTAATATAATAAAAATGACATTTTTATGCAAACTAAATTATACATTTAGTGACATACCAATCAATTTGCCAAAAAAAAACCTACTTTACAGAGCTAGATAAAATAGTAACAAAATTTATTTGGAAGAATAAATGGTCTAGAATATCAAGGGAATTAATGAAAAAAAAATGCTAGGGAAGGTGGACTAGCTATACCAGATTTTAATCTGTATTATAAAGCAGCAGTCATCAAAACTACTTGGTACTGGCTGAGGAATAGAGTAGTGGATCAGTGGAATAGATTGGGTGCACAAGATTCAGCAATCAATGAGTATAGTAATTTATTGTTTGATAAACCCAAATACCCCAGTTTTGGGGATAATAACACACTATTTGACAAAAACTGATGGGAAAACTAGAATATAGTATAGAAGAAACTGGACATAGACCATTATCTAATACCATACACCAAAATCAAGTCTAAATGGGCACATGATCTAGGCATAAAGGATGATACTGTAAGCAATCTGGGAGAACAAGGAATAATTTACCTGTCAGATTTGTGGAGAGACTTTATGACCAAACAAGAAGTAGAGAACATTACAAATTGGATAATTTTTATTACATTAAATTGAAAAGCTTCTGTACAAATAAAGCCAATGTAACCAAGATTAAGAGGGAGGTGGGAAATTGGGAAAGAATTTTTACAACCTATGTCTCTAATAAAGGACTCATTTCTAAAATACACAGAGAATTGAGTCAAATTTATAAGAATACAAGTCATTCCCCAATTGATAAATGGTCAAAGGATATGAACAGGCAGTTTTCAGAGAAAGAAATTAGAGATATCTATAAGCATATGAAGAAATGCTCTAAATCACTATTGATTAGAGAAATGCAAATCAAAACAACTCTGAGGTACCACATCTCTCCACTCAGACTGGCTAAGATGACAAAACAGAAAAACAGAAAATGCTGGAGAGGATGTGGGCAAATTGGAACACTAATGCATTGCTGTTGGAGTTGTGAACTGATCCAACAATTCTGGAGAGCAATCTGGAATTATGCCTAAAGGGCTATAAATAATTTCATACCCTTTGACCCAGCAATACCACTTCTAGGGTTATACACCAAAGAGATCATAGAAGTGGGAGGAAGTCCCATATGTACAAAAATATTTATAGCAGCTCTTTTTGTGGTGACAAAGAATTGGAAATTAATGGGGTGCCCATCGATTGGGGAATGGCTGAACAAGTTGTGGTATATGCATGTAATGGAATACTATTGTTCTATAAGAAACGAGGAGCAGATGGACTTCATATTTACTTGGAGAGGCTTATACGAACTGATGCTGAGTGAGAAGAGTAGAACCAGGAGAAATTTGTATACAATCACAGACACAACATATGTGTGATGACCAACTATGACTGACTGGACTCTTCTCAGCAATGCAGTGATATAAGTCAATCACAGAAGACTCATGATGGAGAGAGATGTCTACATCCAGAGAAAGAACTAGAAAGAACTGAGTTTGAATCCTGATTGAAGCAAACTACTTGATCTTTTTCTTTTTATTGTTTGGTTTTATTTCCTCTCTACCATTTTTCATTCCATCTAGTACAATCCACCTTTGTAATCTGACTAATGTCTAATGTGAAAGTATTTGCAGACCCTATATTGGCTTGTATGCCGTCGTCGGGGGGGGGGGGGGGGAAGGGAGGAAAAGAAAATTTGAAACTCAAGGAATTATGGAATTGAATCTTGTAAACTAAAAGTAAACAAACAGATTAGTAAAGACAAAGAAAAAGAAAAAGAAAAATGGACCCTATCACTTTATCTGAACCTTCTGAAGTAATTACTTCAAGGCAGTATCATGTGCCAGGTGGGCAAGATGAAATTAACAATACTATAAAGGAATATGTTAAGGCAGGTGTGTTAGTGCCTACAACCACTCAATGTAATAATCCTGTCTGGCCAGTAAGAATGTCAGATGGGAAGTGGAGAATGTTGAATTATAGTTAGTGGAATATAGATACATAGATAGAATAGTGGATTACAGATAACCCTTTGTATCCTGCCATTCCAGATACTGTTACCTTAATAGAAAGGATGCAGAAATATGATATGACTTAGTATGTGAGAGGAAGTGATGAGTAGTCTAGGGAGAGCAGTGGGAAAACAATAAAGGCGCCATATAGGAGGTAATACCTAAACAGTGCTTCAAAAGAAGTTAGGCATTCTATGAGATGCTGGAAAGAAAGGAGTTCATTCTAAACAACTGAGACTATCTGTGCAAAAGTTCAGAGGGAGAGCTTGAACTGGAACTTCTAGAGAATAGCTATCAGGTCAACACATATCACGAGTGTCATAGGAAATAGTGTCATTTGAAAGGAAATATTGCCTCCAGTTTGATGTGACAGCTGTATCTGATATTTGGTTACTTCCTCCCCCCCCCCAAAAAAAAAGTTAGTTCACAGAGGACAATTTCAACAGGAAGCTGAATTTTTGACCTACCCTAGTCAAATGGAGACTTGATATATTTAGCCCAGTACTGACCTTTCATTCTTTTAATGGCAGCGTCCATCCGTAACCCATCCTTCTTGATACGGGCCTTAAGGACTTGGCCAAAGTTCCCTTCCCCAATCACATCTTGAAATTTGATGTCATTCCAATCAAGGACTGGATAGATTGTGGGGTCTGGGTTGTTCTTGGCTTTCCTGTTCAGCACCAGAGTTCCTGAGTTGAACTGCACAGCTGGTTCTTCCCTCTGGGAAAAGGAAAAGAAATGACAAGTTGCATAATACCAAGGTACATGAGAGTTTCTTTTTTCTTTTTGGTAGCTAATCTTTCCAATCCTGGATGAGGAAGGAATGTGGGAAGGTCAAAGTAGTAACTGAAAAACTTATTTCTCTTTTGTTCCTGGGTGAAATTCTCTTTTAGAATATAAGCCTCTTGTGTGTGTGTATTTCATTTGTGGATTTGAAATTTCCAGTACCTAGTATAGGACCTGGCACATACTAGGTTCTTGATAATTGCTTGTTGACTAATTGAAACCCAGTGTTAAAGTTTGGTGTGGTCATAGAGGTCCCATCCAAAGTCTTTTTTGAGAGGTGTTTGGGTGATTTCATACACATGTACACATATAATATAAATACACACACATACATAAGTAGCACACATATACACACATATGATATATTATACATGTAGCTACATTAATAAATCTCTGTCTATATATCAATAAACCTGTGAGAACAGATGCCTAAGGTATTATTCTGTTGTGTACATAGCTATTTCTGCCTAATTATCTATTCCTCTGGTTGGGCTTGGTCTGTTCTAGGTCTTAGAGCCACCCAGGCCTGGCCTAGAGTAAGTGGGAATTCTCCATGCTTTAGAGAATCTGTCCTAGTATGACATTTTTCTCCTATGTCGACCTGAACGGGTCAATCTATAAAATCCTGGTGTTTGACAAACTGTATTCTGAAGTTTTTGGGTTTTTTTTTTTTTTTTAGCAAAAATTTTAGCAACTTCCTTCTTTCTCTCCCTTCCCCAACCTCCCATTTCAGGAATGCTGATAATGGATCTATATAGCTTAGGAGAAAGTACATAGAATTTGAGAGAGTAGAAGCAATCGCATAGGATTGTCAACTGCATTCAGTATGTGAAAGTAATTAGGTGGTGCATTAGAGAGAGAATGTTGAGCTTGGAGTCAGGAAAACTTGAGTTCAGACCCACCTTAGATGTTCACTGGCTTCATTTTTCACTTGGCTATGCCACTTTGAGATTTCTCCATTATCCCCCAGGAAGCTCATTTGAGATAACCTTATCACACTGTGAGATCAGCCATTGTACTTCACCTCAGTATTACTACATCTGCCTCTCTGATTGGAGGGTGGGATCATGAACTCCAAACCTCCATTAAGGAGAAAGCTCAGTTTAGAAATTGCCTCATTTCTCACTTGGCTGTACTACTTTGAGACCACTCTTACTGATTTCTCCACCATGATCTTAGTGAGGGACCATCTTCCTAATCCCCCTTTCAGCTTCCTTTTGTATTTTGTTTTTTCTCATTATAAGCTCCTTGAGGGCAGAAACTGTCTTTTTTTGTATTTGTCGCCCCAGTGTTTAGCACAGTGCCAGGCACATTTTGTTGTTCACTTGGTTTTAGTCATGTCTATCTCTTTGTTATCCCATTTGTGGGTTTCTTGGCAAAGACACTGGAAATATAAAGGATATATATGAATAAATAATATAAATATAAAGGAAATTTACCATTTCCTTCTCCAACACCTACTACATAGCAAGTGCTTAAGAAATGTTCATTGATCATTAACTAGCTGTGTGACCCTAGATAAGTCAAGTGTACATGTGTGAAAGTTGCAACACTGAGTGCTGAAGGTGATAAAAGTGTAGATATCACACAATTCCTGCCCTCATGATCACTTCATATGGAAGCTAACAAAATGTTTTAGGAAGTCTGGGGTGCCCTATATTTATATGTGTGTCCTTTGCATCCATGAAAGATTCAGTTGGGTTCCCACAGAGAGTGCTGAATTCTGGGTATTATTACTGCTTTTATCTTATCTGATCTGTCCAGGTTTGTGAGAAGCTCTCAGGACAAGGAACTGGGGTACAGATTATTTATGGAGATATCTTACATGTAATACACTCTCACCTTTAGCTAGTTGTGTGAATTCACCAGAAGTGAGGCACTTCTGCCTCCAGGAGAACAAAACTAGCAGAGGTCCTGGGTCCCTGATAGTACTCAGTTTATTTAACAAGTTTACTAGTCATCCCCCTTAGTATAACTGTTAGACTGACTACAGCTAAATTGTAGACCAAATCAAATCACAGAGCCAGGCAACCAATCTTCTAGTAACCTTTAATGAAGGGAAAGGAAGGGATTCTGTGCATATGTAGGTATCTTGTCTCGAGCCACTCTTGAGGTTCATTCCTCAAATTGTAAATTTGGAAAACTGATAGAATAAGGTATTTGTTAATTTTGCAGAAGTGGAAGCCTCAAGCTTAAGAATATTTCAGGCTGCATTACAAAATTCCTGAGATGGGAATGCCAACAAAGGATGATATTGTGGCCATTGATGATGTCTAGCCCAAAGAAATAAACAGTATCAATTCCATGAGATGTGACTATGGGTGTGAATTTTTCTCAAACATGAGAGAAATTCCAATAACCTGAGAAAAGGGAGGTCTGGAAAATTAGAAATTATGAAGTCAGGAAAGAACTACAAAAGCTAAAACACCACTCAATATGTTATGGGCTGACTTCTTTGACAAAAGATTCCTATTCTATGGGAATGTTTATTTGGGCACAGTTGGGTCATAGCTCCAATTTCCATTCATAGTGGAAGTCAACAAGAAAAACAAAACTTGCTTGAACTCTTCAGTGGTTCTTTATTTACTAGATGATAAAATACAAATTCCTTTAGCCTCTAGGCCCATTATACTTTTCATCTGGCTTCCATCTTCAAGTATCCTTTTACACTGCTTACCTTCATGAACTCTGTTCCAGCCAGATCTGATAACCATCTATTCCCTGGAGGTGGTATTCCTATATCTTGTCTCTGTGTACTCAATTCCACCTCATCTCCACTTCTCAATACCTTTGTCTTTCTTCGAGGCTATGATGTCACCATCTCCATAAAGTCTTTCCTGATCCCCCTACATGTTAATATTTGATTTCTCCTTATTTTTCCTTGTACTATATTTCTTTGTCTCCGGGAGGAGGAGGAAAAGGTGAAGGAGGAGGAGGAGGAGGAGAGGAGAAGGAGAAGAAGGAGAAGAAGGAGAAGAAGAAGAAGAAGAAGAAGAAGAAGAAGAAGAAGAAGAAGAAGAAGAAGAAGAAGAAGAAGAAGAAGAAGAATGCTTGCTAGCATTTATATAAAGCTTTAAATTTTTCAGTGTTATACACATGTTATCTCATTTGGTCCTCATGACCCTGGGAGATTGGTGATGAAAGTACGTTGAAGGCAGGGAGATTTTTTTTTCATTTTTGCCTTGGTATCACTGAAGCCAAGTATAGTGCCTACTACTATTTTAAGGACCAATTTGTCTTTAAAAATGTTTGTTGAATTGAATTTTTGGAAAGTTACAAAGAGGCTTAAATTTGTTGGAAAATGTTTATGCAAAGAAGGCTACTTATACGTTCTAAGTACATAATTAGGCTTGAAAATAGTTGATAACACAGTACCACATTTTGGAAGGCTTGGGCCATCCTTCGCTGGACATTTGCTCTCTTCAGCTGCAACATGATCAAGAAGGCCAACAGCACAGTCAAACAGGTCATCCCTGCTGAGCCAAGGATGGCAATGAGCAGCATCTTTTCCCCTCCAAGTTCTGCTGGTTCTATGGTTGAGGGGAAATAAAACAGAAATGGTTAGAGACAGCTAGACATTCTTTCCCTTGGAGTGTTTGCTGCTCCAGAGCTTACAGTGGCAAAGATAATAGTGAGGGTGGGCAGTGCCACAGAGGACATTCATCAGGTGGGGAAAGCATGAATAAGTGACCTTCCAACCTCAGATATGGTTATATCAGGAAAGGGAAGAGTCTATCTCCCATTGTGACCCATCTATATCCCTATAGGGGTATGGGGTAGAGAACCTGGGCCCCCCAAGATAAAATCACAATGGTAATGGGATATTAAGGGCAGGACATTCACTGTAGCACAGTGAAGATTGGTGGATGACTGGAGAAGCAGAGGGGCCAGTAATCTCTAGACTGACCTACGGAAGAAGTGGAGGGGAGGGTGCCCTCTTGGATACTGGTGCCTTATGCAAGAGGTCAACAGCCTTACCTTATGGCACTGGACAGGTACCTGTTTAAGTGCTAGTAAATGTTGGCAGAGACCTTTTACCTATTTTTGTAAACTTCATTCACCCATAGCTTGAGAGTGGTCTTAAGGGTGCTATAGAGAGGCCAAATGGATGACCAGGGTTACTCAAGTATAGAGACCAGTTTTGATGAGTCCAGAAAATGTCTCCTATTTTTTTTCAAAGAATTGTTTCCAAACAAATGGATAATTCTAACTTAATATAGGGATTGGACAGGTATAAGGGTAGCCTGAGGACACAGAGTTGAACAAAGCAGTGAATTCAGTGAATAACAATTTTTTAATTTATCAGTGTGAAAATATAATGCTGAAGACTGATCAACTAGAACAGCACTGAGCTGGAGAAGGAGTTATTTTCCTAATTTTGGAACTAACTTGCTCTGTGACATTAGAAAAGTCACTTTACCTCTTTGTCAGCTGTTTCTTCTACAAATTGGCATGACTAGGTGATCATGGATTTGGAAGAGACCTCAGAGGTCATCTTCATTTTACAGATGGGGAAGCTGGGTCCCAGAAAACCAATGTACTTCACTCCAATATACATAGGGCTTTCTAAATTTACAAATGACAAACGAGTTGCTCAGGGTCATACCACTACTAAGTAGTAGAGTCAGGATTTGAACCCAAGCCTTCCAACTCCAAATTTATTGTACCAGGTAGCCATCTGTTCTCTTCAGTTCTGAAATTCTATTCTTCACAATTATACTTAAAGTTTTACAAGAAAAAGAGCAGAAAAAGGAGGACTTTTAAAACCCGAAAGTGTTATAAAATGAGAGAAATTATTAAAACAGAGACTATAGTACTCCACTTCTCAAGTCTCAGGGAGTCTCCAACACTACAAAAGGAAGATTGACCCTAAAAGGACATTCTTCGTACTGGTTCTGGACAAGTTACTCAGAAGGCAATTTGTTTTCCTCCCTCTTGTGCACTTAATTAGAGACCTCTTGCCCAACCAGATGCCTTTCATCCTTTCTCCTTCTCTTTCCTTTCACATACCAGTGATCCCTGGTGACCTTATTCAGTTTAAACCAGCAAAGGATTTTACAAAACAATTACTATGAGCAGAGCACTGGGATCACTGCTGTGAAAAATACAGAGAAATATAAATTAGACCCCCCCCCCACGCAGATAATGCTGCTGAAGTGTATACTTGAACAGCTAAGTGGAATAGACATATGCTGGAGGAGTTCAGAGAGGAAGGAGGCAGTGTGGACTGAAGGTCAGGAAAAGCTTCATGAAAAAAGTGGGTCAAGAACTGAGACTTGAAGAATAAGTTGAGTTTTATATAGATGAAAAAGAGAAGAGAAAGCTTCCCAATACAATCAAAAGCTACGTCTCTGAAGTAGGATTCACAATCACAGAGATGTACATACTGCTTGCTTACTATATATAAATGCTTACTGTGACACAAAAAGCCCATTGTTGTTTTAACACAAGTACTCTCCTGGTAATGTTATTTGGCTGGAAAGTTATGATCTTAGAAGAATCAAAATTATTAGTAATTCAAAGAACATGGAAAGATTCAAAATGCATGTAAATATCATGTTAACTAAAGATGAGTTGAGTATAAGAATTGGCATAAATAGCAACTAAGACATACTTGGATCATTTCTGGTGAATCCTTTAATCCCTCTATTCCTGTCTCCTCATCTATAGAATACCAGGGAATAGTAAGATGATATCTAAAGTCTCTACCAACTCTAAGCCCCTATGAGTCTGTGACCCTGGCTAAGCAAAATCCAAAATCACTTTTCTCTTCCCTATTTGGTCACAGTTTTTCATTACCTCAGTTTCCTTTTTCAGCTACTTGAAGAGGAAGTAATCTGATTAAAGTCCTTAGCATATTTGTGGAAATTAGTTTAATAGTGTAATATATTCACCTTCCCAAGTATATTTGAATTTTCAGAGGGTACCTGTAGATAGCAATGTCTTAAACCAAAAGAATGAATCTCTGACAGTAGAATTACAAGCAGATGAGGTGACAGGGAAGACTTTTTTAGGCAGTAGGGCTTTGTCATTTTAAAAATCATATTATTGTAGCCATTGATCTATTCCACCAACCTTTATTTTCTGGGAGTGTTATCAGTTCATGAGAAGAAGAGGGATTACTTGATCCCATATTGTTCTCTGCAAAAATGTCAACCCAGTAAGCTGTTTGGGGCTCTAGACCCTTGATATGATATTGTGTGATGGTGGCATTCTTTATCTTCACTTCAATGTGGTTTTCTTCAGCCTTGCCTTGAATCTTGTAACGGATTATGATAGAGGAAATAGAATGTCCATCCAATATTGACCAAGAGATGATGGCAGAGGAATCAGTGATATTGGAAATCTTGATACCATCAGGTTGAGGAGGAAGTTCTGTCAAGAAAAAAAAGTCCCAGCCATAAGCAAGCTATTATTAGTAATTAACACAATTCAACATATGAAACTAACTTGGCCTCTATGAGAATTAAATGTAAACAAAGAATCCCTGAATCAGAGTGTGATGCTAATGAGGCAATTAACTCTTTTTGCTAGGCCTCCTCCTTGAAGCTTGTGAATGCCACTGGCAGGCTTAAGATGGTGCATTGTGCAGTTTGAAAAGAACCTTCAGTCTGTAATTAGAAAACCTAGGCTCAAACCCCAGCTCTGCCCTTTACTTGTTGTGTGTCGTTGGGATAGTATTCTAACCCTTGGGGCCAACACTACGGGACACCAAAAAGTGCCATAACACATTCTTCCAGAAGAAGCCTCCACAGTACTGATACTTTTTAATGGACAATTATAATACAACTATATTCTGTCCTGCATGTTCAATTCAAATGAAGTGATGGCTAATATTTGCTAGGCACTAACCTAGGCATTAACCTAACTGGTGTAGCATATGCTTTCATTTCTTTTCTCAAAAATGGGATTGATTTTAGTCAAATCATCCATATGCTCAGAACTGTCACTAAAAATTCTGGTGCCTGGAGCAAAAAAATGTGGAGGAGGGGAAGGAGGAGAAAACTTTGAATATCCTGAGGCTGCTGCTAGGGTCACATTACCCCTGGAGGAGTGAGTAGGACAGGACAGGTAACTAGCTAAATATAACTGTGTAAGGAAAGGTGTTGGCTCATCCCCTAAGAAATCCATCCCATGGTCCTGGGGTATAGCCTGTGACCTATAGATTACCCAATACCTGGAAAGCAGTGGTAGGGAGGTGAGGCAGACAATGGAGGAGACACAATGGCAGTCCTTTAACCCCACATGTCAATGAGAATACTCAGGCTGTTTGGTGAGAGGGGCTAAATGAGTTGAGAGTCTCAGCCTGAACCCAAGAAAAAAGAGAGAAGGGTTCTGACCACAAATGGAAAGGGGAAAGGAATGTCATGAGCCAACAAAGGCCCTTGGATGTGAGGGATAGGGGAAGTTAGGAGTATAATATGAGCCAGAAGAATCCCCTGAGGACTATCATGGCATATGCTTTCACTCAAGTTCCCTATGTGATAAAAAAAAAAGATGGATATGTGAAATGCAGAGTAAGAGTCAGAGGAGTAGCCGGTGGCCCTTGGATGAAGTACAGCTAACTGACCCAGACGGAAATTGAACACAAGACTTTGGCTTCATTGAAATAATACTCTTATCAACAGAGCTAACTAGTTTCAACAGGCTATTGCTCAAAATTACAAGTGCCCCTCCCAAATATGCAAGGAAATGTTGATTTCCAATTCATTGCAAAACTCCTTTCTATATAGGCCTTCACACCTACTATGCCAACTGAATGGAACACACAGAGAGGATGGATTATGTTATTATAGACTATTTATACTTGGGAAGAATTGGAGATATGACCTAGTTCAACTCCCTCACTTTACAGAATAGGGAAACTGAGACTGCCTGAAGTAAAGTGACTTGTTCAAGTTGTCACACTTATTTATTGGATGAACCAGAATTTGAAGCTAGTTCTTTTGGCTCAATCCTAAAATCTCTCTCCTATGTTGTAAGCAACTGTAACAGGGAATTAATTATTAGGATTAGTTATGTAAAAACAGGATGTCATTTCAATATAGGGGTATGTATGTGTATGTGTGTGTGTATATATATATAGACATATATACACACACATATATGTATACGTGTATATAAATAAATGTGCATTTACATATAGATATACATATATGTGTATATATACACATGCATATACCAATACACATATACATACACACATACACATACAAACATACACATACACATATACATACATATACACATACACATATACATAAACATCATAGGTCAGAGTCTCTTAGAGTATGGGTTCTTAACCTTTTTTGTATCATGGATCCCTCTGGTACTTGGTAAAGTCTACAGATACCTTCTCAGTATAGTTTTTAAGTGCATAAAATAAAATGCACATGATTCCAATTGGAATACAAATATCAAAATATATTTTAAAAAAATAAGCTCAGGCACCCTAAGTTAAGGATTTCTCTTTTAAATTGTGATTAATTAACTGTATTACTGGGTTCTTATCATGTGTACAACACTGTACACTGTGGCAAGGTGTAAGAGACCAAATTCTGGCATGCAGAAATGTTCTTGGGGTTTGTTACTTGAGGTATGTGAATTTGGGGGGACCATTTCTTCCCTGATATCTATAGCTAAAAAGAGAGCTCCAAGAAAAGAGAGCTCATTTGGTCTCTCAAAGAAGTCCATTACTTTTTTGGAGCGTAAATTCTAATTGTTAGATTTTTTTTTAACAACAAACCTAAATCTCTGCTTTTTCAAATTCTATCCATTGCTCCTGGTTTTTCCCCTCCAAAGCAAAGTAGAACTTGTCTAATGATACTTCTTCCGCATGACAGTCCTTCAAATCTTGAAGACAACTATGTACATGGGAAATGTGAGATGTCATTGTTGTTTGTCTTTTTTCAAAGAGAACCAATGACATCACAGGGTAATATCTCGACTTGTGTATAAATTGGATTTTAGTGAGGCCAACTTGCACAGAGTCATCAATCTCTCTCTTCCAAAGTCATCAAAGTCCAGTGGCAAGACAAAAGTCAGGAAAACTGTCAATCCCCTAGGACATAGTAGATGACCTTGGTGTCTTTTATATCTGACCAAGCTCTAAGTGTTGCACAGAACCTTTTCTAGTTGCCTTCAAAGCCATCAGAACAAATTTTTCTCATCTGCCCATTCCACAGATGTCTTCACATGCTTGGGGTAAACACTATCACCACCCCTTCTCCTCCCCTCCCCCCACACTAACTAATGGATTTGAGGCCTGTCAGTTACTCTCAACCTGGTTAAGCCCTGTCTGCCAAGATAACAGTCTATTGGGTTGTGGTTGCTGTACATGCTACAGCTTTTTGTAATCACAGGTGAGAACTGAGTACCACATGAACACCAAAGGTGGATTAAACAACCCTGAAAAGAGCTCAGCAAGTCCTCACAACAGAGGTGCTGGTTTTCCTTGAACACTTGGTACACCCAAAAAATTAGGGTAGATATTGGAAGAAAGGATGATGAGATAATTTATAGATATACTGAATTTGAGGTTCAGGTGGAGATGTTCTGTGGGCTGCTGGGAATCATCTGTTTAGAGCCATAGGAAAGAATGAGGTTACCAAGGGAGAGAGTATAGACAGAAGAGAAGGTCAACCTTTGAAGATCACATGAATTAGGGATTATAGAGAAATGAACAGCCAATAAAGGATATTATAATAGGAAGAGAGCTAGCAAAGTGTTGTGTCTCTAAAACCAAGGAGTTTTATTTCTACTCTCACCAGTGGGCCCCCCACTTAATTATTTACTACATTTATGGACAAGCCTTATTCATTCCACATAAATATCTCAGCAGTGGAGTAAGGTGGATCAGCATATGTAATCCACCCTCTATGTTCACCTTCTGAGGCAGTCAATTTCACTTTAAGTTAGATCTAAAAGTTAGGAAAGTTGTCTTTACTTCAAGCCTGAATGTTCTTTATTTTTCAGCTTCCACCTATTGTTCCTAGCTCTGCATTGTTGGGTCAAATAGAATAAGTCTTTCTCTCTACCACATGACAGCCCCTCAAATATTCACAGACTCCTTGGATTGAAGAAATGAAAGCTAATGTCTAGTCTATTAAAGTAATTAATAAAGAAATATCCACTATAACATACCTGAGGAGTGGTCATACATTCTCTACTTGAAGTAGAAAATGCCAAACATTCTCTACCTCCATGGAGGAAGAACACACCACTTCATGAGACATTCCACTTTTGGATGGCTCTAACTGTTGGAAATTTCCCTTAACATCAAGCTAAAATTTATATCTTTGCAGTTTCCTCCCATTGCCCCTGGTTTTGTCCCCTTGGGCCTTCTTCCACATGATAGCCCCTTCACAGATTTGAAGGAACCTATCATGTCCCCTAAGTCCTCTCCTTTGCAAACTTAACCTGCCTAGTTCCTTCAACTGATCCCCAAATGACATGGACTTAAGGCCCTTTACCACTTCTAGTTACCATCCTCTGATTCTCCAGTTTATCAATGTCTTTCCTAAATGATAGCACACAGAACTAGGCAAAGTATTTCAAATGAGGACTGAAGAGGGCACAGTACAGTGGGACTACCACCTTTCTATTCCTGGAAGGTATGCCTCTATGAATGCCACCTAAAATAATAATGTTCTTGGTTGCCACATCACACTCCTAATTCATATTGAGTTTTCAGTCTACCTCAGAACTGGCTCTCAGACATCCCTACTTTGTCTTATAGTTCTGAAGTTGATTTTTTTTTTTGGTATCCATGTCAAATTTTCCATCTATCACAATTAAATTTCACTTTACTAGATTTTGCCCAATTCTTTAGCATGTCAAGACTTTTTGGATCCTGTCAAATTTAAAGATAGTTGTTATTTCCTCTCTGAGTCTTCTCTATACTAAATATACCAAATGTGGGTATCTCAAGCACCCAAAGGTTCCTTAATACTAGTAACTAGGCAGCTATGAGGGGCAGTGGATAGAGTTCTGTACCAGAAGTCAGGAAGACCTGAATTCAAATCCAGATTCAGATATTTATTATCTGTGTGTCCGTAGGCAAGCTGCCTAACTTCTATCTGCCTCAGTTTCCTCATCTGCAAAATGAGGATAATAATAGTACCTGTCTCCCAGGATTAGTGTGAGGATAAATGAAATGATATTTGTAAAACGCTTCACACACCTTAAAGTGCTAAATATTTGCTAACTGTAGCTATTACATTTGGGTAAACCACATGTTCAAAGCTCTGTGTAGGCTCAATTTCATATGAACATGTGATAAAAATGAGATAAAAACATTGCACCAGCTTTACATTTTATTGTTCGGTAACTGTGCAGGACCATACTGAGGGTGGGAAAGGTATGTGAAAGGTACTATGCTCTGGGTCACTAGTGGGAGATGATAGCAGGTATTACTAGATTAAGTGCTGGGTGGGAATAAGAAAAATATTCTTATCACAGGCTCAAAGCAATACTTGGGCTATAAAGGTACAGTTCTGGTGCAGTGGGTAAAACATTCCCTTTATAGAAAGGAAAAACATAAACAGTGCAATGTGAGCAACTCCCATCTAAAATACTAATTCTGAACTATATTTATTTTTTTTTAAATCTAGTTATGTTGCTTTCAAGTAAATGGAGTTACTGGAAGTAATTGTTAACAGTGTGTTCCTAAGGAGAAATGTGGAGTAGATGCCAAGACAATTATGAATGCAGGACTGATTGAAAAGCTAGACGAAAATGAATAATGGATTGATCATTGTCAAACAGGAGGGAAGTTTCCAGTGAATTGACTCAGGCATCTGTCCTTGGTCCTGAGTTTTAAAATATTTTTGTCAATAACTAGGATGAAGTCACAGATAACAAAAAATCTGTGAGGAAATCTAACATGTTGGAATACAGAATCAGGATGGAAAAAGATTCCCATAGGCTAGAAAAAGAGAACTGAAAGTAGTAAGATGAAACTCAATAGGCATCAATAAATCAATAAAATCTTATACTTGGAACTCAAAACTCAACTCAACAAGTGTCAGGTAGAAGAGGTATGGCAAGACAACTGTTCTATAAATGATCTGGGGCTACAGTTTTGCTGCAAACTAAATATGATTCAATGATGTGCCTTAGCCAAAAAGTTAATACAATTTTAAGATACATTAATAAGGCATAATGTCCAGAACAAGGCCAGCGGTAGTCCCACCAACTTCTCCCCCAGTCAAACCAAATCTTGAATACTGTTTTCAGTCTTGGGAGTCACATTTTAATGTAGGGGTTTGATTATAAACATTCTATGATAATTCTGAGCACGTTCCATGGTGATGACACTTTGTAACTTTGATCGTGAAGTTACTGAGAAGGATGTGGACATAGCCTGTGACAATATCCTGGAAAGGATTTGGGAACATCTACTGGTACGTTCCCATTGGTGCCTCACTAAGAATGAGGTCATCTCTTTAAGTCTTACTGGTTGAAGATTAAGTAAATCAATGGACTTAAAATGTGTGGATTAATTAGTGATGAACTGACTAACAGAGTATGTTTTGGGCTGTGATAACTTTTCTCCCCCCTCAGGGAACATTTTTTCTCTTGAGAAATCCAGAGGGAAACAAAGATAAGACTGGAGCTGGGTCCTTCAGGGAAAAGCCTACACATGCATTCAGTCACATGTAGCAGCAAATTTATGTCCTGGAATAAAAGCACAATGCTACTGAACATGACCATGTGTGTCCCCCTCTTTCATTCATTTTAACTCATTTGATCTCACAACCATTATTTTGAGGGAAGTAGTGGAGCATTTTTGTCCCCATTATATAAGCAAGGAAACAGATTCAGAAAGGGATTTACCCAAGGTCACATAGTTAGTAAATGATCTGCCTAGGATTCAAGCTCAATTATCCAGATTCCAGATTCAGTGGCTCTTCACACAGTCACTGTCTGAATTAGTTAAATTCTATGAAGTTTTTCTTTACACTTTGCAGTCCAGTTTATGAGATTGAAGCTACAAAATAATCTCACTAATCTACTGCAGTCCATCCCTCCCACTTAATAGCTACCTTATCATGGGTATCAGCCATCATTTCTTCTTTTTTTATGAGATATGGAGCAGGTAATTTATTCTCATATAGAAAAAGGAATGTTAACCAACAAAGAAGTATAGAATGATGAGAAAATAGTCCAATAACTAATGGTTCAATCAGCTAAGTGGCTAATATTTAAGCCTTATTGTAATACTCTGTCTGCAAAACAGTTAATTAGCTAATTCAGTTTTAAATTTTCTCCCCCTTCCTTCCCCAAGATGTCAGTTATCGCTTCTGAATCAACTCCAGAAGAAGAATATAGAGATCCTAAAATAACAGTAGAAGGAAAACAAGGTATAATGAAAATTAAGATAAATTTAATTACTCACTGTCACTAAGAGTCCAGGCAACGAGAGATTCACTCCATTCTCCTGGAGACTTGGTATTTACTCGGGCTCTCACTGTGTACTTTTCCCTGGGCTGTAAGTTATAAAGAATCACCGAGGTCTGGTTTCCAGGTACTTTAATGTTTGGTTGCTCATTTTGGCCCTGCGTGGGTTTCCTTTCCACCTCAACATAAAAGTCATCTTCAGAAGTTGGAAATATTGGTTGCCATGTTAAATTCAGAGAAGTCTGACTTCTTGGTAGGAGACTTAAACCTCTTGGTGGAGGAAGGCCTTGAAACAAGAAAGAGAGATTCCCTTTCCTTTATTGTGGAGGTAAGCACAAAGAAGCTAGTAAGAAGGTTTTTCTAAGGAAAAAAAACTTTGGAATTATTTCACACTAGTAACACAAAAACACTAGTAACACAAAACACACTAGTAACAAAAAGCATCAGTAATCTAGGCTGAATGTCAGAAACAAAACCGAAACAATGCCTTCTGCCTAAGAACCTTGCTATTCCATGACTTGTGAATAAATTCTGTGATAACACTTTAAGATTTTATTCCTTCCACTTGTATCTGCATTTTAGTAGATGACTCATTAAAAAAAAAAAGTCCAGGGGCGGCTAGGTGGCGCAGTGAATAGAGCGCCGGCCCTGGAATCAGAAGGACCTGAGTTCGGAGCCGGCCTCCGACACTTAATCCGCACAAACAAAAACCTAGCCGTGTAACCTTGGGCAAGTTACTTAACCCCAATTGCCCTAAAGGGGCGGCTAGGTGGCGCAGTGAGTAAGAGAGTCAGCCTCGGAGTTGGGATGACCCGAGATCAGATCCGGCCTCAGAAAATGAGCACCCACGCATAAATCAAATGACTAGCCGTGTAACCTTGAGCAAGTTACTTAACCCCAATTGCTTTAAAAAAAAAAAAAAAAAAAGTCCAACCTTAGAATTTTCACTAAACTAATAAATTTAGGGTCTGGAGTACCCAGCTTGGTGCCCTTCAAGTCACACAACGTGGGTTAATTACATACTCTGAAAGCTACTTGCAGCAGCATTCCAGAAAAAGCTAGTTCAGTTATCAGTGGAGAACACTGTGTGTGGTCTCTAGTTGATCAACAAAGGGAATTAAGACCAGAATTAATTCTTAACAAACAAAGGCCATTCTCCACCCACTTGCCACCCTTTAAGGTCAAGGTATAAAGTGCTAAAATCATACAAATATAAGCAATGCTTTCCCCAGATCTTGCTTTTATAAAATGTAACTGAGAATCTGTAATTGGTATTATTGTTCTGTGCCTACCTATATGTTTTTCCTCTGAAAGATGAACCTTTATGTACAGAACACCAATTTTCACACCAATGTGGTATAAAAATATGTAGGGTCAACATCTTCTGGCTCCTGATAATCGAATCATAGATTCAGAGTTGGGAGAGATAGTAGGAGTCATAGAGTGCAACTGCATCATTTTATATATAGGAAAAATAAGACCTAGAAAGGTGACCTGACCAGGGTCATACCTGTAAAATTAGTATTTTCCTGACTCCAAGTCTAATATTCTACTCATTATATGATACTGCCCCTTTATTGATGCATTTTGGTGGAAAAAAAATTCGTATCCTTGATGATCACTTAATCTCTTTATGATGGGTGATGTGACCCTTCATTAAGCTATGTAGTTTTAGCTAATAAATTGAATAAAATAGCTAAGTGTGCACAGACATCACACAGTGAAGGATTATTGTAATTATCTGGATAGTTTAGGCAAAAGCAAGGGTTTAGGGGCTTATGTAATATTTCTTTTCCTCTTTCTTCAAAGTCTTCAGAAAAGACTCTCCCTCCTCCCTATACACATACACAATTTTAGATGATATATGTGTATGATTAAAAAACAAACAAAATCTAAACTTCTGCAAAATTTAAATTATGGAAAATAATCACCTTCAAGAACTACCTTCTTTCTGCCCACCTTGATATTACTTTAACATATTTCAAGAGAATTCCAAATCCATTATGGTTTGAATTTATTCTAAATGAAGAGGACAGTAAGGAATGAGTTTGTCAAGTTTTTATAAACTTTTCCGTAAATATTTTTCATCTGAGTCATATTCTGATTTCCAATTTTTAATTCATCAGCTTTTGCCTGGGTGAAAATGGCCCCTGTCTCACTCTTGCTGATTGAAATATAAAAGAAATTAGTGCCCATTTTGGTCTTAGACCATGGATTTCTCCAAAGTCTGGGTAGTTTCCTACCATAGTGACTAGGCTCTCTATTTCTTTTGCATTCTGTACTTTTGGAAAGTGACTAATGCTAACTAACAAAGCACATTTCTTCCTCATTCACCATCTCTGTTGAACCACTTTGGGGTCATAATACCACTAGAGTGCCAAACTGTTTTTTGCAGAGATGCTAATAAGTTGAAAATTAATTGTATAACCTCCCTCTCCTCCCTACAGAAATGGGGGAGTATAGGTGTGGAATATTGAATGCATGGTCAGACACAATTGATGTATAGACTAGCTTTACTAAATCACTTATTTTCTCTCTCTTTAAAAAGTCTCTTTTAAAAAAAATAAGGGGGGCGGCTAGGTGGCGCAGTGAATAGAGCGCCGGCCCTGGAATCAGAAGGACCTGAGTTCAGAGCCGGCCTCCGACACTTAATCCACACAAAAAAACAAAAACCTAGCCGTGTAACCTTGGGCAAGTTACTTAACCCCAATTGCCCTAAAGGGGCGGCTAGGTGGCGCAGTGAGTAAGAGCCGGCCTCGGAGTTTGGATGACCCGAGATCAGATCCGGCCTCAGAAAATGAGCACCCACGCATAAATCAAATGACTAGCCGTGTAACCTTGAGCAAGTTACTTAACCCCAATTGCTTTAAAAAAAAAAATTAAAAAAAAAAATAAGGGATGCCTCACTTAGGGGAAGGAAAATATACTTTAAAGTAAAAGTGATGTAAAAACTAAACATATCAATAAAATAAGGTTTTTTTAAATTTACTAATATACATATACACATACATATATAAGTATGTATATTATGTATTATGTATACACACATAGATGTATATATGTATATACATATATATGCAAATATGTATACATATATAACTACTAAAATATATTATACAAGGAAGCTAATTGCATAGAAATACAGTTTTCAAAAAAATTTTTTTTTCTTTTTGGAGGGGGGAAGACAGAGCAATTGGAATTAAGTGACTTGACCGAGGTCGCACAGCTAGTAAGTGTTAAGTGTCTGAGGTCGAATTTGAACTCAGATCCTCTTGACTCCAGGACCAGTGCTCCAGTGCCACCTAACTGTCCCTAAAATATTTTTAAGAAATAAGTTCACAAATCTTAATTTAAGAAACCCTTTCTAAAAAAAGACAAAAAACACCTCAGTATTATTCTGATTTCATCACCAAATTTATTCATCTCCTAGTACCTTATTTTCTGTTTTCAAGTTGGTGTTAGGGATTGGGGTACATTGTGGGAGAAGTGGGATTTGAGAGAGGAAAGTATTATCCATTAGAACAATAAATGTTTTCCAGACTCCTGATTGAGGTAGAGGTAGGGAGTGAGGGAAATTCCAGGTGAAATGCAGTGTATTTCGAAGCTTGATAAGCCGATCATTTTCCATGCTTCTCATCTTAAACAAATTTGCTTTTTAGCTAGATACAAGTTTGTCGTACGCAAAGAGGCAACTGGAAAAAGGTCACTTATGAGCAACTCTGGTTTAACAATAATTCAATATAGATGAATCACTGTGTAATAGTAGTTCATTTCAAAGATTTGACACTGAGACATTACAAGAAGCTTATATAGAAGAAGCTGTCTAGTTGGTCACACATTAACATAACCTCTTCTCTGAAAGTTGAACATTATTCATTTTGAATCTTATGGCTACTATACTGTATACTATCCTTAGTGATCCCCTTTATTATCTCATTTGATCCTCATGATAATTCTGTGTTGTAGATGCTGTTGTTATTTTCATCTTATAGATTAGAAAACTGATCATTAGAGAGGTTCAGTGACTTTACCAGGGTCATAGTTTCAGGTAGGATTCAAACACAGGCCTTTAAAGCACAATACTGGGGCAGCTAGGTGGTGCCGTGACTAGACCACCCACCCTAGAGTCAGGAGAACCTAAGTTCAAATCTGGCCTCACACACTTAGCACAAAACTAGCCATGTGACCTTGGGCAAGTCACTTAACTCCAATTGTCCTACCTTCCCCCGTCCAAAAAGAAAAAAAAAGCACAATGTCTTTAACATTGTTGGCATTTAATCAAGTTTTGTTGAATGGAATCAGGAATCAGAGTAGGGCAGACATCGTTTACAGAGGAGAACACCAGGCAGCAAGGTTTCAGAGGTGAGGGTTTTAACTGTTGGGCTTGAAAGACTCTTCCTTTCTGGCTCAAAGAGCTAGTAAATCAAAAAGGCATGACCACAAGAGGGGTCAGACACAAAATTTACCCAAGGAAAAGTAGTTTGTACTGGCCACAGTAGGGTTTATGCAATAGGGTAACAACAGCAAGTACGAGCATCAGCTAAAATCAATGAATCTTTGTTTTTCTGTTTTCCTTTATGGTTCCTGTGTAGCATAAACCTATCCCTAAAAAGAAATAGTCTAGGTCAGAGGTGTCAAACAGGGGGCAATGGGCCATTGCTACTATTGCCTGATTAAAATATAATTGGGAAATATTTAACCAAATAATAAAAAATATAATAGAACATAGATAATATTAATGCGTAGGTTTTTTTTAAGTCAATCTGTAGCCTACAGGAATTCTTATATATTGGGTTCTATTTGAGTTTGACACCACAGGTCTGGGTGATACAGGCATGTATTAGTATCATGTGGTTAAATGGGGTGTGCAAGAGATTTGCCTAGATTGAATAGAGGATTCAAATACTAGACTTAGGAGCCAAGAAAACCTGAGTTCAAATCCTGTCTCAGATACTTAGTAGCTGGGTGACTTTGGGCAAGTCACCACTGAACCCCTTTTCATTCTCCATCTCTTCAACTATAAAATAAAGAGGTTGGAGTTGAAGACCTCTAATACACTTTCCAGCTCTAAATCTATGTTCCTTTAAGTAGGTGAGGTTATACCCCTTGTCTCCCAACAGTCAAGTTATTAATCTGCCCCATACAAAAAAAAAAAAACCCAAAACAGCAGGTTAATTAGGAGTTTATATTCTTCTCACTATTCCTTTCACCAGGATATATTACCAGTTATTGAACACCTACATATGGACACTTGTTTTTTTCCCCACTACTTACCGATGGATGCTGTAGTAAAACGTTTGACGGGGCCTGGGTGACCTTCACCACCCTCTCCTCGGCGGCTCAGCTGAACACAGAGCTCATATTCTGTCCGTGGTTCCAAAGAGTCCAGTGTTACAGTTTCTTTATTTACTTAGTAAAGAAAATGGAAGCCCAGGAAATTGTAATGAGTTTCATATTTTTTAGACCAAGAAATTGTTAGTTTAAAAAAAGTGTGTTTTGAAGATAAGTTCAAAAGCTTAAACTCTACGGGTAGATTATTATGGGCTCTAATGGAAGTGAAAGAATAGTTGGCTGAAAAGAAAGTCTTTATTGATGTTGTAGGGTTGGGGTTACCTAATTGGCCAAGCTTTAGGACTCCTTGTGTCTCAATACCATCAGATATAGCTGGCATTACATAGTGCTTTAAAGTTTGCAAAGACTTTTATATAGCTGTATATCCCTCTATCTGGCAAGATCTCAGTAATTCAGAATAGTAGTGGTGAAATGGCACATAGGAGAGGGGAGCAAGTGCCTATCTGAAGTAGTAATTTTAAAACAATGTTAAATGCAGTTGAAAGAGAGTTGGCCTTCGTCAGAAGATCTTAGTTTAAATCTTATCTGGGCCACCTGCTATCTATGTGGCCTTGGGCAAATCATTTAATTGGGCCTCAGTTTCCCTCATATGTAAAATGGAGAAATGAGTAAGGTAATTTTTAAAATCCTTGTTTTAGATGCATGATCTTATGAAATAGACATAACAGAAGAACCAGGACCAAATTAGCAAAGAGTCAGTAAAGGCTCCTCCAGGTTTGTTCTAATGTCTAGATAATTGGTTTAAAAGGCTCATACGCACATTTTAAACACAATTTTTTTATGTAAATGGATTCATCCAAAGAACTCAAAAAGATGTGCCCTATCTTCTATTTATCTATGTGTTTCTTAGTTTATATTAGAGGTAGTATTAATTCCAAATGACAGTAACTTTATTAGATTTTTTTTACTGTATTATGAAGACTTCATTAAGGCTGACCATTTCCAGGAAGCATGAATAGTGGAGTAAATATTAGGGAATCAGTGGTGGATTCCACTGGGTAGTGATATAAAGTGGGTTTTTTTTGTCTGTTTATTTTTTTGGAGGGCAATTTGGAGGCCAAAGTTAAATGACTTGCCCAAGATCCACGTGGCTAGTTTTTGTGCATTAAGTGTCTGAGGCCAGATTTGAACTCAGGTCCTCCTGACTCCAGGGCCACTGCTCTATACACTGCACCACCTAGCTGCCCCTAGAAAGCCAATTTCTAATGAAATTTTGAGCATTGGTTCTAGAAACAATAATTTAGCATCTTAGTTTTAAGGCTCTGTGATCTATCAATTTTTGATTGGGCTTACAGAGAAAAAGTAAAGAGTTGAGAAATAGGGGCAGCTAGGTGGCACAGTGAGTAGAGTGTCGGTCCTGGAGTCAGAAGGACCTGAGTTCGGATCCGGCCTCAGACACTTAATGCAAACACAAATAAAAAAAAAAAAAACCTAGCCGTGTGACCTTGGGCAAGTTATTAACCCCAATTGCCCTCCAAAAAAAAAAAAAGGCAAAAAAAAAAGAGTTGAGAAATAGTCTGGTGAATTTGTTAAGTACAGTCATCTGGATTACTGGGCTAAGAAATCTTCCTCCACCATCATAATTGCTTCAGTACTTTGCTTTTCCTGTGCAGACTTCCTGTGCAGACAATCTATTTTGTGATATGCTAGGCCTTACCAGTAACTGGCTCACGTGTATACTTTTCCTTTACAACTCAGAAATATGTTTGTTTGTTCTAGTTCTATCACATAAAAGTTTTTCTAGAAATCTGTGATTCCTGGGCAAGTCACTAAACTTCTCAAAGACCCAGGTAACTCTTTAATATTCTTTAGTCATGGAATACATACTGACCTGCTTTGGTAGAGGGAATTTCCTTTTTGGGAGTTCCCTACATCAAAGAAATTACAGGTCTGTCCAAAGATATAGACGAATGAATAGGCAGGTAAGTAGGTAGACAGACAGACAGAAAGTTAAATAGATAGATAGATAGATAGGTAGATAGATAGATAGATAGATAGATAGATAGATAGATAGATAGGTAGATAGATAGATAGATAGATAGATAGATAGATAGATAGATAGATAGATAGATGGACAGATAGATAAATAGATGGATAGATGGATGGATGGATGGATGGATGGATGGATGGATGGATGGATAGATAGATAGATAGATGGATGGATGGATAGATAGATAGATAGATAGATAGATAGATGGACAAATAGATAGATAGATAGATAGACAGACAGACAGACAGACAGACAGAGACAGACAGATAGATAGATAGATAGATAGATAGATAGATAGATAGATAGATAGATGGACAGATAGATAAATAGATGGATAGATGGATGGATGGATGGATGGATGGATGGATGGATGGATAGATAGATAGATAGATAGATAGATAGATAGATAGATAGATAGGTAGATAGATAGATGGATGGATAGATACATGGCTAAAATAAACTGGGCATTTGGAAATAAGGTAGCAGGATGCAAAATAAGAAAATTCAGCTCTACAGTTCAGTTCTATATAGTCCCTGAAGCAACTGTTGGCACCATGGATAGAGTGCTGGGCCCGGAGACAGGAAGACCTAAGCTCAAATTTGGCCTCACATACTTATTAACTATGTGAGCCCGAGCAAGCCACTTAACCTCTTTTTGCCTCAGCTTTCTCAACTGTAAAATGGGAATAATTATAATACTTATCTCCCTGGGTGGTTGTGAAGGTCACATGAGATCGTATTTGTCAAGTGCTTAGCATAGTGCCTGGCACATAGTAAGCTCTCTACAAATGCTTGATCCCTTCCTTTATTCTCCTCTGATACCTCTCACTACCATTCTAGGGTGTGCATCTGACCAGGCTTGCTACCTAGTGATGAGAATTCAGCAGCAGCTCCTATGACTTCATTTCACCACATGCATGGGAAAGCATTGACAGTAGAACTTTGTCCCAGAACTGGAGGGGGGAGGAGAGGGTAACTCGAGGACAAGAGAGGAGTGTAATTTCTAACTACATTGAATGCAAAAAAAAAAAAAAAAACCCACTTTATACTCTAGTGACCTCTTGAAAACAGACCCTTACCTTGCAGATGCTTCCAGGTTTCATATTGTTTACTGGACTTGTATAGGAGTTTCTTGGATTTGATCGGCCCATCTCCCAAATAAGGTTCAGAACTGATATTGATGATAACAAAGTTGTGACCGGCCTCTATCACTCTTGGCGCATTCACAGGCTCTGGGGGAACTAATTAGGATGACAACAATCAGATTGGCTCTCATATTTAGGGATTTTTTTATTTTATGGTTTCTTTTTAATTTTAATTTGGGGGGGGGGGTAGCGGGAAGGCAAGGCAATTGGGGTTAAGTGACTTGCCCAAGGACACAGTTAGTAAGTGTGTCAAGTGTCTGAGGCCACATTTGAACTCAGGTCCTCCTGATTCCAAGGCCAAGTGCTCTATTTGCTATGCCACCTAGCTGCCCTTAATTGTAATTTTTGAGAGACATAGAGATAGAGAACTGGCCTTGAAAAGTCCAGAAGACCTGAATACATCTTTTTTTGACATATAATAACTGTATGGTCTTGGGTAAATTACTTAACTTTTCAGTACTCTAGGAAACCCTCCAAGATTGCACATTGCAGAGAAGCTGGCAACCTGCATTTGTAAAAGAAGATGTCTTTACCTGGGATTGTCTTATATAAAATAAAATCACGGATCCGGCTGCTACTCCTATTTTATTCTTTAGACAAAATATCTTAGGAGATATTTGCTATGTTAAAAAAAAATCCTGTCCTTTTTTCCCCAGAAACACATAGAAGACTATTTTAGAATGACCCAATAGCCCAACCCTTTGGGCTCATGTGATGCCCAGTCTTTCATATTTCAAAGAATTTTCAGCCATCAACATTTCTCCTTCTTTCTGTGTTCATATTCAATTTAACACATTCATTTCTCCCCTTTCATCCCTCTATGAAATGAAAATGTAGAAAATTTATCAAAGCTATAGATTGTCATCTATAAATCAAAATCAGGTCTGTCAGATTCAAATTTGGGCCAGATCCATTTACATGTGGTAACTGAGCAGATGAACACAGGTGCGTACAAGTGATTGGCTTAATTTCTCTAAACAGGGAAGCAGCATAATAATGTAATTATAGTCATGTTGACCTTTTTCCAGTGGTTGCTTTGGTCTGATAATCAAAACATCTGGTTCTTTTAAACTGAAGTTCACTTCCTTCATGAAGGATCACTACCAGTGAACAAGATTAACTGTATTTAAATTTCTCATGTGTAATTAAATGAACTAAAGGCTTACATTTATCAGCCAACAGTGGCCTATTCTCCATCAGATTCTTACAGATTTTCTTCTTAGGAAGATAAAAATCAACTTTAAGTTAATAAGTGACTCAATATTTCTAAAGATGGTGATTTTTCTCAGTGTGTATGTTCAAGTTCATTGAGAGGGACCATATTGTAACATTGCCAGGTTGTAGTTGACAGTTTCACGAATCGGAATGACCCCTAAAATTCAGCACCTGGTAACCAACTTTCTGGCCTCTGAGAACTCAGCCTTACTGGTCCTTGTAAAAAGCTACAATCCACTGGTCAGACACATTTTCAAATCTTTTTTTGTTTGGCGTAGGATTTGTCTGAGTGTTTCCCTGGCATATCCCAGTTCACTTATATATTATTGGGAAGCATCATAGTAAGACTTTAATGGAGGGATGAATGACATGCCATCCAAAGCTGGATTTGGAGTCAGAAGCCCAGAGCTCACATCCTAGTTCTGCCACTTATTACTTACTTAACCTTGAATGAGTCACATACCTCTTGAGGTCTATTTCCTAGTCTGAAAAAATAAGGGAGTTTACTAAATGATGTCTTACTCCTCCTCTAATTTTAAATCTAGATTGAAATCCTATTATGCTCTCTATGTGTGACCTTTGTAATCAAAGGATCATACTTGCCCAGAGTAATTTTGCTAAGTGTTTGAGGCAGGTTTGAACACAGGTCTTTCTGATGCCAAATTAAAACTCTAAACACTGAGTCATAGATGCTGCTGATAAATTGCATGAGGAATCTTGTCAAGGAAAATAAAATCCTGGAGCTAACAATTGGCCCCAAATTGGTTTGTTTTTAACGTATTACTATTTATTCACCAAGAACTATGGACCTTCTAGGAACTTAAATAAGATGATTTGTCTTCAAACTATTTTATCTTTTCCTGACAGTTGCATAAAATGAGAAATTATTTTGAACTGCTGAACTTTCTGCTGAATAAAATAGAGGGCTCAGAAAACATTCAAAAGAACATTAATAGTTCTTTGGATGACATTGACTTTTACTCGTTTGGCAACAGAATCCAAATTCATTTATAAAGATGCACCCATCCCAGTATAGTCTTTGACTTAAAAAAAAAAGGTAACTATGAATGCGGTCCTGTATTCCATTATGGAATGAATTCTAAACCTTTCCCAAAGAATCTCTAAATAAGTAATGTTAGGCCAGATATAAATCATGTTGGGATCTCAGTGTCCTTATCTATAAAATGAGGGAGTTGGGCTAAATAACAGGTCCCTTTTAGCTCTCATCTAGTTATATTACTTACCAGCCTCTCTACTCCCACCAGATGTATGTATATATCCATTTGAAATATTTTGATCTGACCTTCATGAGAAAAAATCCAGACATTTCTAGCATAGCATAGTAGCTACCAAAATTTTTTGAATTTCTGCAAAATTATGTTTGTTACTTGTGCAACATGATATAGCATAATGAACGGTTGCCTACTTAGGGCTTACACAAAAGATTTTCAAAATTTATTACAAGCTAAGAAGTTACAACATGCTTGCATGATAAAGCCAGACTTATGGTGAAACACTGTAATAATCTTCTTCCCTCATATCTAATGGGTAAAAGTCAAAACTTCATGGTCTGTAAAACAATGAACACATCACAACAGGAAATTCTCTCTGTCCATTGAAAACATCTCCTTCTTACTCACTCTTGCACAGATTATAATTCGGTTATAATATTTCCAGTACTTTAACTAGATCAAAGGTTCTTATCCTATTTGTGTGTCTTGGGGCCCTTAGAGAAGCCTATAGAATTCCTTTCAGAATAATGTGTTTAAATGCATGAAATAAAAAACAAAATTACAAAGAAAACCTATTATATCTAAATATTTATCAGGCTTTTTAAAAAAAAAAACAAGTTTGTGGACCCTAAGTTACTAAGAATTCATAAACTAAGATGCCATTGTGGTTTGATGAAGACATCTTTTGCCTCAAGAAAGTGAGGCTTACCTTTAACAGAAATGTTGAAAGATTTTTCCACCATTCCAGCCACTGTGTTCACGCTACAGACCCAAACACCTGAGTCAGGGGGTACAATCCGATGGATACTGAATTCAGCTTCTGAGCGATTATTTCGTACAAAGGATTTAGGCTAAAATGAACAAACCCAAGAAAACAAAGACATGCAAAGAGGGCTGGTATTACAAGAACACATACATCTACAACCTTCTTTTCTTATTCAGGAATACGTTTTCTAATGAGGAAAATGTTAAAGACAGTGTGAGGTGTCACTATTGCTTATTTTCCAAGTTTTAGCTATAATGAAAGTTTATATTGTGTGGTCTCCCTTAGTCCACTCTAATATTATTATTAGAAAAAAATTACACCTTTATTTGGGAGACATTTGATTGTACCATGTTAACTTTGAGGATGAGGAAAAATAATGGCTAAAATTTCTATAGTTCTTTAAACTTTGCAAAACATTTTACACTCATTATCTTATCCTCACAATAATCATGTGAAGTTAAATGCTATGGCTTTTCTTTTCAATATATTTTTACATTTTATAGATGGGGAAACTGAGATTCCAGGATGGTAACTACTATCATGAGGTTAAAAATAATAAACATATATGTAGCAATTTAAGGTTTGCAAAACACTTTGTAAAAATATAATTTCATTCGATCCTTACAACAACCCTGAGTAGTACGTGCTATTATTATCTTTACATTACAGAAGAGGAAACTCAGGCTGAAGGACATTGAGTGACTGTCTCAGGGTCATACAGCTGGTAAGCATGAGAAGCAGAATTTGAATTCATATCCATCACTTAGATTGCACAATGTTCACTCCTGATTTCAGTTTTGCTCTATTTAGGGAGAGAGACAAGAGGATGTGCTTTGGAAGTCTCTCTTGAGAATGAGGGGTCGAGTTAACTTTTAAACCCCCAATGATAATAACAATTGCTCTTCTTCAGGAAAATGTAGAGGTGGCTGAGGCTAACTAATGACTCAGTATGGTCTGTGGGGACCTATTGTAATGCAGCTCTGCTGAAAGTTTTGATGAAATAGTGAGGGCAGATGACTACAGGGACTACCAGCAAGATAGTGAATCTCCAGCTAATTAATAGGTTATTTTGACTCTAACTAGTTACAGCTGATCCACCATTCAACTGTATTCACTATAGACTCCAAGAATGACATTTCTAATTAGAAACAAAGTAGATGTTTATCAATATGGGTAAACAAATGATACATGGAAGTAATCGAGTATTACTGTGTCATAAGAAATAATGAATATGATAAATTCAGGGAGGCATAGGAGAATTCACATGCATGAATGGAGAGTAAAGTAAACAGAATCAAGAAAATATACACAGTTACTATAGCAATATAAATGGAAGATTTAAAAATAACACAAAATGAAACCGAATACTCTGAATTTATAATAGCCAGTTTTGGCCCTGGAGAAGAATTGAGAAAATTCATGTCCTTTCCTTCTTTGCAAAAGTGAGGGACTATGAGTGTGAAATATTGCATATACTGTTATAGTTGGTTGATATGTTGGTTTGAACTGGTTCTTTGTCCTTTTCTCTTTTTAATTTTCTGTTACAAGTATGACTACTTGGTCAGAAGGAGGAGGAAGGGATATACTCAGAAATGAAGATTCTGTAGCAGCAAAATATATAATTTTTTAAAGAAAGGCACTTTGAACTGATGATAATGTCCATTTACTTCCAGACCAAGCTGAATTTTAACCATCTCTGAAAGAATAATGTGTACTTTTTTTCTTTAGTATCTCCAAATATATCTTTTCTAAAACTTTCTGAGGATCATCTTAGAGAAAGAGAAATGCTGAGTAACTTTTGATACCCACCAATGTTAGGAATAGTCAATGGGAAGACAATTCATTTCTTTCTAGCAAAGAAGATCTACAGTAAAGGGAACTTGAACATGGTCTAAAAGCCTTTTATTAGGCATTGATGCAATAGGGAACAAAAAAAGAACATCACTACTTCATGTCTATGTTTTGTCTAAATTTCATGCCTAAATTGGAATGATATTTCCAGGTGATACTCAGAGACTCCTGTATCCTAAATTGGAGAACCAAAAAATAGACTCTAACTTCATTGATTATGAGAGGAAACAAGGTTTAGTGAAAATAATACTGGTCTTAGGATTCAAACCTGAGTTCAACGCTGGTACTGGGGAAAACTAGGCAATAAAAAAAAAGTCACCAAAATTTTATTTTAAAGTAATTTCTTCAGGAGAGCTAGCATAATAAAAGCACTTGACCATGTCAGATGATAATGATAATAATAATAATGGTATTATTGTATCTTACTTGCAGAACAGTTCCATCTGGTTTCACCAGGGTCATTTCTTCAGCATCAGGAAGTGGGTGGCCAGAGGCTTTGCAGATAGGGTTGAATTTGCCACTGTTTACTTCCATGTAGTCAGGCAAATCTTCTATTTGAGGAGTCACCCTTGGAGGACCTGAAGACAAAAGGAAAGCTGCTGTGAAACCTGGTTTTAGGGTAATATCTAGCTGGCATAAATGCTGCAAGTAGAATGGAAGTTACTCAAGGTCAGCAACTATTTCAGTTCTGCCTTTGTAGCTCCAACTCTTATCCCAGTGCCTGGAACATAATATGAACTATGTGGAAATGTGTTGGGCATATCATAAGTACTATGTAGAAATTTGCCTTGTACATAGTAGAAACATTTTTGGAATGGAGTTGACATCTCTTCCCCCAAATTTTCCTTAGATAACATTTAGACCTCGTAGCAGAACTCCTTCCTCCTGCCCTAAAAATTAAGATAAAAACATCAGTCATCTTTTCTTCCAGTCTTTAAATAAAATAAGGGATAGTTTTGTTAGAATTAATATCAGTAAAATCAGTTTCTTTTTTGTGAAAACTATGCTGGATATTATGCATTAAACATAGGTAATGGATAAGGATGACTATAAAAAAAACAAAGTCTAATATTCATGTAGGAGGGATTAAAAGTTTCAATGAAGAAGAAAATAGTTTTTTTTTTAAAAAACTACAAACTCCTTCATAATTCTTAATCAACTGCAAAACTGTAAATATTGGTACTTTTTTGAGAGAACGTGTTTAATTGTTTTTAAGTCATTGGGTTCATTTTATGGTTAGAGCAAAGGTATGTATAACTTAGATGCTTACTTGGTTGAAAATCTTGTAGGGAGGAAAACTTAAATAGGACAAAGTTGTGTTCCTGAATTATCATTATTATTGGCTCTTTTTCTTTTCTCTTTTGGTGAAATTTAGAAAGAAATAGTCCTGGGACAAATACTACTCTCCTACTTTTATTCCTCTGTATACAAAAATTCTGTAGACTACTGCAAAGGTAGATAAAACAACTGCTTTTTATAGATGAATAAAAGTATTAGTCTGTAAGGTCATCTTTTGTAGGCTCATTGAAAGCATCATTGGAACAATTCTATTTGCAGACAAGACAATAAGCATAAAATGCACCTCATCCTAGTCCCACTAGATTTTGATCTCAAGTAAGGTTTTATACTTTGAAATCTTTTCATTCTGTGTGGCTTGGAGAATATGAGGATCTGTGATGGTGACATCTATCTATTTCTATTATCTATCTATCATCTGTCCATGTTGCTTTTATGCATCAATGTTATGTCAAGAAGCTTGTGGTCAGTCTATGACAATGGTCCAATTTGAGTTGGTTGAGTTGTCTGGGAAATTTTAGCTTTGTATTTGTAGCATGGGGATTTGTCATCATCTATCCATCTATGAAATAGCAAACTTCTCATATATAATTTAAAATTTAAGGTTATATCTTCTTAAGTATTTGGTAGATGCTAAATTTTATAGCCTGCAGAAGCGTGTTGAACTGTGTCCAACATTTTCTTGCATAATCTACACTGATCACTAAGTCTGGCTTCTTTAAGCCAACCCTTCTGTAATATGGTGACAATAAGTTGATCTTGAGTCACCATTCCAAATGCTATGTCCAAAAAAAATCTCTGCATGACTCAATCATGACTCAATGCTTCTTTGTTAACATATTGTTTGCTAAGTTCATGAAAATGATAACCATCAACAATCTTTTGAGAATTCTCTTGAATTTCTATCATTTCATAGGCATCATCTGGAGGTAACCTACCTTAGGTTATATTTGATAAATCCAGTGTTGTATACCTGTTATCAACTTTGACTAACGATTGGTGAAGTGATATTTGCTTATTTCAAAAGTATTGCTGTAAGTTTTGGACCCATTTGTTACACATCCTAAAAATGTCTATCAATCATCTTCCTCTTTTTGGGCAAGTTATTCTTTCTACAACTACCTTAGGATGATAGACACTGTAATTTGTTAATCTCTCGTATGGTTTTGTTAAGATACTTTCCAAGACTGCTGTGGTCCACTTTGCAGTTGTGAAGGTGTTAGCATCCAAAGACTGGTATTGAATAAGTCAGTTAGCCAATAAACATTTATTAAAAAGTAATTATTATATGCCAGGCATTATGCTAAGTGCTGAGGATAAAAAAAAGTCAAAAGACATCCCCTGTTCTCAGGGAGTTCTCAAGCTAATGGAGGAGACTTTGAATGTGGTCTTACCTTCCTAGTACTCCTGTTGCTTCACCCTCCAAACCTGACCAATAGAGGGAAAAGTTGTCTCTAGGCTCTGTACTCCCTAGAATCATGAATAGTCATATTTACCCCAGGCATTTTCTACCCTGCTGCTTGGTATCTCTTTCTGAGAGTGCAATTAAATTACTATTACCATTACTTTTGCAAAGGTTGTGTTAATAGACTATCCTATTGTTCCACGCACCATCTCTGCCACTTCAAAGATCAACATTTCTTTCCCTAGTCACCATTCCCCTAGATCTGTTGTTTCCTCTATTAGAATGTGAGCTTCTTGAGGGAAGGGATAGTCTAGTATAGCAGTGCTTGACCCATACATACTACCACTTAATTAAATATATTTTATTCATTCTTCCAATTCAGCTTTGATTTCAGAATGAAAAGTAAGTTTCACCATATTCAGCCACCACCTTCTCCTTAATGTTTTTCTACTTAGAGGAGGTACTTGTAGTTATAGCCTTCTTTGTGCTCCCCAGAGTCAAGCTTCACTGTCTTCACTATCTTTCCTTAGTATACATTAAGAATCTACATAAACTATTTAAGTCCAAAAATTACTGCTGCTTTTGTTATTTTTTGGTCAGGACCTATAACTTCATCTGTGTGAACTCTTGGCATTGAAATTCTTTGCACAAAAACAGGACAACATTTTATATGTAACTTACATTTTTAGATGTCTGTTGTGCTTAGAGGCTAAGTATGTGTGAAAAGGAGGATTTGACATTAGACCTGGGAAACCAAATGCTAATAATGTGTTGTTTGGCATCCTTGGAAATGTTCCAGTGCTAAGTAGAATTGCAGAGGAATATACCCCAAAAGTGGAACTATCCTAATGCTGTGGTTCTGTTTCAGAGACATAGGATAGGATGTTGCTGAAGGGTGTTAGGCAGGATGGAAATGGCTAATTTCCCTATTTCTTTTTAGGTCATTATCCTTCTAGTCATTCAAGTTCACAGCATCAAAGTCTCTTTTGCCTCCCATATCTCACCAATTGCTGTGTTATCAGTTCTGCATCCATTGTATCTCTCCCATCTGTCTCCTATGCACTCACATAGCCACCAACCTAGCTGTCAGGCTCCCATCATTTCTTGTCTGGACTACTGCCATAGTTGCCTATTTGGTTTCCCTTTTTCACCTTTGACATCCATTTTCTACACAGCTGCCAAAATGATAGTCATAAATAGCAGGTCTGACTGTCATTGCCCTATTTAAAAAAAGAAAAAGCTCCAGTAGTTCCTTATTGCCTCTAGAAAAATGTAAAAACTCCTTTGGCTTTCAAAGTCCTTTACTATCTTCTTCCACCCTTATCAAAATTACTTTTTTATTTACTTTGTATTTTTTTTTCTTTTTGGAAGGGCAATTGGGGTTAAGTGACTTGCCCAAGGTCACACAGCTATTAAGTGTTAAGTGTTCTGAGGCCACATTTGAACTCAGGTCCTCCTGACTCCAGGGCTGGTGCTCTATTCACTGCACCACCTAGCCAGCCCCCACTTTGTATTTCTTTATTGGTTTACATGCTGTATTCCATCTTCCTCCATCCCCTAGTAGAATATAAACTCAAAGGAGTTCGAAGACTTTAATTTCTTTTTTTGTGTACCTAATACTTAGTTCAATGTTTGACACTAGTAGACTCTTGTTAAATGATTTCTTAGTTGAACAGAATTCAGAGCTCCTTGAGGAAAAGAGCTATCTTTTGTCTTGTCTCATACACCCACTGTGTGCTTAGCACACAGTGGAACTTAATAAATATTTATTGACTGACTGACATGGCCATAGGTGACCATTTTTTATGACTAGTGAAGAGGAGGCCTACAATGTCCTCCTAACTAAAGAGAATCTCAATTTAGAAACGTTAATCAGTGTTTAGTCTACAAGGTGTCCCTAAAGTCTGGACACATAGGACATCACATTAACTATGCATATTTTCAAGAAATGAAATGAATGAAATTTTCAACAACATTTTATATAATTAGCATAAATTTTAGCCATGACAATTTATATGGAATAAAAGCTTTCACTAGATATTGGGACTATTTTCCATATTAATGAGATTAATTTAACTAATTAATGAGATTTCCTATGTGCTTCCTATATCTTCCTATGAAATCTCATTATGCCAATTAAATAAATGTTGTTGAAAATTTCATTCATTTTATTTCTTGAAAATATGCATAGCTGGGGCGGCTAGGTGGCGCAGTGAGTAGAGTGCCGGCCCCGGAGTCAGAAGGACCTGAGTTCGGATCCAGCCTCAGACACTTAACACACACAAACAAAAACCTAGCTGTGTGACCTTGGGCAAGTTACTTAACCCCAATTGCCCTCCAAAAAAAAAAAAAAAGAAAATATGCATAGTTAATGAGATTTCCTATGCATCCAGACTTTAGGGACATCCTGTACAAGGGCAGAAAAAAAATTAATAATTTGTCTGTAGGTTTAAGGAAGACATAGATTTAAGAATTTCATTAGGGGGAAAACAAATGACAAAATAATGACTTATATTTTCCTCAAGGCCTCAGTCACTCAAAGAATTTAAGGCAAATAAACAACCTGGACCAATAAAAGGTCATTTCATTATTTCTCTCCTTTATATTTTGTTCTCTCATTTGTGATGATGGGTGATATGATGGGGTGGAATGTGGTGCTTTGTGAAACTTTAGGAAAAATCAGACTTAATTCAATTCTCTGGGATCTTTGGCTGGATGCCTACTGATTTGCTCCCCTGAAAACCAAAACTCCTATCTAGGAACACTGAAGAGAATAGGGTGGGCAATTATGTAAATCCAGGAAGATTAATTGAAGTGCTATAGTCTGCAACCCTAGGATAAGGAATCTTCCCTACTTGCAATAATGATGAGGTATCAGTAAGAGTTTCAGAGTTCTCTTACCCCTTGGGCAGAAAGGTACACCGGCAATGTCTATTGACTTTATTACCCTGGAAAAAAGCTTTTGATTACAGTGTTACCTTGCTTTACCTTCTTTCTCACATTGTAGACCATGCCTGTTAGGAGGACACAGGCATCCTTTGAATCGATCACAGGTTCCCCCATTGGTGCATTTACACCTTAGTTTACAATCTGGTCCATAAAAGTCAGTTTGGCAAGCTGCAAACACAAAGAGGAGGAGGAGGAGGAGGTAGATGAGCAGGAGGACGAGGACGAGGAGGAGAAAGAGGAGGATGAGGAGGGGGAGGGTGAAGAGGAGGAGGAGAAGGAAGAAAGAAGAAGAGGAGGAGGAGGAGGAGAGAGAGAGGGAAGGGAGGGGAGGGGATGAAGGAGGGGAAAGGAGAGGGGAAAGAGGAAGAGGATGGGAGGAGGAGGAAGGGGAAGGGGAAGAGGAAGAAGAAGAGGAAGAAGAGGAAGAAGAAGAAGAAGAAGAAGAAGAAGAAGAAGAAGAAGAAGAAGAAGAAGAAGAAGAAGAAGAAGAAGAAGGAGGAGGAGGAGGAGGAGGAGGAGGAGGAGGAGGAGGAAGAGGAGGGGGAGGAGGAGGAGAAAAGGTGTTAACAATGAAGCCAATGGAGAAAACCAAGGTTCTCTGGTGCTAATTTATAAATTGTCTAAAATATTCTATGCTTGACATAAAAGATATGATTACCTTCATTGCCACTTAAAACAAAAACAAACTTTTTTAATGAGTAGTGGCAAAGAGGCTTATAATTTAAATATGAATTGGAAATTTTCTAAAATGTCTTCAATTTTGTTGATTCTAAATAAGTGGAATAGTATTTATGAGTTAGGATGTATAATTTCCTCTACCAAATTATAAAATTTCCTTTACTAAAGTCCTACTCTTATACCCCATCATAGTGTAAACATGACTGAATTCAAGAAGTCTAAACCAGTGGATTACAAGGTCTTATGCAGTCTACCAAGCTGAAAATGCTTGAATTACAGGCCTGGCAATGGAATTTATGGCTGACACCTGAAGACCACCAGAATTAAACATAAATATACTCAGCAGCAAAATTGCCCATTAGATGATTTTATTTGCAAGGGGAATAGAAATTCAGTAAATGTTTTGCTAGGATAGAGAGGAATTGTAATCAGTACCAGCACAGGTAATACCTTCACAGGAGAAATCACAGATTTTTTTAAAAGAACTGACGCACAATTTGTAGTCTATAGCTGAGTAGATTAAACAAAACTAGAGACTATACCTGTTGCATGTGAGGTATCAAGGAAAATCCATAATCTTTAGTCAGTGCTCAATGAATACTATTGGTTAATTAAAGTTAAAAATTAATCAAGACATTTCTAGAAGCATTTTCACAAAAAAAAATTTCAAAAGTGAGATATTTTTGTGTAGATATGATTTCCAAATTAGGTAATTAGACATAGGTAAACTAGTGATGACTTTACTTTTGGTAAATATTACTTTGAACTTACATATTTTTTGTTGTTCCAAAAGGCATTCTTGACCTTTCCCAGATTTTTCCTCAGTATCACAAACAATTGCAGTGGGTGTATAAACTAAATTGTTTGAGTTATGAAACAATAAGTGGAAAGTTGTTAGCAAGCAGTAGGGGGCTGAAATGTTTATTTCCCACACATTGGAGCCAGGTACCCTTCTCCTAACCCTAGTTATATACTTTGGAAGCCACTAGGAATGCTATAGCTCTTCAGGAGAAAAGTAAGGATTTAACAACCTGGTATTCATATAAAGGGTATTCTTTAGGTAGAAGGTATTTCTCCAGGTACTCAGAGATTTTTGTCTGACCTAGTTTGTGTGTCTTGGGAGGAGTATACATATTATACTACTGTTAGGAAGGTGATGAGAAGTATTAAGGTACTGTTGTGTTTCATTAAATGTCTCCCATTTTTAGAAAATAGAGGATTAATGGATGGCAGATCTGAAATTAAGTCAGGGCCATCGCAGCTTTGTCTAGGGTGCCAAAAGGTGGAGGGTGATGACAACACTTGTACTATTTCAGCAGGTAAAAATAAATGAATTTAACAGTTGGGTAGTAATAACAATTAGTTAAAATAACCTATCATTCAGCATGTTTCTTCCCCATAGTATCCACATCCCTGGTGTGAGTCAAGGCCCTACCACCCTGCCACAGTGATGACCTCCACAGCTTCTCCTCCCATCTACACACATGTCCCCAAAACTCTTTCCTCCACTGTGCCCTGTGTCCCAAGGTTAGATACTTCTTTATCTATTCCCAACCCACCCTTCTCAACTAAATTTGTCTAAAAAGTTGGGTGAATTTGCCTGGAACTCATTTTAGGATATTTGTCTAGGACATCAGAATTAAATATTATGGGTAAAGAAATAGACACTTCTCTGTCTAAACTACAAGCTTGATAATTCAGCTTCTCCAGAAACTGATTTCTCATCCCAATTTCAAATCTTTAAATCCTTGATGTGATGTGAAAGTTCTTTTTATGGTCCATTACAAAATATATTAATGTGAAAAAAATTTATTATTAGGGATAGGGGAAGAAATAGCTCTAATTCAAACCCATGCTGCTAAGCAAAGAGTGAACAAGTCAGTTGCTACCATCCTTTCAACCTTGAAATCCAATAAAGTGACCCTCTGGTCACTTTCTGGTCTGTATTATTTGAGCCATACCTTCATTGCACTGTAGGCCCTTCCAACCAGTGGCACAGGAACAGCCATAAGGGTCTGGGAGACAGAACATGTATGATTTGCATCCATCTGGGCCTCCACATCTCTCTTTGCAGGTTCTACCAAACATGTGCTCTTCACAAGCTTTGGGAAAGGAAAGAATCCTTTAGACTCAAAGGCAAGCTCTCAAAAGGCACCATTCCTTTTAGAGGCTGGGCCTTAAATAACAGAGGGAAGATAAATATGGTGATAGACACATCTCAGATCATCTCTTAAGTAGAGGCAGAAAAAGAAAAAGATGAAGTCTAATGTTACAGCATGAAAATCAAAGGACAAAATTGTTAATATAAACTGAACTCCCTTAAATCAATGAATTTTGTGCATCTTAAATATGTATATCTTATGTATCAAGATAATAGTGGGTTTTTTCTTACCTTTTTCACATGTTTTCCCCATAAATCCTGGAGGGCAAACACATTCTCCAGTATCTTCATGACAGATGCCATTGTTTGAACAAGGATTACAGGAGCTTCTACATTCAGGTCCCCACTTCTCAGCTTCACATCCTCAGATTCCAAAACAAGTCATCGATTAGTAAGGCTCTGGTGGATTATTGGGCAGGCAGGCACTTGCAATCGCGAACATTGTGTACTTTACAAAATTATTTCCTCAATGCGGTGAGGTAGTCTACCTCATATAAAATCGTGATATTTTTAAAATACATCATTAATCTTAATTTATAGATGGGGAACTGAACCTCAGAAAGGGGAAGTGGTTTTCCCAAAGCTACACATCCAGAAAGCCTTGGAACCAGCGCTTGAACTGAGTCTTTTGACTTCAAGACCAGGGCTCTTTTCATTACACCAAGTGATGTCTTCGGTGTTCTGTGCTGTAATTTAGGATTTTGCATCCTACAAGAGGAAGGTTACTTTAGAGCACTTTCTATTCCAACTTCTTTAGGGGAATTTGCAGACACTAATTCATTGTTTTAGCCTCCTTGTTGATATAGCTACAACAGCATTAGCCTCATTTCTCAGAGGAAAAAAAATTCATCTATAATGAATAATAATTCATGTTTACATATCACTTTACAATTTACAAGACATTTCCCTTCCAACAGCACTGTAAGATAAGTAGTGCAAATATTATGATATCAATTTCACAGATGATGAAATTGAGGTACAGAAAGGATGAATGGATACTGCCTTTCATTAAACACACTGCCCACTAATAATAACAATAGCTCACATTTATATCATACTTTTAGTTTTGCAGAACATGCACTTTATCTCACATGAGATATCTTATATGAGAGGCAACAGAATAAAGAACTGGCCTTGAAACGAGGAAGACCTATGCTCAAGTCCTACCTTTGACACATACTGGCTCTGTGTCCCTGGGAAAGTCACTTAATGTTTCAGTGCTCTGGGTAATGCTCTAAAGCTATAATTTTCAGAGAAGGAGTAGATTGCATTGGTAGAGGGAGTTCCCTCCACCTGGAAGTTCCCTATGCCAATGAAATTAGAAATCCAGTCCTTATATCTATCCTTTCTCAATATGAACCTTGTGAGTTTGAATTAGGTGCTATTCTTAGCCCATTTTCCAGATTTGAATAAAAAACAGGGTCACATAGTAAATTTCTGATGTGAGTTTAGAATTTAGGTCTTCCTAAATCTAAGCCTTATTTTCTACTCATTGTACAATATTGCTTCTCAATTGTAAACCTGTGTAGGGGTCTCAGACTTCCTCTCTAGATATTTATTGATTTACATTTTTATTCCCATGTAGTCTGCTGTTGGGATGCTAATAAGTCTGAAGACACTGAAAGTCTCTGCTAAGAAAAATAAAACTTTTAGGGGAGCCTTGCATGACTAGCTGTGGCCAGGTTCCCACAACTCATCAGAAAAGAGTCAATATTTTTGTTCATGGCTATTCATTCTCAGAGTAGTAGGATTGGCTCTTTGCCCAAAACTTACAATTTCCCTGGCTGTGAGTATTATTCAATTTAGGCAAGAGCTTATTGTTATCACTGCTCACTCTAAAATAATCAGGAAGACCGTCAGTGTAGGACTATGTCTCATAGTTTGCCACTTAGCCAGACACCAAATGTCTGAGAACAAATACTTTATCTTCATATAGAAAAAGGTACCAATTCTGCCCAATTTATTAGTGACTGTTCAAAACTTGGCTACAGTTGATTTGCCCCAACAACAAACAAATGAGGGTCAGCTCCGGAGATGAAAGTTTCTTCTGGCCTTGTGACACTTTGTTTTCACCCCCAACCACAAAGGGCAATTTTAAAAGAGTTTACAGAATCTTATTGTTGGATGGGATCTCACAGGGCATCAAGTTCAACCTATATCTGAAATACGACCCCCCCCACACAACATATATGACAAGTGGTCATCTAGCCATTATTTGAAGAGTTCCAGTGATTGGGAGGTGGAGGTGGGGGTTGGGGAGGGGCAGGAAGGATGCACTATCACCTGAGGAACTCCGTCATATATTTAGTTAGCTAGATGGCACAGCGAATAGAATGCTGAACCTGGAGTCAGGAAAAATTGAGTTTAAATTTAGCCTCAGACACTAAGTAGTTGTATAACCCTGGGTAAGTCACTTAACCTCTCTTTGACTCGTTTTCCTCATCTGTAGAGTGGGAATAATAATAGCACCTACCTCCTGGGCTTGCTGTGAAAATTAAATCAGGTAATAATTGTAAAGCACTCAGCACAATGCCTGATACATGGTAAGCAGTAAATAGACATTATTTATTATTACCATGATTGCTTTTGTTATTATTATTCCTTTGGTTAGCTCTGCTTATTAGCAAATTTTTATTTACATCAGGCCTAAGTTTGCCTCTTTATAACTTCGATACATTGTAACTGATTTTCCCCTTTGGGGACCAAGCAGAACAACTCTATTACCTCTTCTGTGTACTTCAAGACAGTTATGCCCTCCTTAAATCTCTTTTTCTCCATGCTGACCATCATTTCTTTCAGCTACTTTGAACCATAAGGACCTCGCCATCTCAGTTGTTCTCCTCTGAAAGTTTTCAGCTTATTAATCTAAGAATTAAGCTAGTTTCACCTCCTCATTTCACAGATGAGGAAAAGTGAAATTTGAGATGAAGTGACTTGTCCAAAGTCTCATAACGAGTTAGAAGTAGAGCCCAGATTTCATACCCAAATGTCCTGACTGCATTTCTTCTGTTCTGACCTCTGTCTTGAGATCTAGACCCACATCTACAGTTGTCTATAGGATATCACCTGAAATATCCTAGGAGCATTCTAAATTCAAAAGCAACCTTATTATTTTCCCCTAAATCTATTTTTCTTTATAGTTTAACAGTTTCTATGGTACCATGATCCCCCTCTTCTTCTCTATTTGAAGCCTTCTTTAACTCTTCCCTCTCGCTCCTGAGGAAACTCATTATTCATTTGCATATCTCTATGTCCACTTAGCTATCAGGTCCTATTGATTACACTTCCAAACATGCCTTATATTTGTTCCCTCCTGTTTTCCCCTCTACCACCATTCTGCTACTTCAGGTCTCAGGATCACCCTCATGGATAATACCTTCCTCACAGGTCTTCAAGTCTCCATTCCCTGAACCTCCAAGATGCCAGATATCACAGCCAGAACTATCTTCTCACGAATAAATCTATGTCACTCCCATGCTCGAGACCTTGTGCTGTTGTCATTTAGTTGTTCGGTCATGACTGACTCTTCATGACCCCGTGGACCACAGCATGCCAGGCTCCTCCATTCTCCAGTTTCCCAAAGTCTGCCCAAGCTCGTGTATGTTGCTTCCAGGACACTTGTCTGTCCATCTCACCCTCTGCCAGCCCTTTTTCCTTTTCCAACATCATGTTCTTTTCCAACAAGTCTTGTCTTCCCTTTACATGGTCAAGTATTTAAACTTCAGCATCAGTATTTGTCTTTCCAATTAATAGTCTGAATTAATATCTTTTAACTATTGGCTGATTTGATCTCCTTGTAGTCCAAGGGACTCTCAAAAATCTTCTCCAGAGGCAGCTAGGTGGTGCAGTGAATAGAGCACTGGCCCTGGAGTCAGGAGGACCTGAGTTCAAATCCAGCCACAGACACTTAACACTTACTAGCCATGTGACCTTGGACAAGTCACTTAACCCCAATTGCCCTGCCCTCCCCCCTCCAAAAAGAAAAAAAAAAATATATATATATATATATATATATAGTCTTTTCCAGCACTGCAATTTGAAAGCATCAATTCAATGTCACTTAGCTTTCCTTATAGTCCAACTTCACAACCATACCTTAGTACTGGAAAAACCATAGTCTGCCTATACAGATCTTTGTCAGCAAGGTGATACCTTTGCTTTTTAGAATTCTGTTCAGATCTGTCATAGCTTTCCTTCCAAGGAGCAAGCATCTCTTAATTTCATTTCTGCAATCAGCATCTACAATGATCTTTGAACCCAAGAATATAAATTCTGACGCTGCTTCCATTTCCCTTGCCTCTCATTTGCCAGGCGGTGATAGGACCAGTTGCCATGAACTTAGTTTTTAGCTAAGCTTCAGTCTGGCTTTTATGCTCTCCTTTTGCTTTCATCAAGATCTTCCTTAATTCTTCCTCACCTTCTGCCGCCAGAGTGGCATTATCTGCATCTCCTGTTTCCAAAGGCAACTTTCTATCTATTGCACAGAGCTGCCTTTTGCTTTTTAGATAACTGTAGCCATATGACAAGCATATCTGTGATGCTGATTTCCTTTCCATGGCATCAGGAGCAGAAAGGAGTTTCATTGTTTCCTAATGTTTATTTTATCTATAATTGAAAGTCACAATTTAGGAATAAGAAAAGCTGATTAATCTGAGGAATTGTGCAGAGTTTAACAACACGAATCCATTATGTCTAACTATACTTTAGACACAGTCAAGAAAACAACTACTGGACCCCATATTGGACCCACACTGCCAAAAACTTCATGAGCAATTTGCCAACTAGAAACTTACTTCGAACTATCAAACGTGTGAAGGCTGAGGTGAAAAGATTTCCTCCTATGTACCTGGCTGAGTAGACACCAGCATCCTGAGGCTGAGTATTCACCACATTCACTTCTAGCATATCAGGTACTTCATGCTTAGGTACTGAGTGAATGAAAGATCCTGGGAAGAGAGAACCACAGAAAAATTCAGTAGGACACAAATAAGCAGTAACCTTTCCCAGACACCGTGTTGTCAATATGAGAACATTGAGTTTTTTAGCCTTCTACCTAGAGTAGAGAAATGCTCCCTGATCTTACTATGCATCAAACCAGATGAGTACTTTCATATACAAAAGCAAACTGAAAAAAAAGGTATGGTGCAATCCATTTATATTAGATTCTCCCTATCTTTATTGTTGTCATTTACTGTCAATCATGCTTTAATTCAATGACTTTAACACAATTCTCTTCAACCTGACCACATCTAATTCTTCATCCCACTCTATTCTAGTTACCTTCTTCTCGTTTCATTTAAGACACAACAACACATCATACCTTGGGCTTTGCAATTCCCAAGATCATGAACTTTAAAATTCCCCATTTTCCAATTCCATTTTCTCTACTTTATTTTAACTTCCTTCAATACTCAACCCTGGCCATACTGTCTGTCTGTTATACTGTTTTACTAGTTAAGGTCTTAGAATCTTTTGCCCCCTAAACTGCCACCATTTATGACCTGAAAATCTTTACTCCATCTCCATTTTAATGACTTTTCCCCATGCACCTTACATACTACTTTATTTTCTAAGTTTATTACTTATGCAATTTGTATACTATAGCTACCTGTTTTAGTGAGTTATTCCCATTAGGATATACTGCCTCTAGCACAATGTTCTCCATACAGTAAGTGCTGAAGAAATAAATGTTTTATGAATGAAAAAATAATTTAATGAATTTGAAAGACTAAATGCTGCCTCTTCTTGTCTATCTGCTTTATTACTAGAATATAGAGGAATGATTTTATGTTTTATAATTTCTCTCCTTTTTCCCTATAATCTCAGAGGATGAGACAGTCTTCTTCCTTGTCAATAGTAACCCTTCCACTGGTACCCTTGATGCTATTTCTTTTAAAACCTTGATTTGTAAGTCATCTCCTTTTTCTTTTTCTCTTTCTCTTTCACCTTCATCTTCATTTTCTTTTTTCTCTTTCTATGTAGATTGTCTCCTTTTTTAAAAGAATATATTAAATATAACATGCTAGTACTAACACTGCCCTGCTAGTCTATTTCCTTCTGAATTTCCTTATTTTCTGCTCTCTTTTGGGTATTTCTAAAATATTTCATTGACACTCTTTTCTTTCTTTTCCTTTGTGTACTTTCCCCTGCAACTCTCCCCCTGAAAAATAAAAACTTCGGCAATAAAATAAACTAATACAAAAGAAAACATAAAAATGTGTGGTCTGAGGATATGAACAACTATTTCTCAATAGAATAACAAAGTATTAACAGTCATATGAAAGGTCACTCAAGTTTTTTTAACAAAATGGAAAATATAAATAAAAAGTTTTACTTCACGTCTAGAGAATTGACAAAGATGAAAAAAGTTCAAAGTCATCAGTGTTGTGAGGTCGTAGAAAGACAAGCTCACTAATGCACTGTTGTGTTGGAGCTAGGAGTTGGTCTGACATTTCTACAAAACCATCTTGAATGATGCTAGGAAAATGACTGATAAACATATCTTTTGGCTCAAGATCTCAGTACTAGACATATGCCTTTTCAAGGAGGTTGATGACAAAAAGAAAAATCCTATATAAACCAAAATATTATAGGAGCATTTTTTGTAGAATTAAAGAACTATAAACAAAGTGCAGTAAATGCCCATCAATAGAATGGCTAAACACATTGTGATGCATGAGTGTTATGTAGTATACTTGTGCTGTAAAAAAATATATAAATATCAAAAATATAGAGAAGCTTGGAAAGATTTATGTGAACAGATGTAAGAGAAGTAAGTAAACCCAGGAAAACAATGAATTACAATAGAGTACAACAGTGTAATGGAAAGAACAACAGAAATAAGACAAGTGGAACTGAATACTATGAAATTATAATGACTAAGTGTGGTCCAAAAAAGAGATAAGGAAATGTATCTCCTCCAATCTTGTTCATAAAGTTGGGAGGGCAGAAGATTATGTATATGAAACTCTACATATGATGCCAGACTTAGTTAATATATTGGTTAGTTTAACAAACTGTAGGGGTTTTTCCTCTTTTTTATTCTTTGTAATAAGGGATACAGGAGGAGGAGGAAGAGGGATATATTGAGAAATGTGTGATGTATAAAAATCAATAATATTTAAATGGAAAAATATTATTATTATTGTTTTGCCTTCTAAATTAGACTATGACAAAGTATATTTTTCAAAGTCTGAATTTAAAGAATTTGTTTTAACATTAACAATTGAGTCCTAGGGCATGCTTTTCCTGTATCCACTTCTTGTCTGATATGGCAGATCCATTTCAGAAGAAATGGGCTCTCCTCACCACTATGAAGTCAGAAGTAAATTTTTAAACTTCTTTGATAGTCTCATGCATTTATGATCTCACTAAATGTGGTTTTTCCACATAGTGCAAATTATTGTTGCTGGTCATAACCTATCTGCTCCTTCTTGACCCATATGATTCTTGCCCTTTACATATTTACAAATTCTTCATAAAGGGTTTACCTATGGTGTTAAAGACCATTCTTTGGTTCTTTTAATAAAGTGGAGATAAAAATACAGCATTGGGACTGACTGTCATATTGTTGCACATTTTTCATGTTTCCCTTTGATGATGTTTCTCCATATGTGCACATCTTCCTTGGCAACATATTGCAACCTACTTACACTCATCACACATCTTTCCATCATCCTTGGGGTCACTAATATTTTTGGCTATTTTTAGATTGCAGTGCTTCATTTAGCATGACCAGAATACTTTTAGTGTTAAAAAAACAAACAAACAAACAGACCTTTGTAGTAGAGAGTAGCTCGGTATCATTGTAAAGACTGCATATAGATTTTACTATGACATCTTATGATGTCAATCTCTCAGTATATTAATGGAAGACAAACACTGATTAGTTCAACCAAAACAGAAAAACTTCACATATGGAATAGGCAATGGATTGTGTCTCGGGTCCCATATCCAATCTGGTGAAGTAAAGAGTTAATCATCAGAAGGTTTGCCATGGTGATATTTTTAGGTTTGGTTTGGTTTGGTTCCATTTTTATTTTGCCCACAGTAACCCATGAAACAGATTTGAAAGTCCTACTTACCATTTTTGTAAATTACTGCATCTTCTTCCTTTATTAACACCTTTTTGAAGGAAATATTCACGTATTCTCCTTTATTCACAGTCATAGTTAAAGTGTCAGGAAGGAAAGAAGCTTCAACAACAACCAAAAAAAGTATCAAAATTAATTCTGTGTTTTTGCTACATACAAAAGACATTTGAACTTTCATTCTCAGGTATACTATATGATTAATTCCAAGATTTAAATTCTTGGACCCATTTGTATGAAGTGAAGCATCTGATAAATAATCCTCATTCTGGTCTCTCAGTTCATTGGGTTCAAAACAGGGCATTGAAAATGTTAAACCATCACCCACTTGTGTGACCTAAAATAAGTTACTTTAGCCCCCTTTTTCCCATTTATACTGGAAAGGCAATCATTCTTATCACTTTCCTGTCCTCACATCTGTGTGGATAGACTAAGAAAACAATTTACAGGTACTAAGATACTGTCCTTTGTAAATCTAAGACACAATTTGAGTTACTTTTTTCCATTGATGGAGAAGGAACTGTACTGTGATCCAGCAACACTGATTTGCTTGGTTCAACCTGTGACCACAGGACAGTGACTGGGGTGGAAGTGAAGGCTATGACCACAGAACAGGGCAAATCCAATAGATGTCTTCATCACTTTGGGCACATGGGTTACTTCTGGTTATTAGAATTAGCAAATCTAAACACTGGATTAGAGATTTAGATTAAGAGAACCGAAAAGTCTCCTAAGATTGTCCTTCTTCACTAATGCTGATGATGGCAAGCTTCATTTAACCACCTATATCAGTTTTTCTTTGCTAATTTATGAACTAGTGCTGGTTTCATAAGAAACCTGTCTGGGCTGTTTAATTTTCATTGGTACTTTCTACGTGCTTTCTTTAAATTATCTGCTCTTTCCTTTGAATGTTGTTTAGTTTACTGTGGGTCTTTTCCCTTTCTTCATTGTATTCTGGAAAGTAACGTAGATCGCCCAATAGGCTCAGTTCCAAAGCATTTTTAACTTAGTAACTTTTAAGTATAGCTAACTTTGTGTTATGGGAGACCTATGCTCGTGGGCAGGCAGGTTCAGCCAAATTGAGGTTTTAGCCAAATCAGAATTTAAATGCTGCTTTTCTTTCTCTTGGATTCTCTCCTTTTTTCCTAAGCAGTTTTTCCCTAATAACCTCCAACCACCTTCAGTAGTGCTTAAATGTTCCCTAAGTATTGATGTCAATCTGATATTTCTGCTATAAATTAGCATAGGGATCTTTATATCATAAGATCATAAAATGTTAGAGCTAAAAGAGACCCTAGAGATAGATCATCAACCCCCAAAGAAGAGAACAGTATCAGGGAGAGGAAACTGAAGTACACATATTGACTTGGCAGCAGTCTTGAACTCAGATCTCCCAATTTCTAATTTAATGTCCTTTCCATTATATTTTGCCGCTATTGCACAGATATTCTTTAGGAATAATAGGAAAAAAGCCAATGGTTATAAAATATTTAAATCTGATTATCAGTTTCCAATAGGTGATACAGTAATTTAAATATATTTTAATTATTTCCAGAAGATGATTTAAACATAAGAAGTAAACTCTTAATTTATCTGTGTTTTAAGTATTTCCAGTATTTTAATTGGATGCTAGCAGTTATTTAAGTGTCACAAGGAGTAGAGGCAGAGAGGTGTTCAGTGAAGAGAGCACTATAACTGAAGTCAGGAAAATCTGAGTTCAAATACAGTCCCACAGTCTCAGTATGACCCCAGGCAAGTCACCTAAGCTCTCTCTGCCTCAGTTTCAACTGTAAAATGGGGGTGACAATAGCACCTGTGTCATAGGGTTATTGTGAGGATCAAACAAGATATCTGTAAAGTTCTTAGCACAGTGTTTTGCATATAGTGGGAGCTTAATAAATGTGTATTTCCTTCTCCTTCCTTTCCTACTAGTACAAAAACCAATTCTACAATTGTGCCAATGTGCCTGTACTTCATGCAGCATCACTTTCTGGAACACAGAATATGGATTTAGACATGTTTGGGAATCTGACATCTAAATCCTGAATTCCAAAATTGTTACAGAATCAGAGATTTAGAGTTGAAAGGGACCTTAGAGGCCATTTCATCCAACCTCCTCATAGATTAAAAAAACTAATTGATTTGCCTAGAGTCACACAGTTAATAAGTATATAAGGCAGGACTTGGAATGCAGATCTTCCTGACTCCAAGTTTAGCATTATGTCATGCAGATTCATATGTTTTCAGGGGCTAATGAGAGATACTGAATATCTAAGCCACTTTAAGACAATTGGGCATATGAAAATCTCAAATGGATTTTCATAAGGAAAACTTCAGTAGTGAGCAGGAATATGGTCTTTATGATTTGTTGTCATGTTATTGGTTAATATGCTCTGAGTTCTCTGTAGTATTTTGCTATCTATATATGTAACGATATCTTCTTAAAGGTTTTCTTCCATAGCCAGTATACATTATTGCCCACCTTTATGCATTCTTTTACTTTATCACTGAACTGTCACATTGTACACAATAGGTAATATATAAATGAATGAATGGATTGATTTTACCTAATTCTGAAAGTAGCCAGCAATTGAATGAAATAAATAATCAGTCGATGATTAAATACTTAAATACCATTATATCCACAGCTATTCACATGTGGTTCAAGTGCAATTCCAGACACATTAGAAATGGGTAATAGTGGAGAATTCTACATAACACCTGATGCTGTCTCTTTAACTTGAGGAGATGGAGACAAGTAATGTCTAATGGTCCCACTGCTCAGTGAAGTCAAAGTTCATTAGTCTTGGAGTCAGAAGCCTAGATTTGAGTCCCTAACTCTAATACTTACTAATTGTGGCACCCAATTGGGGCACAGGGATTCACCTTGCCCTAATGGAAAAGTTGAAGGAGGTATGGGAGAAGATATGGGAGAGAGCTGATTGGATGAGGGGATATCCTGTGAGAATGCTATTCTAGGGTGGTGGGTAGGGGAAAAACCAGGGAAAAAATTGTAACTCAAAATCTGGCAGAAATGAATGATGTAAACCAAAAGTTAATAAAGCATTGGAAAAAAAAAACAATTGTGGCACCCAGGACAATTTACTAAACTCTTTGGATCTCAAGTTTCCTCATTTATAAAGTGAAAATAATATTACATTATTTTCCACCCTTATTGTAAAAAAGAAACTATCAATACCTTAAAGCACAAAAAATATGAATTATCATTATTGTTATACTTTCTATCAGTGGGAATAATCAAGAATTGCCTTCATTTGTAGTCTAGGTGAATTATACATAGCATTGCCAAATGTCTAGTACTTAACTTGAGTATCCAGTATTTTGTCACAGGTGAGGCCATTCTATCTGATGTGTCATACTGTATCAATTTTTTTCAGAATTTATTTATTTTTAGTTTTCAGCATTCATTTCCACAACATTTTGAGTTCCAAATTGTCTCCCCATCTCTCCCCTACTCCCACCCCAACATGGCAAACATACTGATTACTCCTTCCTCCAGTCTGCCCTCTCATATATTTCCCCATCCTTTCTCTTCCTCCCTTCCCCCTTACTTTCTTGTAGGGCAAGATGGATTTCTATACTCCGTTGCCTGTATATCTTATTTCCATGTTGCATGTAACAACAATTTTTTAGCACTTGTTTTTAAAACTTTGAATGGTGGATGTGGTCTTGATTGACTCTGGTGACATATGTTTGGGACAAATCCCTTCTCTCTCTCTCCCAGTTTTTTACCCAGAGTAATTTCTTGTTTTATGCTGAACCAAGGAATCACACAACACTTGTAATTCACACCAGGTTTCAGAAGACTGTAAGAAAAGACCCCTGACTGGCCGCTTATCGTACAGACTGCAATAATCTCTAACAGCTTTCAGAGGTCTTTGTTCTGCCTAAATTGAGTGAACGTCAAGATTTCCTTCAACTGTTTGATTTCATCTTTACTTTTTCTTCTAACCTCTTTGCTGGCTTTCCTGCTCCGGTGAGAGCAGCAGTTAGGTAGGTAGCAGCTTGACCATGGGATGTCAGTTTCTAACGATATTGCTGAAAGTAAAGACAGGGAAACTTCCTTGCCTGCCATGTATGTGATTCTTTCTTTTATCTATGTTTTTCTTCTCAGAAAGGAAAAAGCTGTGGCTTGGTTTCTTCCCCTCCCCCAATAAGTTGTTCCTTCTCAAACCCCCTTATTTCTCAGTCACTCCATTTTCCTCCCCTTCTGTTTTCTTTTTTTTTTAATTTTAGTTTTCAACATTCATTTATGCAAGATTTTGAGTTACAAATTTTCTCCCCATCTCTCCCCTACCCCCCATCCCAGAATATCAAGCCTACCGAATACCCCTGCCCCCAACCTGTTCTCTCTTATATCCTCCTCCATGCCCCCTAACTTTCTTGTAGGGCAAGAGGGATTTCTATACCCCATTGCCTGTATTTTATTTTCCAGTTGCATGTAAAAAAACCAGTTTTTAACATTTGTTTTTAAAACTCCAAGTTCCAGATTTTTTCTCTTCTTCCTCCTCACCCACCCCCATTGGGAAGATAAACAATTCAATCTAAGTTGTACATGTGTAGTTACACAAAACATTTCCACAGCGGTTATTGATTTTTTTTTATTTTGCTAACACCCTTTATACACCCAAAATAACTAATGTCATTGGAAATGTAAGCAGACATCCCTAAAGATGTTTAGAATTCTCTTCAGCACCTCATATTTACAAAAAAACTTGATAATTAATTTCTTTAGGCTATCCAGGAGCATTTTTTTTTTCATTTACAGACCCAGAAACTACAATGAAAGGCAGAAATAGTGAATTGGTCAAACATATTATAAAATTAATAATGGAACTCAGGGTTCCTTACTTTAAGACTTGCCTAGGCCTTTGTCAGAAGGTACCTCTCTACAGACAACTCTGTACCAGGAACACAATAAATCTAGTAAGCCAACCCCATAAATCTAACTCTCATCCTACGTTTCAGGAAGATAGTTTGGCAAGGCACTGATTCATTACTTTGAGTCTGCTTTGCTAGTATGCTAGAAGCTTACTTGTAACATTTGAGAATGTTGCCAAAATAGTAAGCTGGTTAACTTGGCATTACAAAGTCTTGTATAAAAAGAAGTAGCTGTACAATAGTAACTGTGAAAAAAAACTGAAGCAAATGTCTCTGACAAAGGCCTCATTTCTCAAATATATAGAGAACTGAGCCAAATTTATAAAAAAAAGAGCCATTCCCCAATCGATAAATGATCAAAAGGTAAAAGCAGTTTTCAGATGAAGTAATTAAAGCTATCTAACTCACTATTGATTGGAGAAATGCAAAATAAAACAAAGTACCTCATACTATTAGATTGTCTAATAGGACAGAAAAGGTAAATGACAAATAGTGGATAGGCTGCCAGAAAAACGAGACATTAATGCACTGTTGGTGGAGTTGTAAACTGCTTCAACTATTCTGTAGAAGAATTGGAATTAAGACCAATAGGCTATAAAATCATGCATATTCTTTGACCTAGCAATACCAGAACTAGGTCTGTATCCCAAAAGAGATTTAAAAAAAAAAGGAAAAGGATCTATATATACAAAAATATTTGTAACGGTTCTTTTCTGGCAGTAAGGAATTAGAAATTGAGGGGATGCCCATCAATTGGGGAATGACTGAACAAGCTGTTGTATGTGATTATGATGGAATGCTATTGTACTATAAGAAACAATTAGCAGGATGCTCTCAGAAAAACCTGGAAAGACTTTTATGGGCTGATGCAAAGTGAAATGATCTATGTACAAAGTCACAGCAATATTGTAAGATGTTCAGCTATTCTCACAATACAACAATTATAATGAAAAATGCTATCCATCTCCAGAGAGAGAATTGATGGTGTCTGAATACAAATTGAAGCATACTTCTTTTTAACTTTCTTTAGTTTCCTTGAGTCTTTTGTTTATGTTTTCTTTCAAAACATGACTATTATGGATATGTTTTGCATGACAACACATGTATAACATATCAGATTGCTTGCTTTCTCAACGGAGGTGGGGTGGGGAGGGAGATGGGGAGAGAATTTGGAACTCAAAAGTTTTTAAAATAAACATTAAAATTTGTTTTTACATGTAAGTGGGGGAAAATAAAATACTAAATAAATTTTTTTTAAAAAGAAGTAGAACTGGGAATAAATGAGATCTTGGAATAAGTCTAGGCCCTGACATGTATGTTGTGTCCAAGTCTGTTTCCACACTGATAAAATGGAAATGATAATTCAGTGAGGCAAGATTAGTTAATGGACATAGAAGAATTTTGTTAACTATAAAGCAGTACGAAACTAAAAGCAATTAGATTTTGACCAGATGATTTCAGTTCCTTTTTTTTCCTTTGGAGAGGGGAAGGCAGGGCAACTGGGATTAAGTGAATTGTCCAATGTCACATAGCTACTAAGTGTGTCATGTCTGAGATCAAATTTGAACTCAGGTCCTCCTGATTCCAGGGCCAATGCTCTGGAATCTGTGCCACTTAGTTGCTCTGATTTCAGTTCTTATCAAAGAATATTAACTACCTGACTAATGCTCTATGTACTTATTTGCATGTCTATCTTTGGGTAGAAAATTTTGTTGTAAGATGTTCATATTCATATCAGGACAATTTGAGAAAAGACTTCAGCCATGCTTTACCTCACTCAACTCCTGACCTCATTCCAGAATTATCCTCTTTCTCCTCACTTATCTCATTGCCCACCTATAAAAACTCCACCCTGGAGTCCTCATCACTTCATCAATGATTTCCTTCCCTAGACCAACATTTTAGCAACCAACATCTCAGTCATACCTCCCTAAATCCCCTTTATTTGTTGTCTTCCCTCATTAGATTGTCCTCATTAGACCACCTTGAAGGTATAGACCATCTTATTTGTTTATATTTGTATCCTTAGCACAGTTCCTGGCACAGAGTGTTTAATAAACTTTTTCTCTCTTTCTTTCTTTTTCTTTCCTCCCTCCCTCTTCTCTCTCTCTCTCTCTCTCTCTCTCTCTCTCTCTCTCTCTCTCTCTCTCTCTCTCTCTCTCTCTCCTTCATCTTATCTATCATATATTTATATATTTCTTCAGTACAAATTTGAAACAATCTCTTTGGGAAAGCTGAACCCATATTTCAATTGAAGAAACAGAGACAAATAAGTTAAATGACTTGTCCAAGGTCACAAAGCCAGCAAATGTCTTAGGCTAGATTTGGTCTCAAGTTTTCTTAACTCTAAGCCTAGAGTTAAGGCATACTGTGTATGCCATCTATCAGCTTCCTAATAATAAATAACAAACTCTGTGACTTTGGATGAATAAATTTACTGTTCTGTTTGGTTCCCTCATTTCTTAAATGAATTACCTGATTTCTAAGGTTCCTATTGCCTATAAAATTCTATGGTTCTAGGATAGAACATATATGGGGTCCAATTCTTACTTGTAGTTCAATTATTAGGAATAAACATTATTATGTTAATGGCCAGTCAAGGAATTGAGAGAGTAATATATCTGTGATATACCTGAGCTTTTTTCATTAAAGCAGTAGTTATATAACTCCCAGATTTTCTTCACTGAGACCATGGAAACTTTAGAATAGCTTTTTTATACAAGCCAAACCAAGGTGACAGATGTGAGGGGGAAAAAATAGAGCTGAATTTTCAACTGTGATGGCTTTGGCACACCTAACATCCCTTTGCTCAACCTCTTTTCCTTCTTAGCCTGGTGCTGAATAGCTACATTCCTGGGAATTTCTGGTGTGCCTTTTTCCCATTCACCCTGATGTCATTTAGAGGTGAATATGCTACAGTCCTATAAAAGAAACAACCTTCATTTGTAGAGATTTATTTTCTTTGACCTAAAAACTGATTTGATGTACATTTAATTAAATCCTAGGATTTCCCAGTTAATAAATGCTCTTAGAGATTCCAAAGTAATCTACATGGAGCAATGGACTTAGAGTCATAGGATCTGGATCCCATGACCTGGCACAAGTGATTTAACTTCTGGACCTCAGTTTCCTCATGTGTTAAATGAAAAGGTTGGATTAGATAACCTCTAAGTTCCCTTTTAGCTTTAAATCCATGATCCTATAATCTTTTCCAGTGGCCATTGGTATGCCTCCCCCGCAGAGAGCCATAGACCCTTATTTAAGGAAGTTCCATGCAGGGAAAAGATCAGGCAACTATCTCATTTGATCCTTACAACAACCCTGGGAGGTAGGTGCTGTTTTTATCCTCATTTTATGGATGAGGAAATTGAGGCAAACAGAAGTTAAGTGACATTTCTCAGGGTCACATATGTAGTATCTGAGACTAGATTTGAACTCAGATCTTCCTGACTCCAAGGTCCCATACTCTATCCACTGTTCCCTGTTGTAGGCCCTAATAAACCACATTGGAAAGACTAATAAAATTAAGCTATCTTGTGAAATTTACATCCCCCCCCCCAGTTCTATGACATAGAGGGACACACAAGAGTTCATTTAGAAAGTATGCTTTCATTTTAGGTTTTAATAATCAGGATAATCCGTCAGAGAAAGTTCTGACTTGTTTTAAAGACAAAGACCTCCCAGTGGGTATGTACTTCTGTTTTCTTCACCTCTTGATTATTATTGCCATGACTACCTACCTATCATAGGGAGTCTGTGAGAAACAACTAATCTCTAGAAAGCAAAGAATCAGGCCAGAGTGGTGAATTTGAACGCTTCTAAAATGAACAAATCTAACATTAATCAATTTTGTTGATTTTCCCTGAAGACATTCAACTTTGAATATACTTCTTCTTAGAAAAGAAAAACACAAGATGTCTTAGTGGAATTTTAAGTAATTATGTCTTTCTATATGCACTGTATATAGGAAGCAAACAAACAAAAATACAGTCCCCTATCTCATATTCATGTCCAGTTGATGATTTCCTTTGCAAAAACAGTTATTGCATGAGTTCATGCAGGTCTGCTTGGACCTGATTTATCTATCATGTGAAATCCCTTTACCTTGCTGCCGCATCTTCATTGTCCGTATCCTGATGGACTCTCCTCGAATTTTCCCTTCACAGTAGTATGCACCATTGATTTTGCTAGCTTTTTCCCTCTTCCACACAACTTTTTTGGCCCATTCTCTAGATTCATCTTGAGTAACTTCCAGGGGCTCCTGGTGCTGGTTCATCAAGGCTTCAAAGTCTCTTCCTATAGTGATGAGCTCATGAGGACGCCAGCCTGTGGCTATACAGGTGAGAGAAGTTTCACCATCCGAGACGAGGGGCAAGGAATTGATCAGGATAAGATCCATTGCAGCTTCCACTTGACCTAGAGAGGAAAAAGAGGTGGAATGAGAGGAAGTTTGAAGCATAATTACCAAACATTTAGGGTTCATTTTCTAATGTTATCTATGCAGTCACTCATATTTGAATATTACCTATAACAGCAGTCGTTTTAATAATTTGGTATTAGTGATACACCTATTATTGCCAGGTGACTAAGTTGCTCCTGCTGAGTAAATCAGACACTTAGTCAATTTATAATTATTCTTTGGTTGAAATTATGAAGATGATGCACAGTCCAATTGTACCTGGAAAGTCTGCACAGCCTCTAAGTTGTATCAGTCTGCATGATTTACCTTCTCAGAACCCTCCTCTTGAAGACACTACTCTCTTTATTTCTCTTCTTAACAAAGGAAATAGGAACTATTTCTTGTTTGATCCATCCCTTAAAAGGAGAAGCAGTAGGGATAAGGGGAGCCTGAATTTACCAATGATTAGTCTTGATGTTGGGGCATGATACTTAGGAGATAGAATCACAAGGCCAAAAATATGTAGTGCAACAGAACAGAATAGAATAATGTAATGTAATGTAACTTAATATAACATAAAATAACATACAACAATATAATAAATATTCATAAGAGACAGATGTGTGAAAAAAACTGATTCAGTTAAGTACTCATCTTTTAATTTCTTTCAATGGGTAAGGAAGATGGTTTAATAACAAAAACATCTACCTTTGAACCTGTTTTGAATTTTCTAATTCATCATATGGGGGGGGCAAGTAACAAGTGATAATGCTATTTGCAAAATGTAATAATAATAATTATTATTATTACATAATATATATTATATTATTATTAATTATAATAATAAGTAATAATTGTTGGACTCTTGAAGCTCAAAAAGTTGTGAGAATGCTTTGTTTTCATACAACTCCACAAACATTTCTGCAGTGTATTTTTGTTTTCTCTTGATGCTAGGTTTACTCCTGTCAAAGGTAGTGATGTCATCTTGTTTACTATTTAGTAGGAAGGATGACAGAGTCCCAATTTCAGAGTGATATAAGATTACACTTTTCATGCAGCCCACTTGACTGAAAACGCAGTTGGCAGAGGTGGGAATGGAGTGAGTGTAGCACTGAAAAAGGGTTGGCATCATTTTCCATTCCACAACTCTGACCATGCCCTGTTCTAATGCTTTTTCCCTGCCAATGTCACCTACGTCTTCCAAATCTAAAGGGTAGTGCAGAGGAAGGGGAAAACGGGAAAGAGAGGATAAAAGAGGAAAGCTGAAGGGTCTCCAGAAGAGGTTATACATGCTCAAAAATGACAACGAAGAACAAAAGCTTCTGAAAAGAGAAAAAGATCACCACCTTCTTTCTATTTCTACCTTTAGCACTATCTCAGCTTAAAAGATACCTCTGCTCTTTTACCCTCATTCATCTATGGATTTGTTCTAAGAGAACATATTAAAAAGGAAGGAATTACTACATTTCTTTAAACTTAGGTGTGATCCAACTCTGGCACCAAAGTCAACTGAATAGTATGCCCAAACTCTGGGAACTATCCTAAGTGCCTTATATAGGAATGGATTTATTTAATGATGTTAATAACATAACAGATGGAGTCTATTTAAAATAAGCTAATTATTAATATGTCCTCCACAATATTCCTATTCCAATGGTTCATTATGGCATGAAGGTCACCTTGGTCTCCTGGAGGCTTTGCCAGGGATGCATAAACACTGGTAGGTTCTACTAAAGGATGATCCCAGTGACAGATGGCAGCTAGTATCTGAGGGCCATTCTAGTTAATAGATAGAGGGTTAAGCTTGACAAGGTGATTAATTCTTTTGACCCTACACATTCACATGCATATACATTTGTAACACTTAGGTGGCTCCCAGGGGTTATGCAACAAAGCAAGATTTTTCTGTGGTTTAATGCTAGGCTAGAAGGAAGTCCTCTAGCCAAAATTCCCTTATAAAACATAGATTTATCACAGGAAAATTCCCATCTGTACTCTCCTATCCCAAGGAGACTGAAAATATGGCTGGGGGATCCATTCCAGCATCCAGCTTCTACAAGTTTCCTCTCCAAAGCTGGCCAGATTAACTGCAAGGAAACAGCCCACTTGTCACATTACTATCATTCTACCAAAAACCATGGAACAAAGTAGTGGTATTTGAGCTGAGCTTCCAAGGCAGTATTTCACAAGGCAGAGATGCATGCATGATGTCTATTATAAGTACTGAGGTGTAAGATGGCATTTGTTATTGTTCAGTAATTCTGTCTTCATGATCCCATTTGGGATTTTCTTGGCAAAGATACTTGGTGCAGTTTGCCATTTCCCTCTCCAGTTCATTTTACAGATGAGGAAACTGAAGCAGACAGGCTTAAATGACTTGCCCAGGGTCACATGGCTAGTACGTTTCTGGGGCCAGATTTGAACTTAGGTCTTCCTGACTCCAGGCCAAGCGTTCTATTCCCTGCATCACCTAGTTGCCCAAGATGATATTTGGAAACTTCAATAGTACAAAAAGGTAGAGAATGAAATGAGCCTAGAAAAAATAGTTTTGAAATGTATTTGGTAGTTAAAAAGGAACCACTGAAACTTATTGAGCAGGGTAATGTGATAAGCTTTGTGTATTAGACGCTTTTGCCAAAATAGTAAAGGATAGCTTTAAGAGGTTAGAGACTAGAGTCAGAATCAAGACACTGTGGTAGCTGATCTGTGATAACAGTAATCCTAAAAGAATGGAAGGCATAAATGTAAGAGATACTGTGGAGCTAGAATGAGCAGGGAGAGGCAATTGATTATTTGGAGTCAGGGAGAAGAAAAAGGTTTTGAACCTGAGTGCCTAGGAGAATGGCAGTACAGTAAGCAGAAATACAAAAATCAGGAGGAGGCTCAGGTGTCTGAGGAAATGATGATTTCAATTGAAAACATGTGTTTAAGACATACTAAGGGGGCGGCTAGGTGGCGCAGTAAGCAGAGCGTCGGCCCTGGAGTCAGAAGGACCTGAGTTCGGATCCGGCCTCAGACACTTAACGCACACACAAACAAAAACCTAGCCATGTGACCTTGGGCAAGTTACTTAACCCCAATTGCCCTCCAAAAAAAAAAAAAAGCAAAAAAAAAAAAGACATACTAGGACATCTAAGTAATGATGAATGGAAATTCAACTTATCGATAGTCGTATAAAAATGCTCTAGATCATTAATAATTACAGGAATGCAAATGAAAACTCTTGAGGTCTCACCTCATACCCATCAGATTGACTAAGTTGACAAAAAACAGAAAATAGAAAAGTTTGGAGGGGTTTTGGGAAAACAGAATCTTACAGCACCTTAGAGGAGTTGTGAACTGGTCCAATCATTTTGGAAATAATGTGCCTAAAAGGCAATTCAATTGTGCATACCCTTTGACCCAGCAACAGCACTATATCCTAAAGAGATTAAAGAAAGATTAAAAGGACCCATATGTACAAAAATAATTGTAGCATAACTTATGCTATAAATATTTTTTTTTGTGGTAGTAAAGGATTGGAAACTAAGGAGATACCCATAAGTTGGGGGATGGCTAGGCAAGATATGGCATATGAATGTGATGGAATACTGCTAAACTGTAAGAAAGGCCGAAGTGAGTGGCTTCAAAGAAACCTGGGAAGACTTATATGAACTGATAAAAAGTGAAGTGAACAAAGCCAGGAAAGCAATTTATACAATAACAACTTTATTATAATAGTCAACTCAGAACGACTTAGAAACTCTGATCAACACAATGTCCAAGGACACTTTCAAAGGATTCATTATGAAATATGCTACCCAACTCAAAATAGAGGAATGATAACCTTAGAGGGCAGATTAAAGGATATTTTTTCTTCCTTTTTTTTTTATCAGACAGGCCTTTCCATGCAATGGCTAAGTATACCTTCATTTCTTCGCTATTAAATGGTCTAAGAGTGTCTTATTTCATTCCAATCTGAAACCTGAACTACTAGAATGATATGAGTCATGTCTAGTCCACAACAACAGGGATGCTGAAGTTGGTAATAATAATGGTGAGATAGAATTTGGATAAAGAGGATCTTAAGTGAGGGCTGAAGTCATTGATAAATGTGAAAGTGTCCTGGAGATAGTGCTTAGGGAGATAAGGAAGAGGAGCAATATGCTATAGATAAATCACACGGACAGAAGGGCAGAAGTTGTTAAATAATGCTAAAAGATCAAGGATCTAGAAGTGGCAGCGAAGATGGGAGGAGTATGACAATTGTATGAGAAGAACTATGTATTGGCTTACAATAGAAAAGGAATTATATTAGAAACAGTGAAAAGAGGATTGGAAAGAAAAGATATAACCATATGTTAAGGGGTATGGCTGAGCTCCGTGGAAACGAAAAAATGAGAGGAAATACTAGGAGGAGGCATTTACATCTACAGGGAAGAAGGAAGTAAGGGTTTGGATGACAAATGTGTTGGACTATAACTTACATAGGAGTGACTGCCAATCTGTATCAGTGGAGGGCTTTCCACACTGGGAAAGGGAATGCTACAGAATCTTGTTTTTAGGGGAATTTCTAGAAACTAATGAGCTGCAAGATTCTAACTAGATTATTCTTGTACTCATAGTTATCTCCTATATATGTTACTTAAAAATACTTCCCCACCCCCCCACCCCCGCCCCCAGCTATATAGACCATATTGTCTTGGAATTGCATACCATTTTATATTTTTCTTCCTTAAGAGGGAATAATGGCCAGAGAAGCTTCTAATGAAAATATTATGCCAGATGTAATTCCTCAGCATTGGCAAGGAAAATTAATTCAAATAGGTTGTTTTGTTTTTTTTTGTTTTAAGTCGGCTTTGGAGTGAGGTCCAGAGCAGTCAAAACTCTTGTTATGAAAAGAAGCAACTGTTGCCTATGGATTCTGACATTAAGACTGATTAATTACATGATACCACAAAGAGAAAGTGCTAGCACACATTTCTCTTCTGAAAAATTCACTAATAAGTTAGTTTATGTTTCGTATTTGTTCTGCCATTAATTCCACAATAAGACTAAGTTGACCAAACCTTTTCTAAGAGTCCATAAATACACCATTATTTAATTTCTCAGAGTAATGTTAGGGATCATAGAAACATAGTTTTAGAGCTGGAAGGGGCTTTCAAGATCATTTAATCCTCAAATATCTACTACATAGTCAGTAGCCTGCATTGTATCCTGCAATACTTCCAGTGCAATTGGAATTTAAATGTAATTGGAAGATATTTAGCAAAACAAATAGAAATACAGTAGAATATAGATAATGCTAATGTATAGTTTTCCAAGTCAATATGCATCTAGTAGGGATCCTTATGTTCCATTCAGTGATCCCTTTCTATTTGAGTTGGACATCGCTCATCCAATCCAAATCCATCATTTTATGGATGAAGAAACTGAAAGCTAGAGAGGTTAAGTGACCTGTTCATGGTCATATAGGTTGGTTTTGAACCAATGGCCTCTGAAAACAAATCTAACACTTTTCCCATTACACTGTATTGCTTCCCTGTTCAAGTAAAACTGTGCACATATCATAGCTGGATGACAAAAGGAATAAGATCATGAGTAAATGTGTTAATTAGTCATGCTTATATGCTTATCACAAAAGTTAATCATTTGGTTTTAACAGGTAAGATGTCACTCTAGATTAAAGTCATTAGCATCTGTAAGTAATTAGGATGTATGGAATTCAACACCTATAAAATTAAAACATCTGTCCTTTTAGAGCAGAGATTCTTGCTCAGTCATAATTTTCTGTGTTTATATAAAATACTATCTTATAGAGTAAGAAATATTTGTAATCAAGGAAAGTGACCTGTCAAATTAGTGAGTAATTATCCAACGTAATAGAAATATTAACATAACCCTGGATAATTTGCTCATTTTTGTTCCTTTTGGTGGCCTTTAGGTAATATTGAGGCATCAGTCATGATGCTGTGTTTCCGCTTTATAATGCTGTCAGGTGTGTTTACTGGATTGAAATTTTCTTGTGGTGAACATTTCTTAAATTTGACTTGTGTTACTGTGTATAAAATGCCATACCAGGCAGTAGGAAAATATAAATCCTAAAAGGCTCCCTTGTCTTATGGAATTTCCAATCTGGTAGAAAGATAAAACACAAACTTAAACAGCCAGAATATACAACATTACACAATGAATTTAATTGGAACATCACAGAACATCATGTTGGCCAAATACCTCATTTTACAAATAAGGGAACTGAGGCTCAGAGGTAGTGTGTGCCTTTAGTAAACAGCTAAGCTAGAATTAAAACAAAGTGCCCCATAGGGGAAAGAGGAGTGCTGGTTCCCAGCAGACAGTGATCAGAGAAAGTTTCATGGAGGAAATATCATATGGGTTGGGCTTTAAAGAATGTAAATGAAAGCAAAGCAAACAAGAGTAGCAAAGACATTCTTCATTTAGGGAACTGCATGTACAAAAGCATATAAGCACTAATAAGGTTCAGGGGACAAAAAATAGTCCATTTTGGCAGGAACATGAGTTTGCATAGGAGAAAAATATGAGCTCAAGTTGGAAAGTATGTGTAGGAGGGAAAGAGGGTTAGGTTTTGGAGAGACTTAAAGGCCAAGCAAAGAACTCTGAATTTTAAACAGTAAGAAATCAGTAAACATTTGCTAAATGCCTACTATGTGCCAGACACAATGTTAAGCCCTGTGGATATAAAAAGAGGCCAAAGTAAGTATCTGCCCTCAGGAAGACTGCAATCTAGTGAGGGAGACAACATGCAAACAAATAGATCCAAAGCAGGCTATATACTAGATAAATGGAGGAAAAGCACCGAGATTAAGAGAGGGCAAAGAAAGGCTTCCCGGAGAAAATGGAATTTTAGTTGGGGCTTAAGGAAACCAGGGAAGTTAGTAGTTAGAGCAGAGGGAAAGTGTTCCAGGCATGAGGGACAGCAATGTCTTGTTTGTGGGTCAGCCAGGAGGTCCGTGTCACTGGATCAAAGAAATGAGGTGAAAGAAGACTAGAAGGTAGAAGAGGGCTAGGTTATAAAGGGCTTTGAAGGCCAAACATATCATTTTGTATTTGCTCCTGAAGACAATAGGGAGTCGTAGTGTTTATTGAGAAGGGGGTTAATAAGTGACTAGGCAGAAGAAATATTATCTTGATAGTGGTGTGAAGAATGGATTGAGGGGAAGAAAGTGGAGGTGGGAAAACCTATATAAGTTATTGCAGGAATTCATGTAAATGGTAACAAGACTTTGTATCAGGGTAGAAATGGAAATAGAGAGGAAGATGTAAAGAAATGGTGCAGAGAGTGAGGGAGAAGGGAGTCACAGGTAACAAAGAAGAATTCATAAATGACAGCGCCATGGAGAGAAAAGCTTGTCAAAAGGGAAAGAGGGTTAGGAAGAAAGAAAATTGGCCCAGTTTAGGGCAGGCTGAGTTTAAAGCAGCAGTGGGATAGCCAAGTGAAGAAGACTCAGGTTGCAGCAACTGGTTCTACCCACCTCTTCAAAACTGAGGAACATAAGCAAACAGAAGCCCACCTGGCTGTTCTTTGCCAAACTTCCTCCTGCCATGCTTATCCAGTAATAGACGTTGTAATATACTCTGCTCATTTCTTTTGCCTAAGCATTCCTTATATCCTGAATTTTTGCCTAGAAATGTGCATAAATTGAAAGCAGTTCAGAGAGAATCAAACCTCTGCTTAAATAGAAGGAAGGTTCCTAAAATGGGTCTCTGAGTTTTTGCGATGGTACTCCTAACTTTTCATTTAATATAAACTCCAAAGAAGCAGAGGGAACCTGTAGATCCTGAGAGATCATTATATTGTCCCATGCTTAAAAAAAAAGGCAAGCTAATTGTAACAAGGTGTGGCTGTTTAAATCTCCAAAGATAAAGAGTGTAAGGAGGATTTGAGAATCACTGGCCAACTGTAATCTCTACAGCCACACCCACAACTACCACTTGCAACACTTTATGTCCTCAAGGTCAGAGGTATAATACTCTCAGCCACAGCTGCTAGATGGCCTGAAAAATTCTTAAGGGTAGTCCAAACCTGATTAAAATGTAATTAGGAAATGTTTAGAAAAATAAAACTACTGTACAACATAGATAATGTTAATTTCTATTTTTCTAAGTCAATATGCAGTCCACTGGGATCTGTTTCTGTTTGAGACTGATACTACTGCTCTCGGTCATTGAAGACTGAGTGGATCATAGAAATGAAGTGGGAGAGCGAGTTCGAAGGGTAAAAATTACCCAAAAGCAGGACTAGTTTCTCAGTGGGTGAAGCTTTATTGTGGTAAAAGCAAACAGAACCAAGCTATGTCAGGAAACTGGTTGTTTGTGTGGAAGGGGAATGGGGACTTGAGTGTATGGGAGCTGAAGAAGGAGTGACTTATAAAAATTTGCTATGACAACCTTTGTGCTATGAAAGCAAAGACTTGAGTTTACAGGATATTCTGGGTGGCTATTGTGAAACAGTTGTACTTTTACTCTCAGGAGTTCCTTCATTATCATATTCATAAGATGTTAAAGGAAGCTTTGACATCACATAAATTACTATTGGGCAGTGAGAAGTCTCATTGCAGTTGCTCTGTTTTGTTAAAGTCCCTTGACTTTGCTATTACTGGTAATAGAGTGGGTCACAGAGTGGTGAAGTTGCTTGCTCAGCACATAGGGTAAGTTGTTTGCTCAGCATATAATGGAAGGGATAGGGCCTCATTGCTCTGGAGGAAAGGTAGGACTTTTATGCTCCTACTCCATAATCACAGAATTTGAGAGTTGGTAGGGACCTCAGAGACCATTTAGTTTAATTAGTTTCTACTGTTCCGCAAAGAAATTACCACTATAACATTCCTAAAAAGTGGTTCTCCAGTCTCTCCTTGAAGACCCCGATTAGGGGCAAAACTTACTACCTCCTAAGGCAGCCCATGTCATTTTGGGGGAGCTCTAATAAAAGTTTGTCATATTTTTTCCCCCTGCGATATCAAGCCTAAGTTTACCTTTTTGCAATTTCTACCTTTGTTCCTGGTTCTTTTGGGGCCAAATAGGAAAAATCTAATCCTTCCTCCACTTGATAGCTTTTCAAATACTAAAAACACAAATATCAAATTGGTCCTCGGTCTTCTGTCAGTCAATTGTTATAAGACAGACACTTAAAGCCCTTTACCATCCCAGTTGCCTTCCTTTTATTAATGGACAGTTTATTTATGTCATTACTAATCTGTTGTTCACAGAACTGAACATAAAACTTCGGATGTGATCTGACATAGAAGTAGATTGTTATCTTCTAATTCCTGGCAGCTATGCTTCTCTTGATGTAGCTCGAAATCACATTTACATTTTTTATTATCATATCACACTGTTAGCTAAAATTGGGCTTTTAGTCTGCTAAAATCTTCACTTTTTTCTTAGACAAACTTCTATCTAATCGTGCCTTTCTCATCTTACTTAAGATATTTATTTTTTGAACCCATTTATAAGACTTCCCATTTATCTCTGAATTTTATTAGATTCAGCTTAAAATGTTCTATCCTGTCCTGTCATTTAGTGTTAGCTATTGTTTCCAGCTTTATGTCGAATGCAAATTTGTTAAGTATGTAATCTATGCTCTTATCCAAGTCATTACTAAAAATATTAAATAGTCCAGGGCGAGGCACATATCCCAGGGGCACTCCATTGGAGACTTCCTGCCAAGGTCACAACAATCCATTAATGATTCAACCAGTTTCAAATCCATCTGATGATATCATCACCTAGATGAAATCTCTCCTTTCTTTCCACTAAAAATAGTATGAGATACTTTATCATATGTTTTACTAAAATCTAGGTAAACTATATCTATAGCATTCCCCTTACCTACCAGTTTAGTAACCTGTTTAAAAGAAAAAAATAAAGTTAGTTGTGCATGACCTGTTCTTGATGAAGCCATGTTCTTTGTAATTCCCACTTCCTTTCCTAGATATTCAATAATCCTCTCTTTAATAATTTGTTCTAAAAATTTCCCAGGAGTCAAAGTCAGGCTCACAAGTCTATAGTTTGAAAATTCTATTTCCACCTTACTCTCCACCCTGCCTTTTTTTTTTAAATCAAGACAGTTGGCCTTCCCCTATAATACCTCTCCCCATACTCCATGATTTTCCAACTATTTAGTAGCTCAGCAGTCACCTCTGCTAGTTCTTTCAGGATCCAAGGATGTAGTTCACCTGGACTAATTGATTTCAAGGGCAAATAAATGTTCTCTATCTCTTTACTTATCTTTAGAATCAATCAATTGGGTTTTTTTTTTATTTCTAATGAAGAATGTGAAGTTGAAAAGAGATATCAGAGCCATCAATACAGATTTAAATGTCATCTATACAGAGGTGGTGGCCATAATAGTAAAAGAAATACCAAGGGAAAGAGTATCAAGAGAAGATAAGAGGACCAATACGTCCATTAAGGAGTTGGCAAGAGGATGATGAGACTGCCAAGATAACACAGATGGAGTGGTTAGACAAGTGTGAGATGAGCCAGGAGGGTGTATTGTATCCGAACCCAAAGAAGAGAAATATTGGAGAAGAGTAAAGTGTCTGATATTGCAAGAAGTCAAAGAGCATGGGGGGAAGGGAGGCATAACTGTATTTGATAATTAGGAAACCACTGTGAACTTTGAAAGAAGTTTCCGTGGAGTAGTGAGGGCCAAAGTCAGATTGCAAAAAAGTAGGCAGAGTAGATGGTAAAGTTCAGGCCTTGGGCATAAAAAGGTAAAGAGGAGGAAAGAGATTAGCCAGTAGCTAGGAGTTAAGGCAATGCAATGAAGTAAATGAAATGCTAGACTTGAAGCCAGGAGAACCTGAGTTCTAAATCCACCCCTGAGGTTAAAGTGTTAATGAATGAAGCATTGGTGAGTTTGGATTGGGAAGTGAGAGTGTAAATTACATCTTCATTTTTACTAATTTCACATTAATACCCACAAATCTCTACTTCTGAGCAAAGGACAACTTCTCTGGACCTTAAGATCCTCGTTTGTAAAATGAGGGAGTTGGAAAGTCATTTCTAAATCTATAATCCTATAAAAGCTCTCTCTCTTTTTTTTTTTAAGAGTTGAGAAAAATGGAACACATCTGAAGGTATCTGGGAAAGAGCCAATGGAGGAAGAGAGATTAAAGATATATGAGTTAGGAGCTATAACTGCTGGAATAAGAGGAAATAGGATCAAGGGCACATATATGAAAGGGTTATCGTTAGAGTCATAATATTAAGGAGAAGGAATATTCCATACTAAAGGGAGTGATCACTTTTATGATGTTTTGAGGAATGAAAGAAGGGAACTGAGAAAACTAATAGGGATAGCATTAATCTCAGTGAAGTAGGAGACTGGCGTTTGTTGTTAGTGTGTTTGAAGGGCCAAGGGTACATTAGGGTTGCTGGGACTTCAGGAGAAAGAATAGCGTTGGCAAAGTTATGGGAGTAAGATAAGAAATTAATAAGAGTAGAGTAGAAGAAATGTTAGGCAGCACCAAGGGACCAGCTGAAGTTGTGCATCATAAATTCATATTGAGGCAAATACAGTCTTTTTGCTAATATGTGTAATGGAAATGCAGATTTGAAGATCTTCCCTGCCCCTAGGCCCTTTGATTGGTTTAAGAGACTTTGATTGACTTCAGTGACTCTGAGAACCTTCTTTAATTTGAAAGTATACTCTGCCCCCTAACAGGCTGAATGTGGTCACATGGAGCCTGTGGTAGGAGGCTTGGTTTTCAGGAATGACCACACCTTGATGCTGTGTGATTGGGCAGTGGATCAAGAGGGTGGTTAAGCCAGGATAAGACTATATAATCCCTGATTTGAGGCTTTGCTTTGGGGCTCATTTTGAGAAGTGTTGTGTGATTTGACCAGATGAGACTCTGGGCAGCCGTTGAGAGCCCCCCGGCTTTGAAAACCCAGATGTTGATGCTTCCCTCTCTGGTAACTGTGATTTGGTATTGATATAATGGGTGGACAGTTTGGAAGCCTGTCTGTTTGATCTGTAAGTTCTGTAACTCTGAAGTTCGGGGTGCTGACCTTTTTCCACTGAACTAGGTAATATATGTTTGTTTGATTAAAGTAAGCTTGTTAACTGATTTTGAGTTGCTTTCCTTTTGAAAAGCAGATCTAAGAACCTGTGTTGGCAGCCACTCTGGGGATGCTGGGGTGCGTGCTGCTACAATATGTGACTTACTTAAATATGCATTTAATATCATTTGGATCTGTAATTTCTTTATTTCAGGGAACTTCAAATGTGAAAAATCCCTTTAATGGTGTAGATTGATATCTACTGTGTAATTTATTTCTTGGAACAGGAATTCTAAAGGGGTCTGTGAATACATTTCAGGGTATCCATGAGTTGGATGGGAAAAAACTTACATCTTCATTTTCACTAACCTCTAACTAAAATTTAATATTTGGGAAGACAGGTCCATGATCCTAAAAAAAAAAAAAATGTTTAACCATCCCTGTCTTAGAGAATTGCTGGAGAGTATGAGAATTTAAACAGCTTGTCCATGATTTACACATCTGAATGTCAGAGGCAAGTGGTTTAAGCCCAGATTTTTTGTCACTCTTCCTCTCAGCATATTTATCACTATACTATAATAAGTATATGAAAATATCTGACATACAGTCATCTACAGTATGCTGACTTGAATCTATTTCCTATTTTCTCGTGACCAAATCCAGTAAAGTTACAGGTAGCTAAATCTTTATGATCTTAAATTATCTAATTCAGTGTTCCCAATCTGCATGCAAACCTTTCATGGAGGTGGTGGTAGTGATGGCAGGGATGGGAAGGGTGTCAGTTGTATTGTAATGGACTTGTGAATCCACATGCATATGAAACATTATTTCATGCATATGTGTCTTACCCCTTTCCAAATATATGCATATGTTGTTGTGATAAATAAAATATAAATTTATTTAAAAGTATATTTGAATTAATATTTATTTTCTCATCCAATGGTAGAATTACTATGTTTGGTTCTGTGAAACTTATTGATATTAAAGGGAGATCTTTATTCTTGAAAAAGTTGGAAACCACTGATCTAAACCTTGGCCAAGGAGAGGGTTTTTAAATGACTATGATGAGATGAGAACAAGTTGCCATGTTTGATGTACAAAGTACAATATTTAATGAAGTTTCTCTATTAACAATTTAGATCAATGTATAATAATTTATTCAAGGAAGGTATGTCTATTTCTTAGCTATTTTATATTAGCAAAGATTTCAATTTTTCAAGGTATTGATGTGGACATCTTTCAAATGATGCTGCTAAAATGCTGTGTTTCCTAATAGTGACTAATATCATCCCTCACTAAAATCTTACTCCATTGCCTCAGTTTGGGATTCACTAAAGCTTTGCTAAAAGAGCACAAGCTCTGGTAGGTCCTATGAAGCCTGATCACCTTTAAGTATGGGATAGTATCAACTATACATCTCTCTGTCCTCTGTGTCAAGCTTCTTACTAATCCTATGATATAGCAGGCCCCCAAGTTAATACAATCTTTGGTTATGTTCTGAAAAACATGTTTGGAACTAAGGAACTAAGGAAGTTATATGGTCCTGCTGGACTCTTCTCTGCTCAGACAATATATGGAATATCATATTTAGTTCTGGATACCACGTTTTAGGAAGGATGTTCACAAACTGAATGTAATGGTAAGCAAAGTGGGATTTTTTTGCTGGATTGTGGAGACTTGTATGCATTGAGTTTTAGTCAATCAGATATGGGTATTGCATTCTAGCCAATCAGACATGTGTATTGAGTTCTAGCCAATCAGACAGTCAATGAGATATGGGTAGTGAGTTTTAGCCAATCAGATGCTGACTAAAACTGTATGTAAAAAAAAGCCAGTATTGCTTTTGCGGGTTGGCGGGGCTTGAGGTGGCAGCACCATGAAGGCCTCGGGCACCCTGAGAGAGTATAAGGTAGTTGGGCGCTGCCTGCCCACTCCCAAGAGCCCGGTGCCGCCGCTTTATCGCATGCGGATCTTTGCTCCTAATCATGTTGTGGCCAAGTCCCGGTTCTGGTACTTCGTGTCCCAGCTGAAGAAGATGAAGAAGTCTTCTGGAGAGATTGTGTACTACGGCCAGGTCTTTGAAAAGTCTCCTCTTAGAGTGAAGAACTTTGGCATCTGGCTGCGTTACGATTCCAGGAGTAGGACCCACAACATGTACAGGGAGTACAGGGACCTGACCACTGCTGGTGCTGTCACTCAGTGCTACTGAGATATGGGAGCCCGTCACTGTGCCCGGGCCCACTCTATCCAGATCATGAAAGTGGAAGAAATTCCTGCCAGCAAATGCCGCCGGCCTGCAGTCAAGCAGTTTCACGACTCCAAAATCAAGTTCCCTCTGCCCCACAGAGTTCTGCGTCGCCAGCACAAGCCACGCTTTACTACCAAGAGGCCCAACACGTTCTTCTAAGCTTAGAGACAATGAGACACCTATTTGATTTAAATAAATTTCTCAATTGGAAAAAAAAAAAGCCAGTATTGAGAGCTGTCAGCTTTGAGAATAAGAAAATGGAGAGAAGAAAGACTTCTGATGACAGAGACTTGCTGAAAAATCTTCTGAGTTATAAAAGCAAAAGAGCTGTAGGACAGGAATCTGCCCGTGGGAAAAGGCTAGCTGAAATCCCTTTTAAGAGCTGTTAGGGTGAATTGAGCTATTATGGCAGAGCCTCTGGACTCTTGAAGCAAATTGAGATGGTGGTGCTGGTAGTACGTATTATTGCTCTATTAAGTTTTGTTTCCCTAGAGGCGGAAGCTTCAGAAAAGAACCCTAGAGTCTGCTGTTGGGCAGGAACTTAGAGTGGAGCAGTCCCTGTGATCTGAGATCTGGAGCAAGAGCTGCCTATGTATAAATCTAGGAGTCAGGACAGTCAGACTACGGAGGAAGAGCCATGGGACTTGGAAGTCAACCTTGAGTCAAGATGAAAAAAGATTTGGACACTTGGTACTAAGGAAATTATTCTTATGGTGACTAGGGGTGGATGATGCGGTATTTTCTGCTCCCCCATAAGGGTGTGTTGTGCTAGGAAGACCCTAGTCTGGGACCCCCTGATTTTGGGGATGCAATGAAATAAACTGTAGTGTGATATTCTTACCTAGGGGGTGGATGGTGTGGAATTTTCTGCTACCCCTTAAGGATGTGTTGTGCTGGGAAGACCCTAGCCTGGAGCCCTTGGTTTTGGGGATGCAATGATATACAACGTGTAATGTGTTGTGTTAGGGAAGACCCTAGCCTAGGACACCCTGATTGTGTAAACAAGTATTTTGGGGAAATGCTACTGCTGAATGCAATGATATATGCTATGTGCCATATGACATATTATTAGATAGATAGAGTGTGTGTTTATATATGTATATGTATTAGATTATATGTTTAGCTTAAGGATGCTGCTGTGAATGTTATGCTTTATTGAACAATGTTTAGTTTATTGCTGAATAGAGAGTTTATTATACTATGCAATTAGACTCTTGAAATTATTCACAGTAGCAGTCCCTCAGATGTCCTACTCTCATTGGTTTTACACTGGAGAATATAGTAGGAGGGAACCAGGAAAATCAAACTTTGGAAAGTTTTCCTAGTGAGGTATGGCCTGAAATCTAAGTGTCTCTGCAAAGAAGATGTAGGATGCTTTGCAGTAAAATGCATAAATAATCCATGTTTGAAACAACTAAGAAAGCTGCCAATTTTTTTTTGTGACAACGGCAATTTTTTTTAATAGATAGAGGTATCTAAATAATACTGGAAAGTCTCTCAAAACAGAAGATTCTGATTTCAAATTACTCTCCCTTGGGAGGTGTGTCAGGCTAATTTCCCAAGTTGTCAATGCCAGCTTCCCATCTCTACTTTCCAGCCAAATCATGGCCCTTATCTATCCTTTGGAGGGAGTGGCATCCTCTCCCTGACTTCCAAAGCCAGCAAATCTTCCACTCAGGACAGATACTAGGCACTCTCTCCAGCTAATAGTGTAAGCTGCTGGAAAGCTTTTCTTTTCTTTTTTTTCCCTAGGGAATAGGTGTAGCCTCCAAAGAAGGAGACTTTTCCAAAGGATCTGTGGGTCACTCTGTGAACTCACTTATGAACTAATCTCTGATGTGTAGTGGGAGAATATATTATGAATCACAAGATCTTAATAGATATTATCTAGTCCAAAGTTTTTTAACCTGGAGTCTGTGAACTCATTTTTTTCTTTTAAAACTATTTTGATAACTGTAGTATTATAATTGGTCTCCTTTGAAATATGACGTATTTTAAGTATTTAAAAGCATGATTCTGAGAAGGGATTAATAAGCTTCACCAAACTACCAAAGGATCTATGACACATCAAAAGTCAAGAATCTCTGTTCTAATTTATTTCATTCACTTTCCAGGTGAAGAAACTAAGACCCAAGAAGTTAGAGTCACACAACCGTAACCTATAAAGCACAAATTCGAATTCACATCTTTTGACTCCAAGTACACTTTCCACTACAGCATGCTGCCTCAGTTAGTGTGTGCTAATTCCTAAATTGTGGTGTTTTGGGGGAGCTATAAAGAAATTCATCCACAAATGTATCACACTGGGGAAAATGCAACCTAGCAGAGCTTCCTTCCTAAACTGTTCTCCTAGTCTCTTCAACTTAGCATTTTTACAATGCTTTAAATTTTATAAAATGCTTTACAAATATTATCTCGTTTGATCCTCACAACAACCTTGATTGAGGTAGATGATAATTATTATCCCTATTTTCCATGTAAGGAAACTGAGGCAAACTGATATAAAATGACTTACCCAAGGTCACATAGCTTTTAAGTATTTGAGATAGGATTTGAAATCATATCTTCCTTGACTCCAGTCCCTACATCTATGCACTGCACCACTTAGCTGCCTCCTCTCTTCTTTATCTTCCTCAAGATGGCTTCAACCTCTATTATTGAAGATTCCTCTTACCTAGAGGAAACAGCCATGTTTATATTCCTTTTCTTTTGGGACTCAAAAAAAGCTGTGTTCACTTTGGGGATTGCTGGGAGCATGCTGGTAGGAATCAATTTGTAATTCCTGGATCACTCCTTTGGGCTACTCAGCTTTTGAGAAGGTAAGATGGCACCTAGCCTATGGAGGTGATTTCAAAGGATAATGGGGAAGTCCCTCTTTTTCACTATTTGTGTGTGTCTCGTGTGTGTGTGTGTGTCTGTGTGTCTGTGTGTGTGTGTTTGTGTGTTATTTCAAGTGAAGGAAAACTCTCTACTAATGCAGATCACAACTATTCTGTGACTGAGAGTCTTAGAGAATTGTATGGGGTCACTGGAGAATTTGAGTGACTTTTCTAGCATCACAGAACCAGGGCAGGACTTATGCACATTTTTATATTCCAAAACCAGCTCTGTACCTACCTCACCATACTCCCTGTCTTCCCTCATTAAGCCATACCCCAAAACCTATGTGTATTTAAATATATTTTATATGTAAGCATAATTTGCATACATTTGCATTATAAATTTATATTAAAAATCTATAATTTCCTGAAATTCTCCCATTTAAATGTCATTTTTTGGGTTGGCTTCTTCCATGAGCAGCTGTTTAAAGAGCAAATCCCTCCTAGGAAGGGCAAGACTTTGATGTGAATAGTCTCAGAAGGTGTGGGCCTATGGCCTGGAAAAAAGGAATCAGCAAATGGAGATGTGAAGCATCACAAGCAAATGTCAATTATTTGACAATTTGACACAGAACTGGCTCTATCAAGTACTGATGCCTGAACTGTGCCTGTAGTAGGGTAGTGAAAAAGATGAACATCTTGTAGGAGTTTAAAAAACTTTAAATGTGAACCACATCTATATAACACCAAAGAAAAGGACTGCTGCTTTTTACTCCTCTCATCACCTCTTATTTATCAATCAACTGTTATTAAATAATAGCTCCTGATGAACTCTGAGAACACAAAGATAAAAAAATGACAGTCCCTTTCCTTAAGGAGCTTACATTCTATGGGGGAAATGACCATGTGTAAATTTCCCCATTTGGGGAATGAGGCCAGACTGGACCTGTGATTTTACTGGTATAGGATATGATCTATCTATCTATCTAGGATATGATTCTACTATTGCTGATCAGCTATAATTTATAGATTTCTAGAGTTGCCTGGAAGCAGAGAGATTAAGTGACTTGCCCTGAGTTTCACAGCCAAAAGTATCAGAGATGGTAACCCAGGACTTCCTGACTACAAGCCTGCTTACTGGCCACTATGGCACCAATGTCTGCCAACTCTCATGGATCCCCCTAATTTTCCTATAGTTCTCCAAAACATGATCCCCCTATTTGTTAATTCATATGCACATTAATTTATTGGTCTTCCTAAGTCCAGTTTTCACCCTCTCCCCATCCTATACAAATGGTCAGATATTAACAGTCTTAGCATACAATTCATCAACTGCTTAACAATCTTCATGAACTACCTCCTATTCTAATGGAGGAAAGGAAGGGAAGAGAAAGGAAAAGAAAGGAAAGGAAACAAAAGGGATTGAAAATTATTTGATGATAATAAAGATAGATAAGTAAGTAGATAGAGAGACATCTAAACATCAGCTAAGTTGGGGGAGGGGTTGTGTTAAATCATCTGGGAGCTCACTGCAGTCTCAGAATATTGAGAAGAGAATGGTTTTGTGTTTAACTGTCTGCCTCCATTTCCTTGTAGCAAAAACCAACACAAGCCAGGAAACAGGCTAACTGTGAATGCCTGAAGGTTCCCTGTGTTTCCTTACAAAATCCTTTGATTTTTGCTGGAGTTCCTTGCAGGGCTGACCTTGTCAGGAAACGAATTTTGCTGTACATGCAAGTAAGAAATTTTAGACGAGAAGATTCCCAACCAGATAACAGAAGTCAGGGAGAAGGGTTCAGAGATAAGCAGATGCTCCAGCTGAGGCAGCAAGGTCTGTTTATTTAGCCTGCTGTAGCGCCTCTGAAAGACCTTGCTTAGTGCTCTATGGAGCACCAACCAGGCAAGGCTAGCTCAGCTGGTGACAGCATGATACAAACGAGGCTTAAATGAGTCTTCAACAGAAACGTAAATTTGGTTGCTTTAGGAGCCAACTAGCCCAATGCAGGCTTCTATAGCATCTCTGACAGGCCATGTTCATTATTCAACATTATTCAACAAGTACTTATTTAAGTATTTGCTGTGTGCTTAATACCATACTACATGCTAGGGACACAAAAATAATGGCAATCCAGTCACTTCTTTCAAGGAGTTTTACATATAATTAAGTGAAAAAAAATTATACACAGATAAAGAAATAAAAATATATATACAAAGTTAAGAGAATGTAACCAGCGTAGGCGTCTTGTAGCAAGTGGCATTGTTGAGCTGACCCTTGAAACAAGCTATAGTTTCCATAGAGCAGAGATGAGAAGGGAGAGCATTCCAGGCAGTGGAACAGTTTGTGCTAAGGCCAGAGAAAAGATGCAATATCATGTATGGAGAACAAGTTGCACAGTTTGGATGAAGCAGAGAATGCATAAATAATAATTTGGAAAGGTAGGCTACAGTTAGATCATGAAAAGCCTTAAAAGTCAAACAGAGGCATTTGCCTTTAGGCAATACAGGAGTCACTGGGGCTTTTGACCATGAGAGTGACATAGGCAGACTTTGGTATATAAGAATATAATTTTGCAAACCGTGTGAAGGATGCATTGGGGAGAGATGTGAGGTAGAAAGGCCAATTGGGAGGCTGTTGCAATAGTCCAGGTAAAAGGTGATGGGAGCCTACGGTGATGGTCATGAGGGTAGAAAGAAGAGGATGCACGCAAGACATTGTTGAGCCTGATTAGACAAGACATGGTAACTGATTTGGTACTGGAGTGGGAAGAAAGTGATTGGTGGGGGAGAAGAAAGAATCCTGGATAAAACCAGTGATCTGAATTTGGGTAACTGAAAGGATGCTACACTTTAGGGATACTGAGAGTGACTGGGTTAGAATACTTTCATCCTTTAGAGAACTCCTCACTCTCATTCACTCTATAAATCTAATCAGTTGCCAAATCTTGTCATTTCTATCACCACAA
>WOXC01011285.1:0-53735 GCA_011680675.1 Gymnobelideus leadbeateri
TAGAAACAGCTCGTCCAAGCCTCTCTGCCCCCAGATTCTCCACAAACTATGCAAAAAAGGACTCTGGAAAATCTTCTGGAGTCCCAGCACCCACAGAACGACACAGAGAAGCTAACCTCCCGCTGAGGACAGCCCAGCACCCTGCAGGAAGGACCAGCACAGTGGTCTGGGAGCCGGCAGCGCGCAGAGCGCAGGAGCTGAGCCGAGCCCAGGTCCACGTGAGCGAGGTTTTAGCCCCAGGGCGGCAGGGCCAGCAGCCGGCTGGAGGAACCCCAGAACACCAGGAACTGTGGAGACGCCAGAATTATCAACATAGACTTGCCTAGGACAAAGTAAGAGGTTAGTGTCCTATGGACTTTGGGACCTGTATTTGGGGAATGCGTCAGCTCCCTCCCCTGGGGGCTAGAAGCTGCTGAGGAGACACGCCACTGTGTAGTTTTCAGAGGCATTTCCGGCTCCCAGCCTACAAATCGTGGGAGATCCAGCGATCAGTCTTGGGGGGTAATCGCTCTTGCTTTAACCTCCCTGGATCTGGATTGTGATCTAGGGTGGAAGTTGTGGGTGGGTTTACAGCTTGCCAGAAACGGAAGTTGCCCCCCACACGTTCGGGATGAAAATTCCTCTATCTGGCCTTAAAGCCATAGTGTGGCAACAAGCCCAAAAGTCAAGTAATTAAGTGGCAACATGCCAGGGCAAAGGAAACAGAAAAATGCAACCCTAGACTCCTATTTTGGGGGCATAGAGCGGGAAAAGGACTGTGAGGTCAGAAGTCCTGCTCCAAAAGCCCCAGGGGAAAACATGAGTGGGTTGCAGGCCATAGAGGACCTTAAAGAGGACTTTAAAAATCAAATAAGAAGTGGAGGAAAAATTAGAAAGAGAAATGAGAAGGATGCAGGAAAAGTATGAAATGAGGGTCAACAGCCTTACTGAGTGAAAACAACACCTTAAAAAATAGACTGACTCAAATGGCAAAGGAGGCCCAAAAGGGCAATGAGGAGAAGAATGCCTTAAAAAGTCGAATTTGCCAGATGGAAAAAGAATCTCAAAAGTTCACTGAGGAGATTCATTCCTTCAGAGTTAGACTGGAGCAAATGGAAGCTAGTGACTTTATGAGAAATCAAGATGCGTTAAGCAGATCTAAACAGGTGAAAGATTAGAAGGCAATGTGAAATATCTCATGGGAGAAGGAGCTGGAGAATAGATCCAGGAGAGACAATTTGGGAATTATTGGACTTCCTGAAAGCCATGATCAAGGAAGAACCTAGAAATCACCTTCAAGAAATTCTCAAGGAAAACTGTCCTGATGTTTTAGATGCAGAGGGTAAAATAGAGATTGAAAGAATCCACAGATCACCTCCTGAAAAAGATCCCAAAAAGAAAACTCCCAGAAATATTATAGCTAGGTTCCAGAATCCCCAGATCAAGGAGAAAATACTTCAAGCAGCCAGGAAGAAACAATTTCAATATTGTGGAAACACAATCAGAATAGCCCAGGACCTGCCAGCTTCTACACTGAGGGATCGAAGGGCATGGAATATGATATTCCAGAGGCAAAAGAACTGGGAATGAACCCAAGGGTCACCTACCCAGCAAAACTGAGTATTTTGTTTCAGGGGAAAATATGGTCATTCAGTGGAATAGAGGACTTTCAAGCATTCTTGAGGAAAAAACCAGAGTTGAATAGAAAATTTGACATCCAGACGCAAGAAGTAAGAGGTGCCTGAGAAGGTAATCAGGGAAAAGAAATCAAAAGGAACTTATCAAAGTTGAACTATTTACATTCCTATACGGAAAAGCAATATCTGTGACTGATGATATCTTTCTCACTATGAAAATAATGGAAGAAGGGGGTGTGGTCATACGAATACATATGTGAATGTGTGTGTATATGGTTACAGTTATATATGGATAGAGGGCATAGGTTGATTTTGTTGGGAAGGGAGAGTACTCAAGGGATGAAATTATGAGGTGAGAGAGGAAAGTGGCAAGAGGAGATGGGGAGAGACATGGTAGGGTAAACTATCTCATGTAGGGGAAGTGGGTGCAAAGGAGGGGGAGAATAAGGAAGGCTAAAAAGGCAAAACCACATTCACATTGAATTTGGTTCAGGAGAAAATGACATACATAGTAAATGGGATATCTCAACCTGCAGCAGGATAGGGGGAAGGGGGATGAGAGGAGGGATGATGGATGGGAGGGCATCCTTGGGGTGAGGGGAGGTTGGAAGTACCCACTATAGAAGTGGGACAGGATCATGTAGGGAATGGACCAGGTGGGGGGTGGGATGAGTGGGAGGGAATTATAAGCAGCCTTGTACAATATATCTACTATGATAATGTTTTGCATAGCTAGACATGTACAACATATACTGAATTACTTATCTCCCAAGAGGGAATGGGTGACAAGGGAGGAAGGAAATGGATCTGAAATTCGAGGTCTTAACATTAAATGTTTCAAATATATATAAATACTATTATTAATACTCTTTTGCTTGTAATTGGGAGATAAGATGTGCAGGCATTGGGACACAAAGATTCACCTTCCTCTAATGGAAAAGTCGAAGGGGGTATGGGAGAAGGTATGGGAGAGAGCAGATTGGAGGAAGCGATATCTTGTGGGACTACTATTCTGGGAGGTTGGGTAGGGGAATAATGGGGGGAAAATGATTGTAACTCAAAATCTGGCGGAAATGAATGATGTAAACAGAAGTTAATAAAGTATTTGTTTAAAAAAAGAAAAAAAAAGAAAAAAAATAAAAAAATAAAAAAATAATAAAAAAAAAAAAAGAAAAAGAAACTACCAGGTCTTGTGTGATCCCAATATCAGTCTATATATATATATATATATATATATATATATATATATATATATATATATATATGTTTTATTTTGACATGGGAACTTCAGGTTTTAGCTATCACATTCTTATAACTTTTACTTATAGGGTTATTTTCAAAAGACAATTGATAATTATTTCCCCTGTCTTTAACATTTGAGTCAAATGTATCTGACAGTTTTCTTTTAGGATTTCTTCAAATATTTTCTCCTAGTTTTTTTTTTTTTTAATCCTGGTTTCATGGAGTTAAGTGATATTTAATTTCTTCCATTGGTCTTTCTAGATCAATTTTTAAGAAATACATGAGATACCTTACATTTTCTTCTTTTTTAATATTATGATTTTTATAATATTTCTTTTCTCACTGGAGTATCAATTTCTGTTTGGTCTATTGTAAATTCGAAGGTGTTTTATTTCTTGGATATAGTTTATCTACTTTCTCTTCTTAACTATTTGTTCTCCTTCCAATTCTTCCCTCCAGAACTTTAATTTCATTTTTAAAAATTTTATTTCATTTCTTCTAGGTATTTGTAGAGCTCTTTTGGAAACAACAACAATATTTTTTTTCCTTTGAATCTTTGCTTGCAGTTAGTACCAAGTTTGATTTCTCTTTTGGAGGATCTGAGGATCTGCAGAAATTTTAAAAACTGTATTTGGGATTTTCTTTAAATTACTAATCTAGTCAGATTTAGTTCACTTCACCCTAGGGACTCTGGAATTATTCACTGACCTCTCTCTATCTCTCTAGGTTAGCCACTCCCCACCCCTTCAAATCTCCATTCTTGAGGATCAAAGCCCAAAATGTCTGTGGAAATATCTCAAGATAGAATGTCAGATACCTAGGAGGTCTTGTGCATGAATTGGTCAGGTTTGAGCTCTGTGGATGATTACTAGTTGTTTTTCTCTGAGGCTTCCAGTGTTCCCCACCATTGGGCTTTTACATGAGACTCCTTGATCATGATTTTTCTACAGAGAGACTTCCATCTGTGGACACACTGGAAAGCTATCCTGTGTTAATGCTGATGGTAATACTGCCTTTTTACCCCTTTCTTCCCCTCCCCTTCCCCTCTTTCCCCCTTTGCTTCTCCTTTTCTTCCCCCTTCCTATTCTCTTTCCTTTCTTTTCATGTTCTTTCCTTTCCTTTCCCAAGTTATTACTTCATTTCTCTTTATTCTCCCATTCACCCTTTCAAATGTTTAAATTCCAAATAGTCTTCTCTGATTCTTTGAATATAAAAATTCTATCATCAATTAGCCTGTTAAAATTGTTCAAACAGTTTTACTTTGTCAAGTGCATTTTTTATTTTGATGACTGTTCAGATCTGAATTTAGTTCATATTTTCCTTTCTGGGATTTTATTAGTCATTGCAGGATAAGCTCTTATTTTTTTTCTATATGGCATAATACACTGTTACTTTCTTTTCTTATATTAGTTGCATAATCTATTAAGATTTTGACTAGAGTTTGTCATCACATGCCCTCTCTCTAGCCAGCTGCATGCAGCATTTTTTTTCTTGGATCTGGGAGCACTGGTGTTTAGCTAGCACATTTTGGGACATGTTAAATTTAAGTTATTTTTTTTCTAGTTGCGATCCCTGGACACTATTTCTATTTTGCCCTCTGGGTCCAATGCTTTTTGATGAATTTATTTTATTTTCTTAAAATATAGTGGCCAGGGTTTTGTTTGTTTGTTTCATAACACACTTCTAGGAAACTAATGATTTATAAATTATGTCTTCATTTTCTGTTTTCCAGGTCAGTTGTTTTTATTGTATATATTTTAAATGTTATTCCAATTTTGTTGTCTTAACTTTGGTTTAAAATTTCTTGTTGCATCATTGAATTTTGCTTTCCCTGTTCTTTTATTAATGTGTCCAGTGATGTGCTGTTTTGTAGCTCTTCTTCTAAGCTGCTTATTTCCCTTTCAAATTTTTTCATCAGAAGTCTATAACTCCTTAACTTTGGCTTCATTTCTTTATTAGGACTTCTGATCAGTCAAAGACAATTTGTGGGCAATTATTATCTTTCCTAGAGTTCTACTTAAACTTATTTTAGAATTGTCATTTTCTTTTGGAGCTTCATCCTGGAATTATATTATCCTGGGATATTTCTTCCTTATGTTACGAACTTCCCATGCTTACTCATTTTCTGTCTTTTTAAGCTTTAGTCCCCACCCAAACTGCATGGAGTCAGTTCCTGTATTTCTCCCTATTTAGAGTTTCAGAGCTTTTTTTTTTTTTTTTTGCTTTTTGGAGGGCAATTGGGGTTAAGTAACTTGCCCAGGGTCACACGGCTAGGTTTTTGTTTGTGTGTGCGTTAAGTATCTGAGGCCGGATCCGAACTCAGGTCCTTCTGACTCCAGGGCCGACGCTCTACTTACTGCGCCACCTAGCCACCCCGAGTTTGAGAGCTTTAATGAAATCACTGATGAGGGATAATTTGCTAGGGATGGCTAAAACAATCTACTTTCTATTCCTTCAAAGTTTGTTTTATTATTTATTCATTCATTCAATGTTTGGAGCCACTGTCACGTAAGATTCTGAATCTTTGGCCAGCGGTGGGATGAGATGACAAGTAAGAAGTTACCAGCAGGTATATACACTTCTCAACCTTCAGCAGAGACAGCCTCATCCCTCTGTTTGGAGTAAGTGATAAGCCTTTAGCCAGCCCACAGAATGAAGACTTCAGTCTTCAGTGAGGAATTCTTAGTCTTTAGTTTGGAGTAAGAGGAAATGTATGGATGAAACTACGATCCTTTACTGGTCTGGCTGGAAATTTTGACCCTGCGATTTTACTTGAGACGATCATCATTCTCTTATTAAAATTAAGAGCGTTGGAAAAGATGCAATACTCTAGAAACCAAGGCACTTAATTCTAGTAGTAATTTTGTCATTCTTCTGACTGATCAGTCCCTAGCCCTAACTGCCATTTCATTTGGGGCCTCACCATGCTTCCTTCACTCCCTCCTCAACTCTCGTTCTCATTTTATTTCTTCAGAGGGTCCTCATAATGTTCACTGTAGGACATGGCATCAGTGATGGACAAATATTCCTGTAGCTCAATCTTACTCATTCTTTGCAAAGGATAGTAAATCTGCTGTATGGGTAAATCAACTGAGCTTGGTGCTACAAGACACAGTGTCTTGAAGGAACACTTCAATCCACTGTGTACTTAAGTCAAAAAGATCATTCAGCTATCAAGTAGCTGCTGTTGGACAGTGGAAAGTAGGCTGCTTTGTCTCTCAGAGCAACTGCTGCTAGTCTGGGTCTTCTCAGGGTCTGTGGGGTGTTTTTGTTGTTTTGACCAATGCATTGGACTCCCTGGGTTCACTTTACAGTGAGCAACTGCAGTATTTTACCACCATTAAACACTGGTGTATCGGGGCAGTGCTGAGCTCTGTTCAATTAGTATAGTCCTCTTTCACTAAGGCTGTGCTTCTATGCTCTTTCAGCTAAGGCAATAAAACTTCACCTAGAATTTCTAGAAGCCTTGCCTTTTTAATTCCTTCAGATCCTCATTGCTGAGTATGGCATTGTCACCTCCATGTAGGGGATAAGAGTGGTCTAGCATCAACTGTTTCATATTCTTCTTAATTTGTAGTCAGTTCCATTACCTAGGGACTCTTCCTTGGCTTATGTTGATCAGTCCTGCTATAGTCAGTTGTACTGGTCCTGTTTGGTTTGGTACAAAATAAAGACATTCACAACTAAAAGAAGATTCTCCATAAATATTGAGTAACCTCAATGAGGGAATGTGGTAAGGTATGTATTTGGGAGATACTTGTGGTTTTTAATGACATCAAACTGACACATCTTTGGCTTGAGGGACTTATAGAACCATGACTACTGGATGACATGAAAATGAGGAGGCTTAACTCAAACAGATGTTATCTTTGTTAAATTAGCTTCAAGTCCTAAATTTGGCATGTGCATGTGGCTTCAAAGATGAGAAATCATCATTTTCCTTAGAAAATAGAGAGTATTCAGCTACTAGGAATAACCAGTTGTCATGATTCCCATTATATCTACATTGGTCTATTTATTACATGGACACAATTAACTTTTAAGGAGATATTAGTAATTCTGCCTGATGTGACCTTTGTAAAGGTTTTCCATTAAATTGTTCTTTTTGGGTTTCAAATCTTATGAAGTAAATATTTTGATATATTAACATGCAACAAAGAACAATGTCTATACATCATATTTAGATGCACATATATACATAAACCCTACCCCATCACACACACACATGAAACTTCAACTCAAAATGAAGATTTAGCTATCCTGTCAACCAGTTAGCAAGCATTTAAATTTCTACTATGTATTAGATGCTAGGGATAAAAAGACTACCACTAAGCTGCCCTTGCCTTCAAGGAGTTTATATTTTGGGACACAACATTTCATAAATAAGTATGCAAAGAATATATGTAAAAGAAATACAAGGAAATTTAATAGAGAGGGCTTTGGTTTCTGGATGAATCCAGCATAAAACAATTTACTTATGCACGCGCACACACCCACATACACACACACACACACACACACACACACACACATTGCATTTTAAGACAGGAAATCGAAAAAGTATCTGACCTTTAAATATGTTTAATCTTAGTTGCATATCAAGGTACTTTGTTGGGCAGAGTTAGAAGAAATGATCATGGGCTACAATGGATTCTCTGGAGCTTTTGACATTGTCAATCACCCTCGCTGCTCTCTTCTTTTAGTAATATTTCTTTTGGGGACTTCTAGCATAGTTCTCCTCCGACTTATCCGACCGCTTCTTCTACATCTCCTTTTTGTCAACTTCCAACCAGATTATGCCTTCTAACCATAGTTGTTCCTCATGGTTCCACCCTGGGCCCTGTTTACTTTTTCTTCTGTACTACTTTGCTTGGTGATTTCATCAACTCCTGTGAATTTTAATTACCTTGAGCGTGTAGATAATTCTCAGACCTATCTATCCTGCCTTAACTTCTCTGCTAATCTCCATTCTCACATTTCCAGTTGCCTCTCAGACATCTCAAACTGGATGTCCAATAGACATCTTAGACTAAATATGTCCAAAACAGAATTCATTATCTTTACTGTCTTCTCCCTCCCCCCTACTTCCCAAACACACCTTTCCTTTTACAGTAGAGGGCAAAATCTTCCTCCTGAAAGTCTATCAGGCTTGCAACTTAGGAGTCAGCTTCAGTCCTCATTATCTCTCACCCATCATAGCCAATCTGTTGGAAAGGCTTCTTGATTTCATCTTTGCAGCATCTCTCTAATATGCCCCCAATATGTTTCTAGGAAAGGTAGTTTTCGGTCACATCAGTCAATGTTTTGCTTCATCTCTTCTGAAATGGACCAAAAAAGTTAGGATAGCTAGTTTGGTTTGGTAAATTTGGATTTAGAGTATATCAGCCCTATTCCTGGGTTTAATGCAGATCTGTTTTACAACAGTGAAATGACCCCTTTTCTCCTCAGTGCCTAGGTTTTTTCCTCCATGAAATTGAGATACTGTAGGCACATCTCTTCTGCATATAGGGTATTGGATAGGGTGGGGAAAAATATATTCTACAGTAATGTAGTACTCCAGTTCCTATTGCAAATGTACTTGTAAGCCTGTTTCATAAGAATGTCATATAAATATTAAACACTGGTATCATATCCAACTCAATTCAAAGCAATATGAATTTATTAAGCATCTATTACATACAAGACAATGTGCTGTAGACACAGACAAAAATTTTAAAAGCCCCTCTTCTTAATGAGCCTATATTTCTGGGCCTAATATTTGCTCACATTTGTATAACTTAGTTTTCATTTGCGTATCACTTAGATTACAAAGTATTTTACCCATGGGAAAACCCATAGTTTATCCAGGATTAGTTTATGAACATTTATGATGTTGAGAGGTCAGTTATCTTTATTTTGCATGTAAGTTAATTGTTACCCTATAAAGGAAAGTGACTTCTCAGCGTCAAGTAGCATCTTTATAATTGAGTCTAGGTATTCAAACTTCACACCTACTTCTGTTTGGATTCTATTATACTGCCTCTCAGAGAATGATGGTAATTCCCCTAGGAGCAATATATGTAACACACTACCTACCTATCTTTCAGTTGTTAGATAGATGATTCTATAGGTAGATAACTATTCTTACTATTATCTTTTTTCATGAAATTTTTAAAAATCAGAACCTAGAGGAATACCTATTTAAAGGACCTATAATCCTGTGCATTTCACTAATCTGAGGCATAGGCATTTGGATTGTAGTGACAAGTGTAGAATTCTTTGTATATAATTAATATGACAGAAAAAAGAATCATGTGAAGGGACCTTTAACAATTCATTGGAAAAAAAGGTTGTTCTTATTGTCAGGAAGAAATTGGTATCCATCCACTTCAGAGATTATAAAACTGCCTTATTATCAACACTATGTATGAATGTATATATGTACACACATACACACAAACACACACACACACACACACATATATATGTAATATTTCCTATATATTTATAATGATTTGTAAAAACAAGACAGAAACCCTGATATGGGAAGCCACTCTGGAAAGATAATGACAATACTATTTTTGTCTTTTTTCTATTTGTACTAAGGATTTAAGTTATGATGTCTAAACAGCAGCAGTGGAGAGGGGTAAAGAGAAAGGTTATTCAACCGCTTTGATTTGTTTCCTCCTACCATACTTCTGTCACATTGCCTAGATTTTTGTTTTGTTTTGTTTTGTATGCAGATTTTCTTTATTGACAAGGAAGTTATAACAAAAAAGTGTTCTCTCATTCTCTATTTCTCTGTGTCACTCTAATAGTCTCTCTTTCTCTATCTGTTTCTGTCTGTCTCTCCTCTCTGTCTCTGTCATGAGTTGGACAAGTTGACTTCTCTGATCCAAAACTCTAAAACTCTTATTTCCTTCTACATCCCCATGCTATTAAACATGTACACACAATTATTGTCGTTGAGTTGTTCAGTTATGTATGATTCTTTGTGACCCCATGGTCCATAGTACACCAATATTCTCCATTGGGCCTTCTTGGTAAAGATACTGGTTTGTCATTTGTAGTTTGTCATTTCCTTCTCCAGTGGATTAAGGTAAACAAAGGTTACACTAGTAAGTATCTTGGGCTGCATTTGCACTCAGGTCTTCCTGACTCCAGGTTCAGCACTCTATCCACTGATTCACCTAGCTACTATCTTTATACACAACTACAAATCCTTGACTGGGGCACTGCTGAGTTCTTTCAGAAAAAGCAGAGACTTATCTTAGGACTAACAGAAGCCTCCACAGATTTGCTCCTTTTGCCTTACTCTCTCTTTTTAACAATTTGTCCTGATAACAAGTTAAAAATCTTACCCTAACCTATAGATAGTACCACAGAACAGTTCTGGATTTTAGAGTTCCATAGATTTTTTTTTAACTCTAAGACTCTACTGTAGATCCTCGCAACTGAATGGGTAGGGAAAAGATTCAGAATCAATCTGTGCTCTGGAGATAAGTTCATATTTTCTTTTTTTTTTAAAAGCAATTGGGGTTAAGTAACTTGCTCAAGGATACATGGCTAGTTATTATTTCTGTGTGGGTGCTTATTTTCTGAGGCCGGATTCGATCTTGGGTCATCCCAATGCCGAGGCCGACGCTCTTACTCACTGCGCCACCTAGCCGCCCCAAGTTCATATTTTCTGCTAGATTCTAGGTTGCTTCCCTGACCTTTTCCATATATAGATGAGTTACTTATGCCTTCTACAAGGAGCAAAATAAGTCATTGAAATCTGAAAGAGATTTTTTTTAAATGAAGTTTAAATTTATTCTGAAATAAACCCTTACAATACGATTATAAGATGTTGTTGTTTGTCCTTCATATTCAGAGGACCAATGACATCACAACGTTGGAGTCAAGGTACAGTGTGTTCAGCTGTGGCTAAGTCCAATATAAGATTGGAAGGCTCTATCATGGGTTGGGCACAAATATTCCATTATTTTTACATATGAATCAATAAATCAATAATCATGAATGAATGATTCAATGAATGAATGAGGGAAAGAAGAAAATAATTTAAAGCACTCATTAAGTGCTTACTATGTGCTGAGAACTGTGCTAAATCCTAGGAAATGGGCTTACATTCTATTGAGAGGGCCAATACATATTGTGGAGAGGGAAGAGTTCTGCATTGGGAAGACGGTAAATAGAACAATAGAATGTTATATCATTCCCAGGAGTAATGATAATGATATTCCAATAGTTCTCAAAGAAAGGGGAAGAGGTTATCAGGTCTATTACACGTGGTAGTAGGACAGAAATGGCCATAATAAGCACAAGGTATGGGATTTGCTGCACTGTGTGGCCTATTTCCTAAATGTGGCCTTTGGTGGTCTAGTTTGGAGGATAGACCAAAAACAGCAACGGGGTGGTCATTGAAAGGATCACAGATCTAGAGCTAAATGGAACCTCCAAGGTTATCTAGTTCAATGCCTTGTTTAACAAACAAAGTAATAAACTTACTTGTTTAGTGTCATGTCACCCAAGTCCTCTGCCACCATGCCAGAACTCTTTTCACTTCTTTATTTTCTCTTGACATTATGTGAATGAGGCCAATGGTCCTTCAGTTATCTCTTCCTTTCCCTACATGATCCGTTCATCTTTCTGTGATCATTCAATTCTTTTTTGACATCTTTCATGCCATGTTTACCATGTAATTTTCTGTTTAGGGTGTGGTGTAGCCTGCCCACATCCACTCTCTCCTTCATTGCCATTTGGGTGATTGTCTTCTTTGGGGCTTTGAAGAACATCATATTCAAAGACCCACAACTATACAAACTCACTGAAGAATATTGTTCAAAAGATTTTCTTTTGTTTCAGGGAGAAGACACTAAAACAAATGTGAAGTTTTCCCAAAGCCTCCTCCTCCTCTTCCTAATCAATTTTGTCTCATGTTCACTATTCATTTATATTTTTTTTAAAGTGACAGTAATAATGGGTCAGTCCTAAGTCATTCTTCATGCATTTGACTGTTCTTATGTGGATATTTGAGCCACCCACTTTTTTTTAAGCAATTGGGGTTAAGTAACTTGCTCAAGGTTACACAGCTAGTCATTATTTGTGTGTGGGTGCTCATTTTCTGAGGCCGGATTCGATCTCGGGTCATCCCAACTCCGAGGCCGGCGCTCTTACTCACTGCGCCACCTAGTTGCCCCTTTTAGGGCAATTGGGGTTAAGTAACTTGCCCAAGGTCACACAGCTAGGTTTTTGTTTGTGTGGATTAAGTGTCTGAGGCCGGCTCCGAACTCAGGTCCTTCTGACTACAGGGCCGGTGCTCTATTCACTGCGCCACCTAGCCTCCCTACCACCCACTTTTTTAAAGGACAGATCTCATTTAGGAATTTTAGAAATGTTCAAGTATATCACTGATATAATTATGAGAGAAATTTCGCAAGCTTTCACAAAATATGTTCCATAGTAGATCACATGTTTACAGTCATACAGTTGACTAAAAGGTATAGAGAGAACAGAAACCCATTGTTATTTTTCATTGCTTATTTTGAAAGAATATATCTTATAGAGCAAAATGCTGGCTTAAAGGCTCTCTTTCCAACAAGATGTTCCCTATATAAATGTCATAATCATCCCATATTCCTTGAAAGATGTAACAGAAGAAATAATTTTGTCCCATGATCTTCTTATTACTAATAAAAAGTGATGAATTAGCTAGGGAAATATATGCTTACTGAAGGTGTTTGCTTCTATCATGGAGGAGATCCAGCACTGAGTCCAAATAGGATAGGATTCCCTAAAAATGGTGATGTCCTCTAGGGGTTCCTGTTTGGAGATGACATTTTACTGATTGCATTAAGTGCTTCTGACAAGTCAGTCTTAAAATTCAGAAATATGGCCCCTGTACATGACTCTGAATGCACAGAAACATAGAACACATATCTATACCACGTAACTGACCAGGGCCCATTAAGCACCTATTTCTTGGTTATGTGCCATTGACCTAATACTTCTAAAGCACTTCTTTGCTCCTTTCTCTTTCCAAGGCCATATATGACACCTCTAAGAATGCTCCCTTTAACTAAATTAGAGTAAGATATGGGTTGTAATATATTAGCCCATTGCGCCTTTCAACTATGACATCCTGTAACACTGGTGATTTTGTTATCCATATTATATCATGCAAAGCATAGTGATAGAAACAATTTGTTGTTCTGAGTTTCAGTGTGTTCCCTGAACATCCCTTATAGCTCTGGGAATTTGTCCGGTAAACTTCAACTCAATTTGATTCAACCATTGTTTTATCAAGTAAAAACTATGTTTCAGACAGAGAATGCTATGTATGAGTAGCAAATAGTTCAATTTGGCTGGAATATAGTTCATTAAAAGGAATAATGTAGAGTAAAACCTAAGTGATAAGTGGGAACAAAACTGTGGAAGACTTTAAATGCCAGTCTTTGCTTTTTATCTGAGAGGCGAAAAGGAGTCATCAAAGATTTTTGAGTAAGGGAGTAAAATGGTCAGAAATTTGACTTAGGAATATTAACTTAGCTGCTGTCATGAAGATGTATTGGTACAGGGAGAAAAATCAAATTAGAAAGTTCAGTTAAGAAGTTATTATTATTTTTTTGACCTGGGGTGGCCAGGTGGCTAGGTGGAGCAGTGAATAGAGCACAGACCCTGGAGTCAGGAGGACCTGAGTTCAGATCTGGCCTCAGACGCTTAACACTTGCTAGCCTGTGAACTTGGGCAAGTCACGATTGCCCTGCTTTCCCTCTTCCAAAAAAAAAAAAGTTATTTTGCTTCTCCAACAAAGACTATAGCAGGATGGAATCCATATAAGTAGAAAGAAGGCTATAAAACACATTCTGCAGATAGAATAAACAAAATTTAGCAATGGATTTAGTAAAAGGGAGTGGAGAGGGGCCAAGTCAAAGATGATTCTAGTCACTAGAAGGATAGCAGTGACTTTGACAAATAGTGAAGTTCTAAAAAAGTGTATGTTGAGGGATGGGGATACAAATTTTGTTTTGGACATATTAAGTCATACTCCCACTGAGCTTAGGACATTGTTTTGTACATTGTAGGAAGTCATCTAAGTGAAAATCTTATGCTTTGTACCGTGGTCTACCTGTCGTATTTACTAATATTGAATTTTATCTCCCTCGTTAGATTGTGAATTTGTAAGGGTAAGAACTACGTCTTTTTCTTCTTAATATCCTAAGCAACACCTAATATGAGGCAATAGACATTAGGCACATGATATTATTGAATTCAGGAATGAATGAATTAGTTTTTTTTGTTGTGTTACATTCTTTTGCTGGAAAATTAAGACAGATATACAATTCACAGGAAATTTATGAACATTCACATCTGTTGTTGAGCAATGCTTGTGTTCAAATTCTGTTTTCATGCTGTCTGATGGGGTTGAGTGATATAATTACAATTGACTTCCATGCTGTTTTTGAGGAAACAGGTGTTATGCAAATTAATGAGTTGTGTATTGAGTTTAATGAGCTCCTGAGAAAGAAATGCCAAGTACTTATTATCACATCTTGGTGACTAGCAAAGGATTTTATAAAGAATGGAGATAGGTAGGTAGATAGATAGATAGATAGATAGATAGATAGATAGAGCTATACATATGCATGTATACATATATAGTGTGTATATATATATGTGTGTGTGTGTGTGTGTATACATGTACATGCACATGCATATGTATATGTATATTCACTAGGTAGCACAGTTTAGAGTCAAGAAGACCCAACTACCTGAGTTCAAATCCAATCTCAGACACTTATTAGCTGTGTGACCCTGAACAAGTAATTTAATCCTGTTTGATCCAGGTTTTTCATCGATAAAATGAACTGGGGAAAGAAATGGCAAACCACTCCAGTATCTTTGCCAAGAAAACCCCAAATGGGGTTACAAAGAGAGAGTCAGGGCTGAAAAATGACTCAACAATAACAATATAGGTACACATAAACATACAGTCAGTCCTCAACTTTCATTGAGGTAACATTCCTAGAAAATGGCATAAAAGTAAAAAACATAGGGGCGGCTAGGTGGCGCAGTGAATAAGAGCACCGGCCCTGGAATCAGAAGGACCTGAGTTCGGAGCGGCCTCAGACACTTAATCCATACAAACAAAAAACCTAGCCTTGTAACCTTGGGCAAGTTACTTAACCCCAATTGCCCTAAAGGGGCGGCTAGGTGGCACAGTGAGTAAGAGCGTCGGCCTCGGAGTTTGGATGACCCGAGATCAGATCCGGCCTCAGAAAATGAGCACCCACGCATAAATAATGACTAGCCGTGTAACCTTGAGCAAGTTACTTAATCCCAATTGCTTTAAAAAAAAAAAAAGTAAAAAACATGAATCTTGATTTGTTGAAACAATGAGAAATAAGAGATTAGGTTCCCGTGATCAATAAAAACTATAACCTTTATCCAGAGATTGTGTACCACTGGTGGGAAAAAATGTTTTGCATTTTACCAATTTTATTTTGTGTGTTACACTTTGTGAATTATTTTATTGTTACTATGTTAGGAAAAGTATATTGTCAGAAATAACATTTTGTTATAAATAATTGTATGTAAAAAAGTACAGCTATCCTGTATTAATGGGCCCTCTCCACCCACCCTGGGCTTCCATAATAGAGGCTTCTAGATGTGAGGAAATAGGCTAGAGCCCAGAGTATACATTGGGAAATGACCTTTTACCCTATTAGTTTCCAGTCAAAAATGAGTACCCTACCACTCCTGGGCAGCCTGTGTCATCCTGCACCAACCTCCCTCCCTGGGAATGAAGAAGGGAGCCAGACCATTAATACCCAGAAGTAGAGGACTTTGTCTCAGTTTACTGAAGTAGTGGGGAGTAGTCACAGGGTGACCCTGCTTTGAAGGTGTAATAGCAACACAAAACTCGAATTTAAAATAGGCAACAAATTTATGGGGAGAATTTTATTCTGCAATGGTAGGGTGAACAAGACCACTGAAGTGTTTAGTAGAATACCAGTCTCTTGACAAACTTGCATGCATACTGCCTCTTATTTTCCCTCTATACTGTTCATAGTCATGAATTTGTGAGGTCACCAGTGTGAAAGTGAAAATGAGAACACCAACAAAATCATTTGAATGCTTGCAATCAAAAAAGTTAAATGTGGAAAAATTGAGGATTGACTGTATATTTATATCTATCTATTCACACACAAACACAACTCTATATGTATATATATGTATATGTTTATATATACAGATGTATTTATATAATATGTAATCATTTATAATCACACATATGCACATATACACAGTTATGGGCATCAAATGGCTTAATTTCTGAACTAGATTTGTAACAGAAAATATTTTGTTAAGACATTTATCTAGGCATTTGAATACACTGATGTAATGAGAAAATTTCTGGAGGAAAATTTGCTGCCATGTAGTAAAATTCTTGTTTTGGCTGTTTTTATTCAAGTTCCTGACTCAGCTGGTTATATAGTCCCATAAACCCAGAAGACAAATTATAGACTTTAAAATATTAAGTATTTTGAGTAAAGGCTTTATTCAGCAACAAAAAAGAATTTTCATGAATTTTCTGTGAGTTATATAGGACTTTGGTTACTGCTTTTTGTTTTTATCAACAGACATCTGTAATATGGGGATAATAATAGCACCTACTTCACAGGACTATTGTGAATATCAATATTGCTTTGAGAATTCTTGGAAGTATGGTATAAATGCTTTGTGGTTGTAGTTAGGAGGAAGAGAAAGAAGAGAAGGTATAGGAGGAGGAAGAGGAGGAGTTGTTGATGTGGTTGTAATGATATATTTTTCCAGTTTTCTAGTTTACTGAGCTCATGTCTGGACCCTGACAAGTCATAAAGCTGAGAGAGATAGTTAACTTATTTTTGCTGTTGTTGAGTTGTTTCAGTTGTGTATGACTCTTCATGATCCCATTTGGGATTTTCTTAGCAAAGATACTGGACTGGTTTACCATTCCTTCTCTAGGTAATTTTTACAGATGAGGAACTGAGGCCAACAGAGTTAAGTGACTTGCCCAGAGTCAGAAAGCTATTCAGTTTCTGGGGCCATATTTGAATTTGGATGAGTCTCCCTGAGTGTCGACTAGAGGTTCCATCTACCATGCCACCTGGCTGTCCAATTAACATATTGGATAACAAAATATGGACATGACAAGATCTTGAATGGCTACTCTATGTTATTGCTTTTGTTGTTGAGTCATTTCACTCATGTTTAACTCTTAATGACCCCATTTGGGATTTTCTTGGCAAAGGTATTGGAATGATTTGCCATTTTCTTCTACAGATCATTTTTACAGATGAGGCAAAAAGGGTTAAATGCCTTGCCCAGGGTCATATAGCTAGTGCATGTTTGAGACCAGATTTGAACTCCAGTCCTTCTGATTCCAGGCCTGCCCTCTCCTCACTGGGGCACCTAGCTGCTGGATATGGTTAGGCTGGTCAAATCTTATTGGATCAAATTGAATCAATATGAATATGACTGCAAGTTATAAAAACCATCTACATAAGCATGGATTAAGAGGTACTTCTAGATAATAGTACGTATGGGGAGAGAAAAAGACCTGGGATATTGAGCAGAATGCAAACTCATTATGAGGTTGACAGTGTGAAATGGAAGCCAATAAAGCTAATGAAATTTTAGCAGTAGTCAACATTACATGACCACAGTGAGGAAGACAAAACCCTTGTTTACTTATTCCTATAGTGGCTGCACCTTCACTCACTCTCCCAAGCTCCCTGATTAAGGTAGGAGAGTTGGAATGCCTTTTGCCATTGCCAGATTCCCTCCCTTCCTCCACTGCCAGGTTCCCTCCCTTTCTCCATCATCCTCTCTTTCTTCAAGGTTCAAGCTATTCACATTTATCACTCAATCAAAATCCTGGGAGCTGTTGTCTATAGATCTATTGGATCATTCCCTTTGGTTCCTCAATGAATTTGAATCCTACCTTACAAATTTTATCTCCTGCCTAACTCTTGTCATACTGTTAGGGGACTTCAAAACACATAGTGATTCTCCTTCAAATACCCTAACCACTCAGTTCCTCAACCTACTCATTTTCCATGAGCTCCTCCTTCACTCTACCTCAGTCTTACACACAAAGATAATCATATCCCTGATCTTGCCATCACCCACAATTGTACCACCTCTATATTCAAGAATTCTGAAATCCATATGTGTGACTTTATTGGCTTTTGACCTGCCCTTCTGCCTTCCTTTCCATAGCTATACTCTTCATCTTTACTATGACCTCCAATTCATTGACCCTTCAATTCTCTTCTAGGCCATTTGCCCCGCACTATCCATTCTCTTTTCTTCTTCCCATCTTGACTCCTCAGTAAATAAATTAAACTCTATGCTATCTCCCTTGCTTGAGTCCCTAGCCCCCTTCAACTAAATATGTCCAAAAAAGAATCCATCATCTTTGATATCTTTCTTTCTAGAGTCTCTCCACCTCCTACCTTCCTAATTATTGTTGAGGGCAATACCATCCTCCCAATCCATCAGTCTCTTAATTCAGGAGTCACCCTAGATTGAGCATTATCTCTAATCCCCCCCATATCCAAGCTGCTGCCAAGGTCTGCTGACTTCACCTTTGTTATTCTCCCCAGCATGCCACCTTCTCTCCTCTGAGACTAATACCCACTATAGTGCCTCATGCCTTTATTATTGCAATAATTTGTGCATTGGTCTGTCTGTCTCTACTCTCTCCCCACTTCCTTTAGCTACTAATGTGATTTTCCTAAAATGAAAGTGCAATCAAGTCAAACCCCACCCCACCTCCAAAAACAAACAAACAAACAAAAAACCAAGAAACTTCAGTGGCTTGCTATTGCCTCCAAGATCAAATACGAACTACTCTGTTTGATATTCAAAGACCTTCATGATCCAGTGTCTTCCTGCTTTTCCAGTCTTCTTACACCATATTCAATGAACATTCTTCAGTCCTTTGAAGATGGCCTACTAGTTGTTCCACAAACAAGCTCCTTCTCTTAGTTCCAGGCATTTTCTCTGGCAGCTTTTCATACCTGGAATACTCTCCTTCCTCTGTTCTGACCACTGAACTTCCTGGCTTCACAGGAAAAATACTATCTTCTATAGAAAGCCTTCCCTCTTTCTTTTTAATTCCAGTGCTTTCCCTCTTTTAATTCTTCCCAATTATTCCATATATAATTTGCTTTGTATTTATCTGTTTGCATGTTGTCTTTCACCCCATTTTATTGCAAGCTTCTGGAGGGCAGGAACTGTTTTTTGCTCCTTTTTGTATATTCAGCACTTAGCACAGTGTCTGGCATACGTTTGATGCTTAATAAATGTTTACTGAATAAGTTAATGCTCAAACCCTATCCAGATCCTACTTTTCTTTTTTCATTACAGATATCACACTTTAGTAATGAAATTGGCAAGCTGGAGTAAATCAAGGAGAAAGTAATCAGGATAAGGAGAAAACTACGTACACTCTTATACCAGGATTGATTGAACTAGGTATGTTTAACTTGGATAAGAAATGTTTAAGAGGGGCAGCTAGGTGGTGCAGTGAATAGAGCACTGGCCCTGGAGTCAGGAGGACCTGAGTTCAACTCCATCAAGCCTCAGAATTTAACACTTACTAGCTGTGTGACCTTGGGCAAGTCACTTAACCCCAATTGCCCTGCCTTTCCCCCTCCAAAAACAAACCAAAAAACCCACAAAGAAATGTTTGAAGAAAGGAAGTGGTAACTATCTTCAATGCTATCATTGTCATGTCATTTTTATCATTAGCAGCAACTTTAAGTAATTTGAAGGGTTGTAAAGGGATTGGGCTTGTTGTACTTGACCTCAAGAGGGATATCAGAATCATAGCTCTGGAATTTTAAGGGACTTCAGAGGTCATCTTGTGCTCAATGGATAGAAGATGCATAGAAACAGATTTCAACTTGAAAGAAAAAAAAACATTTCTAAAAATATGGCTAATACAAAATAGAATGGAGTTCAAGAGTGTTTGGCGGTCCTTAAGAAGAGGTCATATGAGGAAATGACAGGAATATGATTGAGGGGATTTCTGTTCAGTATAATATGGACTGGATGACAGTAAACATTCCATTTTAATCAAGATATTCTATGAATACCTGTTATCCCATTTTGTGCTTGAGGGAATGGAGGCTTGGACAATTTAAATCACCTGCCCAAGATCACATGGCTAATAAATTGAAGAGTGGGAACTCTAACCCAACTTTTCTATTTCTCATTCCCATGTTCTTTCCACTTTACCACCTTGCCTCTCTAATGGAAAAGTTCCTGGGAAATGGCATAAGGTTCCAGGCCAATGCCAGCTTGAGTGTATCTCATCACCATAAACATCCCTCTTTGCCCTCAGCAGTCTCTTTCACAAAGAGATGAGAGAGGGAAAGGAATGTAGCTCTGGCACAGTTTGTCCTTTATTCCACTGGAGTTCCAAGGGCAACTGATGGGGGTATCATTCAATGTTTGCGTAATGGATTTCATATTAGGACACTGATCTCTACTGAAACACAACTATAGTCTCTGGGCCAAGAAACCACTTGGTCCTCTCCTTCCCACATCTGTCCCAAACACATCTTGATGCCAACTCCCTTTATTACAATTTTCTAACTCCTCTCTTAAGGTCATCTTAGTGCATTTTATAGAGCTCTCTGTGCCTGTAAGAGAGAAAATGGACAAGACTTAAAAAAATAAAGCAATTTCAATCATTAAAAGTATTTGTTCCATATCCTTAACTATCATGAGTCTGAAAGGAATTGAAAAAAAAAAGTTAACATATACAAAGGCAACATTTTAAGGCATGTTGTTGGGTTTTTATTCTTTTGGTTTGTCCTCTCTGTGCGACCCCTTCCCCCATTCCCCACCATCCCCTCCCCTCCCACTCTTCATGATCACCAGATTCTCTGGAGTTTTGGAGTCCTGAACTAAGGAGAAGGGAAACACATGAGGTCAAGCAAATATACATCCTGGCATCTCCTTTGCATTCTGGGTTATGGGAGAGTCTCCCAAAGTTCCATTAAAAAATATGCACCATCAACAACTGTTCCTTTGCATTCCCAAAGCAGATCTCTGCTTTTGGTAACCTGGGGATCAGTAGAGAAGTTCATCTCTTTGTTTGAAATGCAGGGCTACAAAGGGCACTATTGTTTGGCCAGTGAAGCCCTTCGGAAGCTGCTTAGTTCACAGCTCCAGGGTCTCTGGTAAACTCTGGCAGGTGACTAAGCTTTAAATGTGGTGTGGCTCTCTCTCAAAGCAGTAGCAGATATTTCCATAATTAATATTTCAAGCCCCAGGGAGGTGGAAAAGCCCAATTAAAAGTACCCTGAGCAGCCAAAAACTGCCTCTATGGGATGGCACTCTGAAAGTCTCCTGAAAGTACATTTTTGTGGGTGGGGAATAAATGGGTTAATAGGGTAAGACGTTAAGTTATACATTAAAAATAAACACCTGGCAGCATACCTCCACATCTGGAGCACGTCACAGTATTTAAATTACATTTGGCTTGTCCCTGAGTGTTTCACAGCTGTTATGGTGGAGAGAAGGATAATTAAAAGCAGCGGGTTGCCATGGTGCATAATTGACTGCTGCTGAACAATTTGTGTGTTTGTGTTTGGAGTTAAACTGCTGAGAGAGTTGTGTCTTTTGGGGTTGATAGGCCATATTTCAAATTACTGGGATAAGTTTATCAACACATTGAAATGTAATATTTGGAAATCGTGGAGGTGGGATGGGAAACAATTAAAGTCACAATAACTAAAATGTGATTGATTTGAAAAGGCATTTACCTGGGGGACAACTTCAGAAAAAACTGTTTTTCTAAGTGTGTGTGTGTGTGTGTGTGTGTGTGTGTGTGTGTGTGTGTGTGTGTGTGTGTGTACATATGGAGAAGAATTAGGAAGAGGAGTGAGTAGTTGGAAATCATGAAGACTTGGTTTAAAGATGTCATAGCTGCAATAGGTTATGAATGGATGGATGGACAGATTAGGTAGAAAGAGAGAAAGAGAGAAAGAAAGAAAGAAAGAAAGAAAGAAAGAAAGAAAGAAAGAAAGAAAGAAAGAAAGAAAGAAAGAAAGAAAGAAAGAAAGAAAAGGAAGGAAGGAAGGAAGGAAGGAAGGAAGGAAGGAAGGAAGGAAGGAAGGAAGAAAGGAAGAAAGAATTTGGTCCATATTTCTTTGGTGTAGGGATATTCCAGTGAACAAACCATCCACCAATGCAGGTTTACAATGGTTTTGCAGCTTATATTATTTTTGTTTGTTTGTTTGTTTTGGAGGGCAATTGGGGTTAAGTAACTTGCCCAAGGTCCCACGGCTAGGTTTTTTATTTTTTGTTTGTTTGTGTGTGTGTTAAGTGTATGAGGCCAGATCCGAACTCAGGTTCTTCTGACTCCAGGGTAGATGCTCTACTCACTGTGCCACCTAGCTGCCCCTGCAGCTTGTATTCTTTTTTTGTTGTTGTTAAACAAATGCTTTATTAACTTCTCTTTTACATCATTCATTTCCGCCAGATTTTGAGTTACAATTATTTTCCCCCCTGTTTTTCCCCTACCCACCATCCCAGAATAGCAGTCCCACAAGATATCACCCCCTCCAATCTGCTCTCTCCCCTATCTTCTCCCATACCCCATTCGATTTTTCCATTAGAGGAAGGTGAATCTCTGTGTCCCAATGCCTGCACATCTTATCTCCAAATTAAAAGCAAAAGAGTATTAATAATAGTATTTATATATATTTGAAACATTTAGTCTTAAAACCTCGAATTTCAGATCCATTTCCTTCCTCTCTTGTTACCCATTCCCTCTGGGAAGATAAGTAATTCAGTATATGTTGTACATGTCTAGCTATGCTAAACATTACCATAGTAGATATATTGTACAAGGCAGCTTATAATTCCCTCCCACCCATCCCACCCCCCACCTGGTCCATTCCCTACTTGATCCTCTCCCTCTTCTATAGTGGGTACTTCCAACCTCCCTTCCCCCCAAGGATGCAGCTTATATTCTTAAAGAATTGCCTCTTTAAGAAATAAAAAGTACTCTAAATCACGAGTAGTTAGAGAAAGGCAAATTTTAAAAAAACCCTAAAATACCACTTTATATACCTAAGATGACAAAAAAAGAAAAATTTTAAATGTTGGTGAAACTATAGGAAAACATTTTCATTAATGCATTCTTGATAGAATTGTAAACTAGTCCAGTTATTCTGGAAGGCACCCATATGTAAAAAATATTTATAGCAACTCTTTCTTTTGTATTGACAAAGAATTGGAAACTAAGGGGATGCCCATCAATTGGGAAATGACTAAACAAATTATGTTATATGAAAGTGTTGGGATGCTATTGTGCTATAAGGAATGGTGAAAGCAATGGCTGTGGAAAAGCCTGGGAAGGCTTGTATCAACTGATGAAAAGTGATCAGTATGAGAACTATTTATACACCAACAATATTGTAAAGACAAATAACTTTGAAAGATACTGATCAATGCAATGACCAACCACAATTCCAAAGGAAATATGTTTTCTATCTCCCAATAAAGAGTTAATGGAATGCAAATTGAAGCAGGGTTTTTTTTTATCTTCCCTTTTTTTCATGTAGTCTCCCCCTTTAGACTCTCACCTCCTTGATGGCAGGGACTCTCTCTTCTCTCTTTGTATTCTCAGTGCTTAGCACAGTGCCTGACACATATTAAGTGCTTAATAAATGCTTGTTGGCTTCCTTTCTGACTAAAAAAAAAAAATCAAAAATATTATCCAAGACTGAAAATTTTTAAAGGGTTTTCATACTACACAGAATTCTTCAAGTTTCTACAACACTAATATTTTCTTTAATAAGACCAGATTTGGAAGGTACTGGCCATAGTAAGCACCATCCCATTCCTTTAGCAAAAAAGAAAAAAGGAGGAAAGATGAAGAAGAAGAAAAAGAAAAATTTCATATCCTTTCTGGGAAGGACTCCGTGAAGGAACATTATTTCCTCATTAGCTATATATGTACACACATATATAATATGATTAGCCACAAAATATACACAAAACATCATTAGCTAATTTTTATATCTATATTATATATGTATATGTACACATATATAAAACATGTGTATATATGTATTATATATATATATATATATATATGACTTTCCCTCTATTAAAATTATAGACAAGCTACCGTTGTTTTGTTTTTAGATTTAGTTAGAACCTTGTGTAACACCAAACATTTGTATCAGGCATGAAAGTAGGAGATGGGAAATGATGATTCTGGTATTGGTACATGATGTTTTTCTTTGTGAATACAAACTCAAAGAACTAAATTCAGTTCACCTAGATGTCATTAAATCCTATGTGATCCCCCTACTGCTCTAACTAAAGGTAGGTTATAGCTGTTATTTTATTATATAATATTATAAAAATATAGAATAAACATAAAGTAGGGCTATATTCATAGGCCCCGTATAACTAAATAGAAATATAGAGTTACTTCTCAGGAGATAGAGGCAAAAAAACCCCAAACAAAGAAAAAATAACCATGTAGCACAAATGCAACTGTCTGGGCTTCCTTAGTCTTTCTGCTATCTACCTGGTGACTTTTCTCAGAAAAAAATAGATAGATAGATAGATAGATAGATAGATAGATAGATAGATAGATAGATCTATATATAGATCTATATGTATATAGATATAAATATAGATATAGATATGAGAAACCTAGGCTCACTTTCTGTCCAGATGCCCAAAAAGCACAGATAAATTTTACTTACAATTTAAATACATTGCTGTCAGAGGGATAATTGCATTTCATTCAACATATGTACAAGGCTTATTAAGTGCCTACTGTGTATAAGACACTATGCTCGGCTCTAGGGATACAAGAGGATATTTTTTTTAATAGTTCTAGTACTCAATGCGCTTATATTTTGTTAGAATTAGGGAGTGGGGAAGAAGAGAGGGAAGGTTGTACCAGCATAATACAAGAAAAGTGGAGAATGATTAATATCACTAAAGTTGCTCCCGAGGAAAAGTAAGAGGGCAGGGTTAGAGGTACCTGGTACCCATGAGAAACTTCTTTCCCTTAGGCATCCTTATCCCCTCTTCTCCTAAGGCTGTATAATAACAGAAATAAGTTAGAAATAGAGTCATTGTTTCCACGGCCCATTAACTTAACAAAGAACACAATTTTAGATTCACTGAAAATGTAGGCCTTTGAAAACATTACAGCATAACTTTTTCTCCTCCTGTCATAATGAGTATGTAGAAAAGTCAGCCACAGGCCCCAGGTATTCCTAACAAAGTATTAAGCCTACAAATTAGAGGGCACACAATTCTCAATACAGGATCAAGATCTTCCCTCTTTTTTCATCATGGAATGTTTATATTTGAAGAGAATATTCCTTTTATTTAAACATGAAAGTCAAGGACAGCCTGTTCTGGGTTTGGCCTGACATACTAGACTTCAGGAATGAAAGATTCATTGAGGAAGGCAGGGTGACATAGAAACAAAGACTCTTGGAGTTGGAAGGGACCTCAGAGGTCATCTTAATACAACCTCTTAAGGAGCAGGAATTCCTCCCCAGCCCTCCTCAACACACACAAGGTCGCTGGTAAATGGTGAAATAGCCTCTCCTTGATGACCTCTGATGATGGAGAACTTGCTGCCACTACAAAAATTCCATACAACTTCGGGACAGTTCTATTTGTCAGAAAATTTTCCCTTATATTGAGCTGAAATCCAGTTATCAGAAATTTCTCTCAGTTCTTTAAGCCTAAATCCTTCCACACAACAGTACTTTATATCATGGAAGACAGGGATCATGTCTTTTCCAACCATGAGAAGTCTAGGCATTTCAGCATTTCCATATATGTTTTCATGCAAACTCACCAATCTGACTAACTTCCACCTATCATCCTCATATCTATTTTACCACAACCTTGGACTACACCCCAGCATCTCCCATCTCACTTTATCTTTCTTGGAGTGAGGCCTCTATTGCACTTTCTCCATGCCTGGTTGCCTGGTATGTGCCCATTAATCCCCGTCTTCCTTCCAGCTTCTCTTTTTCTATTTCTATTTCCCAGAAGAACCTAAGATCCCTGAGGACGGGGACGGTCTTGTTTGTTTACATGTGTTTTGCCTGCACTTACTATAAAGCGTGACCTAATAAGTGCTTAATAACCACTGTATCTATCATCTATAACATGCTCCTTTGGATACACCCCAACATGTTAATTTCTTTCTGAAAACATGGCTTCAGGGGGTGGCTAGGTGGCACAGTGAATAGAGCACTGACCCTGGAGTCAGGAGGACATGAGTTCAAATGTGGCCTCAGACACTTAACACAAAAAGTAGCTGTGTGACCTTGGGCAAGTCACTTAACTCCAATTACCCTCCAAAAAGCAAAAAAACCAAAACAAACAAACAAACAAAAAAAAACCACAACAACAAAAAACATGGCATCATAAATAGAAAACAACAGTTCAGAGGAGGTCTGCCCAGTACCATACAATTTTTGTCCTGAACACCATGTGTCTATTCCTACTATTTTATTCATTAGGTACAGCTAGGTAGCACAATAGATAAAGCACTAAACCTGGAGTTAAAATCTGAGTTCAAATGTGACTTCATATATTGATTAGCTATATGATTATTCTATCAAATTGCTTAACCTTTATCTTCTTCAGTTTCCTCTACTGTTAAATGGAGATAGCAGTTACCTCTTAGGGTTGTGGTGAGAATCAAATGAGATGATATTTGTAAAGTGCACCTGGCATATAGTAGGTGCTTAATAAATGCTTTTTTCCTTCCTATTCTTTTGGCCTACAATGATATTTGTTTTATTTATTTATTTAGCCTTCTGTATCATATTGCTAAATTATATTAAGCCTTTAGTCCACCAAAACTATTGAGGTCCTCTTTACAATCAAAGAAATAATTATTGAGAGCCAATTATAAATTTTACCTCTGATATACATGGATCACTTTAACCTGGTCAAGTCAGTTAATATCTCATAGCCAAAAAAACCCTAATACTATAAGATATAGAAAAGTTGCTCATCTATATTGACAGAGAGAGTTCCCACATTGGGAATTCCCCATGGTGATGAACATACCCCATAATGAATGACCAGCCAAAAGAAATGATATATACATATCACTTTCAGTTTTGAAAAATTATTTCTTCAAAGTCATCCTCTTAAATTATAAGTTGTTTTTATGTCCATTTTATAGATGAACACATTGAGTTTTGGAAAATTGAGGTAACTAATTTATGCTATACTCTCAGTGTTGAAGGTAAATTTTAAATGCAAGTCTCTCCTGATACCCAGTGCGATAATATATTAACAATATTCTGATGTAAATCACAGTCTGGATTATAAGTAGCCATTTCCCTGTTCCAGCAGTTCCTCAAGTGGAAATCTCTCCTTATTGGTCCCAGTACAGTTCAATTCAATTCAGTAAATAGCCATTTAGTAAGATTACAGCATCATATAAGTAAAGACATCACATTCATGTTACAGCTGAGTGAATTAAGAAATGAAATGGCTCCTGAGGTCACATGGGAAGTAAATGGAAGCCTTAGGATTCGAATATAGGCCCAGGATTGCAATTCCATGACTCTTTCCATTGGACTATGTTGTGTTCCAGGCAAAGTGCTAGGCACTAGAAATTAACAGATCAAAAAATGTCAGGTCCCTAATCTCAAGGAATATACATTGTAGTAGGGGGCAACAATGTGTGTACACATAGATGAAGAAAATACAAAGTGTTTGGGGGAGGGCTAATAATTAGGGGGAGATCAGAAAAGGTATCTTGTAAGAGGTGGTAGGAGAGGAGCTGTTGCATAAAGCCAAGGGTTCTAGAGGCAGAAGAAAGGAATGAACACATTCTAGGAATATGGGAGAGCCTGAGAGAAGACACTAGGCCTATTGCTTGACTGGTCACTCCAAGAACTGCAACCAGAAGGACATTCTAGGACTTGGAGGCTAATGGCAATGAGGTATTTATTATAGTTTTGTTTACTGGTTTCCCTTTAAAGCAAGAGCAATTCCCAACTACAATTGGCACTCCTTCAACTCTGAAACTACAGTCTTACTTAGGTAGCATTCTCAACATATGTTCTCCAGGGGTTGATTTACAAAATCAGTGATTGAATGTATATGCCTATGCTCACCTATGAATGGGCACAACATAGGGAACATAACCTATTATTCATTGAACCCCTAGGGACTTTCCATTCCAATTTAAATGATAGTTATCTTCCCAAATACCTTAGCTAAGCATATTTATATGAAGAGAGATCTTACTTGGTAATCTCTCTTTATGCATTTTTTCCTTCTGCTATACCATTAATTCATTTATTTGCCATTGAAAAAATACATAGTAAATGCTCTGTCCCTAAGCAGGACCATAAACAGTGTTGGAGTAAGCTCTAGCTGGTTTGGAGAGTCCATTGTTAAATTTTCATTGTGAACATTTATACATCAGAAATCATGAATAGCTACAAATCAGGGCTTGATTTGCTATTTTGTTGATTAAACAATCAAGGCTTAAGAAAGTGATAGAGAAAACCTAGCCATGTGACCTTGGGCAAGTTACTTAACCCCAATTGCCCTCCAAAAAGCAAAAAAAAAATGATAGAGAAAATATTAATAATGGTGATTAAACTTAAGAGTATTTGCATATATTTCTCCTCAGAGCTCTATTGGTAAACATTTACCAACACATCCTGGTATTGTCCAATAAACATTGCTTGAGCTCAGCAGGACAGCAGAAGGCTTAGAGAATGAAGACATCACCAGACTGGAGGCTTAGTGACTATAGGCTAGGAATTATACTGTTAGTAATACGAACATTAATAAGAATAATAATTAAAATGGCTGGCATTTATTCATTGTTTTAAAGTCTGCAAAGTGCTTTGTGGTAATTTTCTCATTTGAGCCTCCTAACATCCATGGCCAAAGCTCTTAGAGGTAATGATGATGGTAAGCTAACATTTATGTAACCCCAACTGTGGGCCAAGTGCTGTGTTAAGCATTTTACAATGATCATTTACTTTGTTCCTCTCAACAGTCCTGAGAGGTAAGGGCTATTATTATCCTAATTTTAAATATGAGGAAACTGAGTCAAACAGAGCTTAAAAGACTTCCCTAGGGTCATATAGCAATTAAGTGTCTGAGACTGAATTTGAACTCAAGTCTCCCTGATTCCAAACCTGAAGCCTTATCCATTGTACAAATTAGCTGCCGGTTATATCACAACTTAAAAGAAGTTGAGAATATTTATTTTTCCTTCTGCAAGTAGGGTCATAGAAAGAGAGTTGGAGGGACCTCAGAAACCATCCATAATAACTCCTTTAAAACTGTCATGTTGTTGTTTAGTCATTTCATTCACATCTGACTCTTTGTGACTCCAATTGGGATTTTCTTAGCAAAGATATTAGAGTGGTTTGCCATTTCTTTCTCCAGTTCATTTTACAGATGAGGAAACTGAGGCAAACAGGGTGAAATGACTTGCCCAGGATCACACAACTAGTAAGTGCCTGAGGTCACATTTGAACTCAGATCTTCTTGACTTTGGGCCCATTGCTTTATTCACTTTGCCACCTAACTGCCCAAATTGAGTCCTAGAGGAGCTGGATGATTTACTCAAGGTCATATCGTAGATGACCTATAGTAAGTCTCTGAGAAGGCATTTTAACACAGGTACTCTGCTTCTGTTAGAAACAGAACAAACAAAAAACAAACTGAGCATGGAACCTTGTTAAACTAGAATAATTGATTAAAATGGAAAGCTACAGGATAGTCTCTTTCATGCTTCCACAGCCACCACACCTAAAGTCAATAAACTCCTCAGTCTGGCCCCACCCTAATCCCTCTTCCACTGGCAACATCATTGGCTACACATTCTCCCATGTTCTAAGATCTGTGTTTTCAACTGACTAGGCTTTGGCTCTTCAGATCTGAGGTCTTTCCCTGAAATTTCTCCTCCTCTTCAATATATGACATTATAGTTTGAAAGTTCCTTTGTGAGATTTTTGTCTAAGATGTCCTTATGAAAAGTTACAGAGTATGCTGAATCTTCCATATAAATTCTAGGAGACAATGAAACTAATCCGAGAAAGTGATTATAAAGAAATCTGAAAACCAGAAGAGAGCTTCTCCATCTAATCCAGAATTTACAAAAAGATGAGCAGAAGAAAGAAAAGAGTAGAGGGCATCTCATCAGGGGTTTAGCATGAGCACAGGTAAATACGGAAGTGACATCCCATTGGGCTACAGCAGAGTACAGAAACAATTCTGATTGAGGACTTTCTGTAAGAAAGAGAAAGAAGCCAGATAGGTCAGAGTTGGAGACTGAGATAGAAGTCATGAGTTGATGCATAGGATGGGGCTTAACATAAACTCTTAAGAGCAGTAGCACAAAGTCTACAGAGGGGGGCAGGAGCAAATAAGGCCTACCTAACCCAGCTCAATGTGTTAGAGAAGATTGGCCTGAGCACAAGATTAAGAAGCAAGAACTCAGGATGAAATCACCCGTAATCAGAAGAAAATGCCAAATACAATTAAGAAATCCTATAGTTTAAGAGAAGATCGAGAGATAAACAAAAAAGAAAATAATCCCATCATAGCTACATGTAGTTCCCAATTAGTGTCAATAATATATTCCATGAACGGGTTTCATTATTAGAATTAACACTGCATGTTTCCGTGGGGCTGGAACCAATGATCATATTTTGCATAGTTATAACTTTTAATAGTGCAAATATGAATACATATGACCACTTTATGGTTTCTTTTTCTATGATTAGCAATAATTGGATCAAGTTATATAAGCAAAACCTCAGAGGCAAACAAACAAAAAGCCTTGTCCATAAGGATTAGAAGAGTAGATAGCAGAAATGAAGCGAGAGATTAAAAAGAAATAAATGAATGAGAACTTGAAGGAAAATAAGTTGAAAAGAAATTAAGTAGCTTAAAACACAAAATAGAAATTTTATCCCAGTAATAGTCACATGTGTATGTATGTATATATACATATATTAATTCAATGATTTCATCAGACAATAAAAAATATTAAAATGAAGCCAAAGGTTGAAAAATTATAGAAGAAAACATATCTATTATCAAAAACAACTGACTTGGAAAGCAGTTTGCTACAGATAATTAAAGAATATCTGGACTTAAGACAGATCTGAGATGCTAGAGAAGCCTCAGCCACCCAGACAAACTGTCCCAACATTCCCCTCTAAATGACTTAAAAATAATGTGTGTATGTATATGTGTGTGTCTGTGTGTTTGTATATATGTATGTATGACACCTGGTCCTCCTCCTACCTGTTTAACAACTCTGCAGTCTCCTTTGCTGGATCTTCATCCAGGTTATGACCATTAAAGATCAGAGACGACCATTGAACACTGTCCCTGAGCCTGGTGGCTATACACAGATTTTGGGGATTCCTGGCTTCCTCATTTGGCTCCAGCTGCACTGTGGAGGGTACTTTCTGCAGCTATTATAATAGTTCCTGGAAGATAAGATGAGTACAGATGAGAATGATCCATGAACACCTGGTTTGCCAAAACTTATGAACCATGAGTGAATTACTCAGATAATGCAGTGTCCAAATAAAGATGAAATGCCTATTTACAATCTCAGAAAAATGAAGCAGGATAGATTATTATCTCATGCTTTGAATTTTTGGCTTGATGAATGTTGCCTCCATTTCTACGAAACCAGCCATGCATAGTAAGGACACTTTTGCTCTTAAACATAACTATTTACTTAATAAGGCAAAGGAAATGTTAATAGCTTCAAATATACTCATATATTAAAGTAAATTTAGGAATAATAAGTACAACAGAATACATCCATAACCTAGGTCACACTATCTTATTAATGGATATCTCTGCATGAGAGTGGGCACACATGTATATCAACCTGCCAAGAAGGTATATGGATGAGGAAAACTTATGTGTTCTTGGTAACTCACAGCTCTGGAATTTTAAACTTCAGTGTCTTCTTTCTGTGTCAGCAACTGTCCATTAAAGTTTTTTGATGAATGGGAAAGCACACAGATAGATAGATAGGTGTACATGTATAAGTACATACACATGTGTGCTTACACATTTGTACACCTATATACATGCATATATACATGTATGTTTTGCTTTAGTCAGGGCTAAATATTCACTTTCATTACACAACAGTATTATTTCTGTCTTTAGATTTTCCTTTATATTGCTCATTCTCCCAGCTTTTTTCCATTTATTCAAAGTTTAGCCATCCTTCAAAGCCCTTCAATTCCATGCTGCTTTCTAGGCTAACTCCAGCCTCCATTGATGTATCCTAGTACTGGTCACCTATTGGATGTATATTACCTATGTCAAACACTTGAGTCTTTCATCATTTTCTAATTATATCACATTAGTATTGTCTACATTATTTAGACTAAAATATTCGTGAAGGCAAGGACCATATGTAATAAATCTTTTATGAGATTCCTTATATATTATTTATCACAGCATTTAGCACTTGCCAGGCATAGAGTAGATGATAAATGTTAACAAATGGAATGATAAATTTTGTGTACTAGCCAGTTTATGTGATTCAGGAAATTTTAGGATAAATTTCTTTACCTTGCATACCTACATGTGTTTATGTATGAATAGATGCATGTATATGTATGTATAAATATTTATTTCTCTATTTTATGCTCTCTAATAATCAGTATAATGAATTTTAAATAAAATTAGACTACTAATAAATAAAATTAAATAAATTAAATAAAATTAAATGAGTACTGTACAGTGTGATACAATGAAAAAAAAATAGCTCTGGGCCAAAAGACCTGGACTAACATCCATTCTCTTTCCCTTTCTATCTTTCCCCGAGCCTCAGTTTCCCCTAAAATAGGAGGGTTCTACTGGATAACCTCTGAGGTCCTTTCCAGCTCTAATTCTCTCCTACTTTCTAAATTATTTAAGTTATCTTAATAATGCAAATCTATGGGGCAGCTAGGTGGCACAGTGAGTAGAGTGTTGGCCCTCGAGTCAGAAGGAACTGAGTTTGGATCCGGCCTCAGACACTTAATGCACACACAAGCAAAATCCTAGCCATGTGACCTTGGGCAAGTTACTTAACCCCAATTGCCCTCTAAAAAGCTAATAATAACAATAATAATAATAATAATAATAATAATTCAAATCTATGTAATTTTCCAATGTCATATTACCAACAATGACTAAAGAAAAACATATCACAGATATCTATTCTATCCTTATTTTGGTCAATTAACTACAAAAAGTAGAAGAAGGAAGACACTATCTGCATCCAGAGTAATAGAAGTATGAATGTTTTTAATGTTTTTTAAATCATATAATGATTTTACACACACACACAATCGTGTTTAATGGTAGCTATCTCTAGGATGGGTGGGGTGGGAAGGTAAAAAAAAGTACATGATAAATTTATCATATATTTAAGAGGAATAGCAAGCTGTACATAATAGATTTCTAGTTTCATGTACAATCGTCTTTGTTACTCTATGTTATGGAAATTTTTGTTTTATTTCATGAATTAAAATAAAATAAATAAAGGTATAGCATAAAAGACATCTTCAAGGAAATGTATGAGTACAAAAGAAGTGGGTTAGTCATATAGTGAAAGTCAGAGGGATCACATTGCTGATCCATGAGTTATGCTGATATATGTGAAATACAAAAAGAAAATAAATGCTCTTAATTGCTCGTCTGTGCTTTTCATCAATGTAGGAACTGAGTGGTCTTTGGCTAAGAGTTCTTGAACTCTCCAAAATCCTTTCTTATTCTCCTTTCTGGTACTTGTGGTATTAGTTAGCACTAGATAAAGTTAATGTTCACCTTGAACTGTTTCAAATGCTCCATTTCTTGAGAGGCAGCAGGTTAAAGGTAATAGAAATCTGTCAGTGGGGACAGAATGAACGGTTTCAAATCCCATCACTGACACATACTGGCTATATTACCATGACCATGCTACTGAACCTTTTGATGCTCTAGGCAAACCAAGAGGACTATAAGTTGCCGATCTGCTTTGGAAAATAATGTTCTTCAATATGAGATCCCTATACAGATGAATCACAGGTCTATTTAAAAAAATGAAAAAACAGAAAGTATCCTCCAACAAATTGGATGAATTCTAGGAGACGTATGGAGGGACATATGCAAGCATTTCATAAGTTAAAAAGAATTTCAAAGTATGAGTTACAATTTATATTGGAAGAGGGAGCATCTATACTCAGGGAAAACGTTGATTCATCTGAGAAGTAAAGTAGTACTTCCCATATAAACAGTGACATCTGAAATTCATCAGTCTTAGATCAACTACTTTCCTAACATCCTAAGTTCCCACTTGCATGGATGGCACTTATTCATGTGGACAGGCAAGTGGATAAATACCAGGTCACTTCAAAGGCAGCAAAGTATGGGCATAAAATGGCATGCCTGAGATGAGAGATTCTAATCTCTACATTGAGAGCCTTAATGTTTGTAGCTACAGAAGTATAAACATATGTACATATATGAATAAACAATGCTTTATTTGAAAAAATGCAAGGGCTATGCCAAATTGAAATTTACCCAGGGTGTACTGTTCACTAGTAGATATATAAAGCCCATGTGTTGGTAACTGGGCAGGATAAATATGGTGAAGTCAAGCTGTTTCTCAATACCAATAAAAATAACAACAGCAGTCTCATTGTGCAATGATCAGCTCAGTGGGGTAGAAAGAATGCCGAGTGGGAGGAGATAACCCAGTTGTGGCTCAATAAGAAGTCACTGTAACATCAGTCCACAGCATGGAGAGATGCCCAGGGCAATTCTAGAAATTCCTCTTTTCTCAGTATAGACAGGAAAGAAGTTTTAATAAATCCTAACCTCGAGACATTTTAGAACTGTGGGCTACTTTAAAAAAAATAGAGGCCTCATGGGACTAGAGATATAGAGCAAGAAGAGACCTCAGAAACCAATTTTTCAAATTCCCTAATTTTATAGATGAGGAAACGGAGGCCCAGGTAGTTTAAGTGTGATTCTAAATCATACAAACAGTATGTGTCAAAAGTTGGGTTTTCCCAGGATGAAGTCTTCCTTTGTGCCTTATACTTGAATATACACATACATACATATATATGTAGATATCTATATCTATACCTCACTATATTCATTTATCTGTGGCCCATAAAGAAAAGAATGTTCTTAAATCAGTAACCCTGAATATTCTTCAGGATAGTGATTGTTGTTGTCCAGTCATTTCAGTATGTCTGACCCTTTATGACTGCATTTGGGATTTTCTCAGCTAAAATACTAGAGTGGTTTGCCATTTCCTTCTCCAGATCATTTTACAGATGAAGAAAATGAGACAAACTGGATCAAGTGACTTGGTCAGGGTCACACAACTAGTGAAGCTGAATTTGAACTCAGGTTTTCCTGACTCCAGCCCCAGGACTCTATCTACTATGCCAAAGGTAGTGAAGTCCCACTAACTCTGCCAGAATCTATTTTCTGACCTCAGATTGTTATTATAAAATTTGTCCAATATGCACTTGATTGTCCATTCACATGACAATTTATTTGCCAGTAGCAAGTTCCTATAGCAATAGGGAGGGACAGTCCTATGTACCCATTGCAGACTATGGAAGGGCATATAATAACAATAGCTAGCATTTATGTAGAACTTCAAAGATTGCTAAGTGCTTTACAATTACAATCTCCTTTCATCCTCACAATCACAATGAAGAAACTAAAGCAGACAGAGGTTAAATGACTTATCCAGGGTCATGCAGCTACTAAATGTCAAAGGTGGGATTTGAATTCAGGTCTTGCTGTCTCTTGATCTAGCACTCTATTGTGCACCTAGCTGTATTGCATTTGAACATTCAAAATACTAAAGGAGAGAAAAACTTGGAGAATAGTAGAACATTATAGACAAAATCTTAGATAAAATCCAGTCCAATTTTTCTTTTCAAAATGATATGCAGAAGTATTGTTGTTGTTGTTGTTGTTTAGCACAACATAGTGAATTATTCATGAGATCAGAAATTAGTACCAGGTCTTCCAATTCCCAGTCTAGTGTTCTTTTCACTATGCTGTGATACCTCTAAACATTCTCATTCATTTTAACCCCTTTATTCATCCTGGGAATGGAGCAGAGATTTGGATAAAGCAAAGACATTTTATACTGCTCATAAACTAAGGTCTAGTTCCTTTAGGCTATTTCAGAAATGTCCTGTGACAGGGCATCAAAAGACTAGAAATTACTCTGACCTTCCCTTTCTGCAAAAATTAGCAGACGACAGATATGTCCTTTTTGACTAAATTCAGCTTGAAGTCATTGGAGAGGCCAATTGGAAAAGTGCTATAGCTCTGGTGAAGGTATATTTGCCAACAAGTATCCTGACCTGAGGGCAACTAGATGGCACATTGTGTAGAATGCCTCACCCTGGAGTCAGGAAGACCTGAGTTCAAATCTAGCCTCAGATACTAACTCTGTGACCCCAGGAGAATCACTTAACCCTGTTTGCCTCACTTTCCTCATCTGTAAAATAATCTGGAGAAGGAAATGGAAAACCGTTCCAGTGTCTCTGCCAAGACAGTACAAATAGGGTTATGATGAATGTACAATTACCAACTGACTAAAAAAGCAACCTTGACCTGGAAGACTGACTGAAGGCAAAGAAAAGTTGGAGATGGGCACAGAGTGGGAAGAAGAAGAGGGGCAGAGACACTAGATGTAGGGAGGCAAACAAGAAACCTAGCCAAGCACTTGAGTACAGATTAAAGAAACAATAAAGTTATTATCATTGAATGGAAAATGACTTATTGGTAAAATATTTACAGCTACCTATGTACTTCAAATTTACCACAATCTCTTCCCTGATTCAAATACATCCTCAGACCCTTACTTGCTCTCTGTGACTCTGGGCAAGTCACTCAATCCTTGTCTTCCTAGGGGTCTGCAAATTAGGGACTAGAGCATTTACCTCCCACGATTCTGAGAATCAAATGAGATAAAATTTGTAAAGTGTTCAACTCAGTGCTGGCATATAGTAGGTGCTTAATAAATACTTAATTTCTTATGCCTTCCCCTGATTCCATGACAACAGGACAGGTTTTGTTCAATGATGGAGGATTTAGTTCCTTACATACTTAACTTTTAGATAGACAAGATAGATAAAAGGGAAAATAATTAGTCATTACTTATATTGTACTCTAAGGTTTTAAAAGCATTTTAAATACATTATTTCATTTAGGGCTCAAGACAGCCTTAAGAAGTAGGTACTACCACAATTGTGTTTCACAGATAACAAAACTGTTTCGAAAGTATGAATGACTGCCCATGGCTATATAACACACATGATTCAACCAATTAACAACCTTTTATCATGGACCTATTTTGTTCCCTTTACTGTATCAAGGTCTGGAATATAGGTATGAAGAACACACACACACACACACACACACACACACACACACACACAAACCAAAAATCCCCATTTGAAAAGAACATATATTCTAGTAGATGTCAAATGAAGAATTTCAACACAAGGTTGGATTTCTCTGTGCCATTCCATTCTACTTTTGGAAAGGAATTGAATATATTCTGGATAAGAATTATAACCCTGGGGCGGCTAGGTGGCGCAGTGAATAGAGCGCCGGCCCTGGAATCAGAAGGACCTGAGTTCGGAGCCGGCCTCCGACACTTAATCCGCACAAACAAAAACCTAGCCGTGTACCTTGGGCAAGTTATTACTTCAATTGCCCTAAAGGGGCGGCTAGGTGGCGCAGTGAGTAAGAGCGCCGGCCTCGGAGTTTGGATGACCCGAGATCAGATCCGGCCTCCGAAAATGAGCACCCACGCATAAATAATGACTAGCCGTGTAACCTTGAGCAAGTTACTTAACCCCAATTGCTTTAAAAAAAAAAAAAAATAAAATTAAAAAAAAAAAAAATAAAAAAAAAGAATTATAATCCTGCTTCTCCAGGGAGGATCCACAGCACATGGTCTCTGCAGACCCCTGGTTCAAAGCCCTCCTCTGTTCTTTATAATCTGTATGACTGTGGGAAATCACTTTACCTCCCATGGTCTCAGTTTCCTCAGCCATAAAACGAGGAGGTTGGAGTAGGTGGCTGCTGAGATCCCTTTTACCCCTAGCTGGATTGATGAGCTACTATAACCTTTTAAAGAGCCCGAAGTTCTACATGCCTGAATTCTTAAAGGGAAAGAAGTAAATGTGTATCTGGATTTGTACATTACACACACACACACATACACATGCATGCATGCATATATATATATGCATAAAATACAAAATGCAAGTGGTTCACTGAAAAATTAAGACATTTGTGACTAAAATTTTTAAGCTTTTCACGTAGAAAAAGCTTAATAAGGGAGATATGATGTAGAGAGTTCATTGTAACATTTCTCTAATTTTATTTGACTAGAGAGGGGCAGCTTGTCAATCTTGGAGTCAGAAATACATCATATAAGTACTATCTCTGGAAAAAAGTATCTTCTATGTGATCAAATCATTTAATTTTATGATGCCTGAAGGGAACTCTAAAAGACAAAAATAATAATTAATTAATTAAGCATTGACCTGAATCAGTGGAAGAAATTTCCATGCTGAGAGTGCCCTATTCTGATGAAATCAGAGATCTGATGTCCCTCACCCCCTAAAAAAGCCCCATAATATAAGTTAACCATTGAGTGATTATCTTCGTGGCCCTATGAGACAGCAATTGGAATCCTTTCCCCCATTGACATCTGGCATTCCCATCACTTCAACTGAGCAGTAAGCAATCATGGGATTTCAGACTGAAATCAATTGACAAGCATTTCCTAAGACTGTATAAGGTTCTACACACTTCATTAAGTTCTAAGGATGCAAAACAGTCAAAGACATCTCTGTCCTCAATGAGCTTACATTACTCCTGATGGAGGAGACAATGTGCAGATATAGATATAGACATAGATATATACACACAAAATATAGATAGAAGTCAGGTCCATGTTTCCATCATCTATTTCAAAGCATGTGAACACAATCTCTTGGACTGATTTTTAAATTAAAAATTTTCACTAACATAAAAATGCTGGTTGCTAGAGATTTCCAGTTGAGCAAGTAATGAATACACAGCTTTTATTGTGCACATTTTTATAGCTACACCAAGCACTTTTACAACTAATTTATCAGTGCACATCATCCCAGAGTCATTCACACGTAAGACAAAGCAGTCTGAGAATTTTTTTAAAAGAAAACTCCATTTTTAAGTAAGATCTCCTTATGCAAATGATTAAAATCATCTGGATAAAATATGCTTAGAAATTATTTAGTCTAAATCTCTCATTTTATGGCTTAGGAAGCTGAGAACAGAGAGAGAACATGTCATGTCTGTGATCACAAAGGTATATAAAGCCAGGTTTTCTGACCACAAATCCAAGTCTCTGACCAAACTGAGTAAGAAACAAGATGATTTGGGACAAACCAAAGAAAGAACCATAATTCAATGATTTTGAGAAAGAACGGTATACCAAAGTAAGTAGGTCAAGATATAAGCAAGTCAATAAGCATTATCTGCTGTTCCAGACATTCTGCTGAGCTACTAAAATTTCCTAAATGCTAAAAGTAATATGGATGGTCTCAACCCTTTACAAATATAAGGGAAAACCCAGGTGTGGTAACCTGAAGAGAAATCCGGAAGAAACAATGTGTATCCCCCTGGCCTTTCATTTTCTACTCATAAGATAAACAGGTATTTTGAGGGAGTCCTTTGAAAATCAGTGTCATAAAGTGCCACACATGTTGGTATGTGGTTTCAGGTGAATTATATTCCTGGGTGTGTCAGATGGTATTTGTAAAAGACACAGGAAATATGTCTCCTTATGCAATGCTGTAAGAACTGAATCTTTGTTCCCCCCGACATTTTGATTGTAAAGCAAGGAGGTGACACCCGTCACTTTACATACTTGGAACGCTACTAAGTTGTCCCATAGGTGGGGCCTCATTATTGAAAGAGCTCCTACTGCTTTTTGAATGTTACTAATACCCTAGAGAAAAGACATGAAAGGCCAACATTAAAAAGAAATATGTGTAAATCAGATCTTCCATCTTGTTCAATCAGCCACCAAAGCAAGTGTAACTTTGAGGTAGAAATGATTGTGGCCAACATTGATTACAAGTAAAATTGATGTCTGATTGAAGTGAATGTGCAAAAGACTGTTTCTCAGTTATCCAGTCAAAATTAGCTTGAAAGATTTTTCTCATATTCAGACAATCTGAAATCATTATCCAGTTCTCAATTTGACATTCAAGGCTCTCTAGAGTTTTGCCCTGATCTACTTTTGTGATATCCCCCATATGTATCCAGTGATCCAGCTAAACTGAATAATTTGTGATCTAAATGATGCCAGGTTTCACCACCTTTGTGTTTTTTTATCATGCTTACCCATCTGCCTAGAATATCTCCTCACATGCTTACTAAGCCAAATCATAGATTCAGAATTAATCTCCTAGCCATCTCTCAAGGTTCAGTTGATGTGTTACCATCTCTTCCATGAAGTTTCCTTGCTTTCTCCCAACAAATAACATTCCCCTCTTCTCTGAAGGTTCACAGCATTGTGGCTATACCATTCTTGGCATTTTGTAGATATTCTTCACTATACTGTATTGTTTGTTTAATTGTCCTATTCAATTGAACAACAAACATATTAAGTCCATGATTTGTGCAAAACACTTGCTAAGTGAACTTACTAGGATACAGAGAAAAAACAATTAAGCAGTTCCTGCCCTCAAAGAGTTTACATTCTACTGGAGGGATACAGTAAGGAAGCATAGAGTGTAATACAAACTATTTGATAAGAGAGGTATTAACAAAGGATAAAGAAAGACTTGTAAAGGAGGTGGCAACAGGGCTGAGTCCCAGGAGGGACTATGGATTCCAATAAGTGGAAGTAAGGAGGAAGAACTTTCAAGGTATGGGGGGCAATTTGTGCTAAGTTACAAGATCTGGACTGTAGGAACCTAGATTTAAGGCCAGAAGGGAATTTAGAGGTTACTGAGTTCAACACTTAGCATTTTACAAGAGGAGGAACCTAAGAACCCAGACTTTTAAGTGCTTAGCACAGGACTGCAGTTAGTGAATGACTTTCAACAGATTCACATTCAGTTCTTGTTGACTCCAAACTCAGTCCTCCATTCTTTTGCACTGCTTACCTGCTCCAGTAGAATGATGTGCAGGGGAAACAATGCATAGGCCAGTTTGGCTAGGAATTGAATACATGAAGATGATGAGAGGATCATGGAAACTAAGTCAGGAAAGATATACTGGAGGCAGATTTTGAAAGGCTTTAAACATCTAATGGAGAAGTTTGTATTTTATCTTAACAATTTAGAGCCTCTGAAGCAAGGAAGAGACATGGTCATACTTCTGCCATAGGAACTGTTGCCCTTTCTTGTACTGAAAGCTCTACGGAATCAAGGATTTTTTTTTTTAATTTTGTAATAGCAAATCATTGGGTCACGAAAATTATCTACTAACCCACACACCCCCAAAATTTTATGAAGGAGGAAACTCAGATAGAGAGATAGTAAGTAGCAGAGCTAGAATTTAAACTGGAATCTTTCTATAGGAATTTTTCCTCAACCCCTTTGTTAGTTGTTTCTTATTTTTCCTGAATATAATTTGCTTTGCATATACTTGCATGTTGACTCCCATATTTGATTATAGAATGCTTGAGGCTAGATACTGTCTTTTACCTTTTTCTATCCCCAGTGGTTAGCATAATGCCTGAACCATACTTATGTGCTTAACAAATATTTGTTGATTGCTTGATTGACTGCAAACTCAGCTTTGTTTTGTTTTTGGTTGTTTGTTTGTTTTCCCATTTCACCATCCTGACTCCTTTTGAGATCGAGAGCCAATATTATTATTGAATTTGTTGATTTGAATTCTCATATTGACTTCTTATAGATTCATGCATTAAACTATTGAAATGAATTACATCATTTATTGTATTTTACTTGCTTGATGTTTTGTGACTCCATGTGAGTCTGGCCATTGCTTATATTGGGTCAGGATAATGTTTTGTTTTTGTTTTTAACTCAGAAGGTATTAAAGCACAAAGACTTCATCTCTTCCTGGATCTTGCAAAAATAAAAACTCAATAGTCTTCAGTGTATAGATGGAAGGAAGCTCAGTTTAAAAAAAGCTTCTGTTTATAATAATGATGATGAATTTGAGACAAGTAGGGAATCTAATATATCTCCTAGATTATGATTATCAGCAGGCATGCATTGCAACTTTCTGATGTTTCTAGGAGAATGAAATAGAATGAAGAATCTCCCAAAGGTATCTCAAGGAAAAAAAATTGAGCAAGAAATAAAAAGTCAACCTAGGCTGGTGGAAAGGCTTTTTTTTTGTTTTTTGGATGGGGCAATTGGGTTTAAGTGACTTGCCTAAGGTAACATGGCTAGTATGTGTTAAGTGTCTGAGGCTGGATTTGAACTCAGGTCCTCCTGACTCCAGGGCCAGTGCTCTAATCACTATGCCACCTAGTCAGCCCCTGGAAAGGCTTTTAAAAAATTTATTGTTTATGCTTGAGTCTTGTGAAGTATCCATCACTTGTCATATATATAAGAGAAGTTGAACTAATAACATATCTCTCATGGTAAATTGAGCAAACCATGATCATACTTGCAAGAATGAAGTATCTTTCAAATATTGAATGAGAAATAGTTTTAAGAGTTCTAGGGAATAGTCTTAGCAGACTTGATTTTTTTCTACTGTGACTACCACATGGAAGTAAGCATGGTCACAAGGTTGGAGGCATACTGAAGTGAATGAACTGAACTATAGTCTGGAAGACTTAGGTTTGAATCCTAAGACTTGTTCAACCCTTGGCATATCCCTTAGCCTCCTTGAAACTCAGATTCTTTATCTGAAAAATGAGGATAGAAGAAACATATCACAAAGGATTATCTTGAAAGTAAAATGAGATAATATATGTAAAACACTTAGCAAACCTTAAAGCCCTATATCATCTAACAGTCACTGAGTCAAAAGCATTTATTAAGTGCTTAGAACAGGTATGAGGAACTTGAGACCTGGAGGCCACACGAAGCTTTCTAGGTCCTTGGGTGCAGCCTTTTGACTGAGTCCAAGTTTTGCAGAACAAATACTTTTATTAAGGGTATTTGTTCTGTGAAGTTTAGGTTCAGTCAAAGAGCCATACTTGAGGACCTAGAGGGCCACACAGGTTCTCCACCCCTGACCTAGTATGCTCCTAGTATGCTGTGCTAAGTCTGCAGACAAAAAAAAGAAAGACAAGCAAGAGTTCCTGCCCTCAAGGAGTTTGCATACTAAAGGGGAATACAAGCATGAAATTAACTACATAAATACACATTAAAGGAGGCAGCTAGATGGTTCAGTGGCTAGAGGGCCTCCCCAGAAGTCAGGAAGATGTGTGTTCAAGTCTAGTCCCAGGCACTTACTAGCTGGGTGAACCTGGACAAGTTATTTAACCTTTGTATGCAATAACTCACTGGAGCAGGAAATGGCAAACCACTCCAGTATCCTTACCAAGAAAACCCCATGGCCAGCATTGGCATACTGTATTCTATGGGATCAGGAAGAATTAGACTTAACTAGCAGCTAGAAGTCGGGTGGTGACCAGGAAAGGCCATCTGCAGAAGATGAGATTTGAGGTGAATCTTGAAGGAAGTCAAAGAAGACTGGAAGTGGGTGTTAAAAGGGCAGGCATTTCCAGCATTGGGGGTAGCCAATGCAGAGGCACCAAGACAGAAGTTGGAATGACATGTGAGAGGATCAGCCCAATGTTGGTGAATTGTGGAGGGCAGTAATATGGAAGAAGACTACAAAGATAAGAAGGACCCAGGTTTTAAGGTTTTTAGGTTCTGAACAGAGTACTTTATATTTAATCCTAGAGGTTATAGTGGGGCCATCGAAGTTTATTAATTAAGTAATGTAGTCAGACTTACACTTTAGGAAAATTACTTTAGCAGGTGAATAGAGGATGGGTTGGAGTGAGGAGAGATTGAAATAAGGAAACCAATAAGAAAACTTTTATAATGTTATAAGTGAGAAGTGATAAGGACATGAAACTCTAGTGGTAGCTATTTCAATTAAGAGGAGGGGAATAAAATAAGAGTTATTGTGAAGATAAAGATGACGAGAGTTTGAAACAGATTGGGTTTGTAGGGGAAGTGAATGACAGTCCATGAATGAAAAGCCAACCAAGGAGACTGAGAAAGAATGGTCATATGGGTAGGAAGTGAATCAGAAGGAGCAATTTCATGAAAACATGAGAGGAGAAAGTATATAGGAGTGTAAGTATTGCTATATTCACTGGTCAGGGAAGGATGAGCAGTAAGAAGAGGCTATGAGATTTGGCAATTAAGAGGTCATTGGTAATTTTGAAAAGGCCAATTTCAGTTGAATGGTGTAGTGAGAAGCCAGAAAGTTATTAGATTTTAGCTATAAGGAATGGTAGGATCTAGTGAGTTGTTTTTGTTATTTTTTTGTTTGTTTGTTTTTTGTTGTTGTTGTTGGCTTGTTTGTGTGTTGCTAAGAGTAAGTGATACAGAATGTTTATAGGCAACAGGGAAGCAACCAGTTGATAAAGGGAGAATGAAGACTAAAGAGACAGAGAGAGAGGGATGATGGTGGGTTAATCTGATGAAAAAGCCAGGAATGGATAGAATCATCTGTCATCACTGATTTGAATGCACCATTTTTATAGATTATATACCCCTCCACATCTTAATGTCTTGTGCAACTCTTGTCCATATTTATATATTTGCTGTCAGGCGACCTCTCAGCATATTAGCCTCCTTCTTTACTCTATCCTGATATTGAGAAGATGCTAGTGGCACCGTCTTATGCCATGTGACCAGTTCATCTTGTTTTTCAATTACACATTTCCCTGATGACAAATTTCATTTACATCAATTTCTCTTTGAAGTGCTTTATTTGTTATATGTTGTTGCCTGCCCACACCCACTCTGCCCTGTGTAAATGACAGTTATCATTATTATGTTGTATAGTGATTACATCACCACCTCATTTCCTACCACATTAAGAAAGTATTCCGTGACTTAGAGTGGACTTGGTACCATTTCTCTGAGGATCACCAAACTAGTTTACAGATATATTAAGATGTATCAGTAATACCCATGAGCCCCATTAAAGATACTGAGTGCGTCAACTTTGAATTTATAACTTAACCAGCTTCTTCACTCTTCCTTCTTTCCTATCCTCGTGGGGTGGGTGTGGAGATGTAGAAGGCTCCCATTTTCCTCAGATTCCCCAAATTCTTTCCATTGGTCAATGTTTTCGTCAGTTCTTGGCAGAAGAATCACCAAAATAATACCAGAGCATAACAGCAGTAACTAACATTCTTGGAGGACTTTATGCTTTATAAAGTGCTTACATGCACATTATCACACTTGATCTGATCTGAAGGTCTATATAATATGGTTTATGGACCATGTTTATGGACCATAGACTTTTCTATAAATTCTGACCTTGATGTCCCTAAATGCTTGTCACTATGGAGCAGTCTAGGGAACACTGGCCCAGATTAGCCCTGTAGGACTCATTTCAGTGTCTAGACTTGATGTGCATGACAGAGGCTGAGCTTTAAGATAAACTAGATTTAGTTTTTGCTACTCACCATGGACCCACAGAAACCACAAAATTTGCATCAGTGATGATGTCAGAAATATATATTAGCAATAATAGGAAGTTTCTAAAGAATGGGGCAATAGCTGATAACATCATTTTGAATTATTGGATAAGACTCATTCCCTGAACCCTGAAAAATTTTTATCACATAAAAAGTCATATGCCTAGAAAAAGACAAGTCCTTTTAGAAAAGTATCTGGAACAGGTTTAACTGGTTGTTGAAGTGGTTAGATTGCTGGACTTTGGGTTAACAAGATATGAATTTCAATCTTGCCTCAGGTACTTGCTGGCTGTGTGACCCTAAGCAAATCATCTAGTATTTCTTAGCCAGTTTCATCTGTAAAATAGGGTTGATAATAATGATACATACCTCACAGGATTTTTGAATCAGATGAGATTTATAAAGCTCTTTGTAAATCTTAAATCACTATATGTTAGTTATTATTATTATGGATACCAGAAGTGTTGCAATTTTCTTCCAAATGAATTTACTTGAGACTGAATCTATAGAGGAACTAAACCACATTATATAGTCCTTCAGATCAGATTGAGTGAGATAATGTGCATGCAAGCACTTTATAAACCATAAAGTTCTCCAAGAATATCAATTACTGCTCTCACCCTCGGGTATTGTTTGGTGATGCTTCTGCCAATAGTTGATGAAAACAATGACCAACTGAAAGGACTTGGGAAATCTGAGGACAATTACTAATGGAGAGCATTCAGTCCATATCTAGAATCACAGTCTGATGAACTGATCCTGTTATCACAAGACATTAAAAATTCAGGGTGAATTCAACAGAATTTTTAAAATGTAGTCCCATGCTATGAAATTAGTTTTTTCAATTAGCTCCGAAGATGTTGGTCTCAGCAGACATAGAGGTAGAGATATGACTTCTTAATCCTGCTGGAAACCATAACTAGGCCTGCTGTGGGGCAACATGGGAAGCTTGTGCTATAACACATTTTTATATGGATGAAGAGAGGGCTTTGGTTCCCAATGAATGAAATCTGGCAGTATTCACATTTACAAACAAAATTATTAAGCCTTACCATCTGTCTCCAAAAGTCACTCCAGTTCACTTGCAAACCAGAGTATGGATTTAGGAGGATCTTCGAAATACTAATTTACTGTTCAATTCACTAAACATCACAGAGTTTAATTCTCCTAGGATATTAGGCAATGAACTGCTTAAAACTGGCTCTTTCCAGAGCCTCAGTGGATGGTGACTTGCCATGAAGAACCTTTAGAATGTCAGGACAAAATCAAAAGTTACTATATTTACAGCAAAATTCTTCACTGACTTTTAAACATCCTGTTTTCTTATATAAGGAACTTTTTTTAGTTAAAGACAAAATTATAATCTGTTACCAACATGATAATTCCTTCAATCAAAATGCTCACTGTGAAAGGCAATATATCATAGGAGATAGAAGACCAGCCTCAGAGTCAGGAAGACCTGAGTTCAAATCCTATCTTTGACATACACAAACTATGTCACTTCAACCTAAAAGGGCCCAAGCAGCATTTGAAGAGTTTAAGTTACTGATGAGTAAACTGATTGGCATCAATGAAGGGTGTTTCAACAGTGTCAGCTCCATATCCAGGGCTTCTTAAACTTTTTCCACTCGACACCCAGTCAGAACTTAAACCATGGGACCCATATAGGGTTACAACCCACAGTTTACAAAGAACTGCCTATGCCATAGAAATCACAGGTCTGGACACCAGCTCCAAGATAAAAACAAACAACACCAAAAAGGAAATGAGTACAGAGAAAAAATCTAAGCTTATTGATTTCTCCATGCAATGGATGATCTGATAACATACTTGACGAGTCTGCTGTTCCTGTGAGGCATTATGGTATATGGTAGGTACACTGGTAAGAACACTGAACCAGGAAAGAAACTGAAGTTTTGGGTTCAAGTGTTACACGGACTGCTTACTAACTGTACAGCCAGAGATGAGCCGTTTCTCTGGGCCTCATTTTCCTTATCTGTCAAAATGAGGATTGGAACAAGCTAATCAGTAAGGCTGCTCCCAGGCCCAGCACTTTACCATTTTACCCTCTGAGGTTTTTGCTGTAATTATGTTAAGATTCTATATCAGTATGTTGAGGCTGCTTTCCATGCAAGGCAAGACGTTCCTGAAAGACTCCCAGTGTGTGGTTTTCCATAATCAGCTACTCAACTTCTCAAACAGTAATTAATCTGGGAGTACCAGTCCCTGTCACATAATGAAGTCTTTGGGAACTGTAGTGATTCAAACCAAATCTTTTGGTCACACCTACTTTTGCTACATAGATATAGAAATGCAATCCTATGCCTGTATAGAAGGAAGGCAAGTACTGATGTCATTATCTTGTCCTGATATCTCGTGTTGGCCTCCAAAAGGGAGTGGAGTACCTTGTATATTCACTGTGACGTTGTTATTACTAAAAGTATTTAAGCACTTGTCAGAGTTGTAGAATAAATCCCTGTGTTCGATGAGAAGGGAAATTAGAGGTCTATCAATGTACCTTTCTGTTCAAAGGTCCTATAGTTCTATAGCTCTACAATATGGGTCTGAATTATTAATCTAGGGATGAAATCTATAAGAAGAGACTGGTGTGGTCCACATTTCATCTGTAAACTCCCCCTCAGCATGGCTTCGCGTGTTAGAGACAAACCTTTTGATGCAATATTTGTTAGAGACAAATGGTTCCCACATTAAGAAACTTAATGCTCACACCTATTTACATTGATTAATTCTTTCTCAAATATTTATTTGTTGTCAGGAACACATAGCCAGAATAAATGGAGGTGAATCATTTGATCCCAATATATGTTTCTTTCTGTCAATGGAAATACCTACGCCTGCTATCTTCCTCATAGGGTCACTGTGCTTAAATGAAAGCTCTATAGCCATCACATCTCTTCAATTTGTTATCTTCCTCCCCACTCCATACAAAAAGAAATGTGCAGTAAAGTCTTATTGATCTGTATTGATTAGTCAGAAGACCAGCCTGGATGAGTACAAAGATTAAGTATAGAATGGATTTTAAGATAATGTTATTATCAGGGTACATGCTGACAATCTAAGGACTTTAAACAACTGCAGATATTTAGATTTGCTTTAATCAAAGGATTAAAATGATATCTAATTAATATGGTGACCATTTATAATTTCTCCATATATGTAGTAGAATATAAATTTCTTGAGACTATGAATGCTTTTGGTGGGGGTGTGGGAGGAAGGGGGTGGGGGATAAGAGAAGACATGCTAGGGTGTCTTTATATCTCTTGTGCCCTTAATAAAAAGTTTGTTGAATTAAATGGCACATAATGAAAACTTTTAAGGTGTTGGAGTATGCTTGAAAAGTTTGTTCTCTTAATCAGTTTAAACATCATTCACCAAATATAGATTAATATTTACACTATTAATTTGCTTAGCAAACCTTTTATCACACATAAGCCAAAGGTAAAATTAATACAGTTATCAAAGACTGAGTTGAAACTGCCCTCAAAGGTTGTCTGATCTGCCTCCTTGCCATATGCATTTATTTCCTGACAAGGGATCACCTAACTTCTGCTTAAAATTGTTCAGCACCATTTCTCCATCGCTCTAATTGTTAGAAACTCTGACTGAAATTTAATTCCTTCTGATTTCCACCCACTATTCCTAGATCTCCTTGCTGGAACTGATGCCCAGATTTTCACATATTCTTAATTTGTTGGGAGCAGATATGAGGGTTGTTATATTAGGATATTGAAAGGTTATTGAAAATAATCAGTGGACTTCATATATTTAAGATTAATGTTTATACTTATACTGATTTAATTGCTGAATTCCCAAAATACAATTGATTTCAAGTTTCAGTCATATTAATCATGTTCATAAGATTAAATGCTTTAATACAGCTAGCTCTCAATTAGTGCAACCCCTCTAAAGTGGTAGTAGTATTTAAATTTGTACCACATATATCCACTGTTCTGGAATCAGTTCCCATATATTATATAATTATAACTTCAAAGAGTGTAAATTCTAAGGGATTCACTATTTATTCTAATTGGGACCTGGTCAAATTTGTTCTATTCCTGTAGGCTATAGGTAAGCAAGGGTTCTAGAGGGCTATGCTAGCATAGTGTGAACTCTGGCAGATGGTAGCAACCTCAACAGAGTTTAAGCATGGCTCAGAGATAGCCTCTGGGTCACTTATTCAAAGACCAACTCTCCTAGTTGTGGAGTGTCATGGGAGAGGCTCCTCACCAGAAAAGACTGGCCACTTGTTGAGGCCACATTGATCTATGGAACAGTTGGCAAAAAAATGGAGGGTTGGGAATTTACAGATGTCCAAGAAACAACCATATCAATGAAAGAAAAGACCCCCCGGAGTTGTGGTATACTCAGGAAGCAGTATAGCAGGGTGAAAATAGCATTAAATATGCAGAGAAAGTAGGTTTAAATCTGAGCTTGACTAATTCACTCCTTGTGTGACTTAGTATGAATCACAGGGTTGTTTTTTTGTTTGTTTGTTTGTTTGTTTGTTTGTTTTTACTTTTCAGAGGGCAATTGGAGTTAAGTGACTTGCGCAAAGTCACACAGCTAGTAAGTATTATATCAAGTGTCTGGGGCTGGATTTGAACTTAGGTCCTCCTGACTCCAGGGCTGTTGCTCTGTTCACTGTGCCACATAGGCACCCCAAATGACAGTATTTCTTTAGCCCTCAGGTTAGATTGTTGACTTAGACTCAGGAAGATTCATCTTTCTGAGTTTAAATCTGACTTCAGACACTTCCTAGCTGTGACCCTAGACAATCAATTAACCCTGTTTGCCTCATATTCCTCATCTGTAAAATGAACTGAAGGAGAAAATGGCAAATTATTTTAATATCCAAGAAAACCCTAAAATGGAATGACAAAGAATTGAATATGACTGAAAATGACTGAATAAAAAATAAATAAATAAAAAGACTAAAATAGATGATCAATGAAGCTCCTCACAGCTATAGATAATAGCCTGGTATCTGATGTATAATAAACACTTGTTGATTGATTGATCCTAAAAGCAAATTATAGAAAAAAAATAGAGATTTTACTAGGTAAACATCATGCAAGCACAGAAGCAAAATTATATAATCTTTATCTTTCCATGAGCATTTACATTGGTCCCCAAAGTAGTAAAAAACTGGGCATATATGTTATTGTCCTCCTTACACTAGTTGATCTAATAGGAGGTTTTCATACAAGAAGTCAGCTAATCTTAAAAGATACAGCCTGGTATAATCTTCTGAAACTTTTGATCTTCTGAGGCTTCTTCTGAAGCAATGAATGAGGAAGAGAATTGGATGGAAGTCCAAGTCCTGCCTCTCCTGGTAACTAGACAGTTAAGAGGCTATCTAATCAATTTAGCTAAAATGACTTTAAAATTAAGATATGCCAAAGAAATACCAATTTGATTTAGGAAAGCATTCTATTAGGGATGGATCCTATTTTAATGGTATTGGATAGGTTCCTTGTCCCCCAAACTCCCACTCAGACATCTCTGGTGGCTCCATATCACCTCTAGGATCAAATATAGAATCTTCTGCTTGATATTCAAAGCCCTTTATAGGCCTGTCCTCTTTAACCTTTCCAAAGTTCTCATACCCCCGCTCTGCCACACAGTCCCTCCCCCTAATTCTGTAATCTAGTGACATTGACTTCTTGCTGTTCCTTACACAAGACTCCATTTCTCAACTCTCCATGTTCCCTCGTCTTCTCCCATGCCTGGAGGCTCTACCTCCTGGCTTATTTGACTTCCTTCTACTCCACACTAAAATCCTACTTTTTTCAAGAAGCTTTTCCTGATCTACATTAATTCTAGTGTCTTTCTGTTGTTGATTATTTCTAATTTTTCCTGTAAATAGCTGGTTTGTAAATAGCTATTTGCATCTTGTCTCCTCAATTAGATTGTGAGCTTCCAGGGATAAGGGATTCTCTTGTAATTCTTTGTATCCCCAGTGCTTAGCACAATAGCACACATGGTAGATGTCTAATTAATTATGTACTATCATTAATGAATAATTATTGTGTGGACCTCATTCTTCTCTTCCTCCTTAATCCAATCCTCACTTCCAGGATAGCTGCTCAAAGAGGGAAGAAGCAGCTCCATATACTTACCAGCAAGTTGATAGTATGAGACAGTTGGTAAAGAACTCTACCCAAATCCCCAATGACTAGAAAGGATTGGATTACTACCACTACATACATATTCTTAAAACATGTTTACATTCTTAAATATGATCTATTCATCTAAGAGATATTAAACCCTGGAGTTAAAAGCAAACAAACAATAACTTAGAAATCACTTACTCTAACCCTTTAATTTTATAAGAAGGGACTTCATTAGAAGTGAGAATTATTTTGCATTCCATAAGTACACAGCAATGAATAGAAAGTGTGTATGAGGAATATAAATTTTGTGGCGAATGCTAAGGCCAAATATATATTGAATATCCAGAAGGAATTGATTTTGAATTATGTGTATATATGATTATTTACTTAATACCCTATCACCTTAAGAGTGAAAAATCCAACAAATTGGAAATATTGTTTATTCATGACATCTTTAGTGAAATCCAACTGCTTTTTAGATGTATCAATCCAAAAGGGAAGATACAATGCTGAATATTAGAGGCAATCCATATGTATCTGTTAATTCATTGATGATTGCTTTTTAACCATATAACTCAGAATCACTTTCTTAATTCTCTTGTGAAAATAAACAAAACAATACTGCCAAAAACAATTTCTATAGCAAATGTCTCTGATAAATGACATTTCTAAAATATATAGAGAACTGAATTAAATTTATGTTTTAAAACATATGTCATTCCCAATTTAGAAATGGTCATATGATTATTTAATGATAAATGAACAATTTTAAGATGAAGAAATCAAAGCTACCTATAGTCATGTAAAAATGTTAAATCACTATTGATTAGAGAAATACAGACTAAAACAACTCTGAGGTACCATTCATACCTATTAGATTGGCTAATATGACAGAAAAGGAAAATGATAAATGTTGGAGGGAATGTGGGAAAGTTGGTCACATTGTAGATGGAGTTTGAACTGACCCAACCATTCTAGAGTGTAATTTGGAACTATGCATAGCGAGCAATCAAACTGTGCATGCCCTTTGATTCAGCAATAACACTACTAAGTTTGTATCCCAAAGAGATTTTAAAAAATAGGAAAAGAGCGTACTTGTACAAAAAAAATTTTAGAGTGGCTCTTTTTGTGTTGGCAAAGAATTGGACATTGATGGGATGCCCATCAAGTGAGGAATGGTTGAACAAGTTGTGACGTATGAATGTAATGGAATAATATTGTGCTTTAAGAAATGATGAGAAGGAAGATTTCAGGAAAACCTGGTAACATTTGTATGAACTGATGCAAAGTGAAGTGAGCAGAGTCAGGAGAACATTGTACAGAGTAACATTAATACTGTAGAGTGATCAAGTGAAGGAAGGGAGGGAAAAATTTGGGACTCAATTTTTTAAAAACAATGTTAAAATTTGTCTTTACATGTAATTGATAAAATAAAATTTTACTAAAATTCTTTCATTTATGAAGATGAGTTATTAGATACATAATCATGTTTTTCATGATTGAAGATACACTAACCACCTGTCACCACCATCATAATATTATTGATAAGACATTCTCTTGACAACCAATCATTTAAGTCTCAGAGGGAGGTCAAGATAAGGAACAGAAAGTTGAAGCAGTTACCCTGTTGCCCCAAATCACCTAAGTTAATGAGAGCAAAAACTGACACTGGTTGTGAGGTTTTAATAAATCCTGGTTTTTTTTTTTCAACTAACTCAAAAGGAAGATTTTCTACATGTTTCAACTTGATCTCTCTCTAGTTTTTTAGTGTAAGATTTTAGGACACTTTGCTACTGAGGTAAAAAGGCCATTTAAACCTTCCTATGTAACTAGGCTCTTAATATAATTGAGTGTTCATAATGTACCATTTATTACCATTGAGTTGGAAAGAAGGAAGAAATCTTCAATTTTCATATCCATATCCATTGCCATTGCAATTTTGCTTGAGAGATGGGAGAATGGAACTTCAACAGCACCCCGTGAATTATTATCTCTAAAAATTTCATC